>CM069083.1:33479954-33814771 GCA_035578085.1 Solanum pinnatisectum
AGTTGATCCCATTGATGACAAAATTGATGTTCTTGCAAGATCGATTTGTGTCCATCTAGTGTTGACACTTAGCTTTAAATTTAGGAATAATATATTTGTTAAGCTTAAGTACCAACACTAGTTAAAATAAATAATGTGGTTTTGTTGATGGATTTAGTTGTTATATTAAGTCAAAACTAAACTAGTTCAAGTTAACAAGTTATTAAGTTGTTTAAATAAGTTAAAATAAATAATGTGGTTCATTTGGTGGATTTAGTTGTTGTATTAAGTCAAAACTAAACTAGTTCAAGTTGTTAAGTTGTTTAAATAAGTTAAAATAAATAATGTGATTTAGTTGCTGGATTTAGTTGTTGTATTAAGTCAAAACTAAACTAGTTAAAGTTGTTAAAGTTGTTTAAATAGGTTAAAATAAATAATGTGGTTTAGTTGGTGGATTTAGTTGTTATATTAAGTCAAAACTAAACTAGTTCAAGTTGTTAAGTTGTTTAAATAAATTCAAATAAATAATGTTGTTTAGTTGGTGGATTTAGTTGTTGTATTAAGTCAAAACTAAACTAGTTCAAGTTGTTAAGTTGTTTAAATAAGTTAAAATAAATAATGTGGTTTAGTTGGTGGATTTAGTTGTTGTATTAAGTCAAAACTAAACTAGTTCAAGTTAAAAAGTTATTAAGTTGTTTAAATAAGTTAAAATAAATAATGTGGTTTAGTTGGAGGATTTAGTTGTTGTATTAAGTCAAAACTAAACTAGTTCAAGTTAAAAAGTTATTAAGTTGTTTAAATAAGTTAAAATAAATAATGTGATTTAGTTGGTGGATTTAGTTCCTGTATTAAGTCAAAACTAAACTAGTTCAAGTTAAAAAGTTATTAAGTTGTTTAAATAAGTTAAAATAAATAATGTGGTTTAGTTGGTAGATTTAGTTGTTGTATTAAGTCAAAACTAAACTAGTTCAAGTTAAAAAGTTATTAAGTTGTTTAAATAAGTAAAAATAAATAATGTGGTTTTGTTGATGGATTTAGTTGTTGTATTAAGTCAAAACTAAACTAGTTAAAGTTTTTAAGTTGTTTAAATAAGTTAAAATAAATAATGTGGTTTAGTTGGTGGATTTAGTTGTTGTATTAAGTCAAAACTAAACTAGTTCAATTTAAAAAGTTGTTTAAATAAGTTAAAATAAATAATGTGGTTTAGTTGGTGGATTTAGTTGTTGTATTAAGTCAAAACTAAACTAGTTCAAGTTGTTATATTGTTTAAATAATTTAAAATAAATAATTATTTATAATATAATTGAATATCCATATTTTTGTAGATGGATCATCATTTGTGGATGTATAATATGCATTATGAAACTGGTGCAGGTTTGAAACCTGAGTTTATTGACGGTGTTAGAAATTTTATTGAACATACAATGACACTTGACATTTTCAAGAATAATGGATTGGTTGGGTGTCCTTGTAGTGTATGTAAGTGCTTAAAATTTTTTAAACCAGATAGAGTTATGGTTCATTTGTACCGTAATGGATTTAAGCCTAAATATTTTGTATGGATTGATCATGGAGAAAGTGATGGATTGGATGGTATGTTTTATAATTCGATGCCTGTGGATGTATATAATATGGTTGCACCACATGGCCAAATTAGGGTTGAACAGGTTAGGGTTGAACACGATAGGGTTGAACATGATAGGGTTCATGAAATGATCAATGATGCTTTCGGGGTTCAAGGTGGGATGGAATTGGAACAATATTTTGATGAAGCTCTTAATGAAGAAGCAAGACGTTTTTATGATCAATTAGAAGAGTCTAGTCGTCCACTATGCGAAGGGAGTCCGCATTCTGCCTTGTCAGTTGCAGTTAGATTAATGAATATTAAATCTGTTTGGAATGTTCCTAATGCTGCTATGGACTCAATGGTTGATCTTTTGGGTGAACTAGTTAATTCGAAGTTTAACATACCAAAGAACTTCTATTAGGCAAAGCGTTTGGTGTCCAAGTTAGGATTGACGTATGATAGAATTCATTGTTGTGTTAATGGTTGCATGTTGTTTTACAAGACTGATAATGAATTAGAAAATTGTAAGTTTTGTGGACATACTCGTTATAAGAGGATTCCGGCTGGAAAGATGGTCCCAGTTCAGGCGATGCATTATCTACCTCTCATTCTTAGGTTAAAGAGGTTGTATGCATCGATGAGGTCTGCCCCACATATGAGATGTCATCGTGAATATAGAAGGCCGCCGGGTGTCTTGTCTCATCCATCTGATGGTGAAGCATGGAAGCATTTTGATAATTTATATCCTGATTTTGCTAGTGAACCAAGAAATGTTAGATTGGGGTTTTGTTCAGATGGCTTCACACGATTCTCTAATAATGCTTCGCCTTATTCATGCTGGCCGGTATTTCTTACTCCGTATAATCTTCCTCCTGAAATGTGCATGACCAGTCCCTACATCTTTCTTAATCTTTCTTCCCTACATCTTTCTAAGTTGTGTTATTCCAGGTCCCCGTAGTCCAAAAGGTTTGATTGATGTCTATCTACAACCATTGATAGATGAGCTCAAACAATTATGGTTTGAAGGCGTTTTGACTTATGATATATGAACTAAGCAGAATTTCGTTATGCGTGCTTCTTTAATGTGGACTATTAATGATTTTCCTGCATACGGGATGTTGTCTGGTTGGATGACAACTGGAAAGCTAACATGTCTGTATTACATGGAAAATAGTAAGGCATTCACTTTAAAGCATGGCAGAAAAAATACATGGTTTGATTGTCATCGCTAGTTCTTGCCAATGGACCATGAGTTTAGAAAGATGAAAAATGCATTTAGGAAAAATAAGGTTGAAAGTGACCCCCCACCTTCATTACTCATAGGGCATCAAATTTGGGAGAGAGTTTCTCAATTACCTAAAGTTATAGAAGCTTCACCTTCTAGACTTCCTGGATATGGTGTTGAACATAATTGGACCAAACAAAGCATATTTTGGGAGTTGCCGTATTGGAAGGACAATCTGCTACGGCATAATCTGGATGTGAGAAAAAAATTACTTTGACAATTTGTTTAACACGGTGATGGATGTTAAGGGTAAGACAAAAGACAATCCAAAAGCTAGAATGGACATAAAGGAATATTGTAGGAGAAAAGAGTTGTGGCTGCATGAATTACAGAATGGTAAAATAGTTAAGCCCAATGCCAGCTTTTCACTCACATTGGATGAGAAACGTGAAATTATAGAGTGGGTTAAAAATTTGAGGATGCCGAAGGGCTATGCTTCGAATTTAGGAAAGTGGGCAGATATGAATGAAGGAAAATTGATAGGTATGAAAAGTCATGATTGTCATGTGTTCATGGAAACTTTAATTCCTATCGCTTTTAGCCATCTACCCGAAAGGATATGTAAACTAATCACAAAGATAAGTCTTCATTTTTTTTTAAAGATTTGTGTTCTGGAAAGTTGTTGGAGAGTAGTTTAGACAGGATGGAGGAAAATATTCTTGTTACTACTACTAAGTTGGAGAAGATATTTCCATGTGGTTTCTTTGATGTGATGGAGCATCTTCCAATTCACCTTGTACATGAGGCTCGCCTTGGAGGCCCGGTTCAAACAAGATGGATGTATCCATTTGAGAGGTATCCATTTGAAATATTCACTAAGTTATATATATTCGCCAAGTATTTTATATATTAACATATATATACATATATACATGCAGAAAAATTGGTAGTTCGAAGCAAACGATTAAGCAAAGGGGAAGGATCGAAGGATCATTTGTTCAAGGTCATATTGGGAGAGAAACTGGTGATTTTTATTCTTATTACTTTGGTCATGATGTGTTATGTAGGAGAAACAGGTCCAATCGCAATGATGAAGGCGATAGTGATCCTTTATTTCCACCGATATCAATTTTTAATCAAAATGGTCGAGGATCTAAAAAGCGTGGAAAGCGAGGCTTCATTGATATGGAAATGCAATCAGCTGTGACACATGTTTTGCTTAATTTTCCAGAGATTCAATCATATGTCAAGTAAGTGTTAAAAATATGTTATTAAATTACATACTACTAAGTGATCATTAACTAACGAAATACTTGAATGTAAAATGATCAGCTTGTTTGTAAACACATGGGGTAATGAAGCCATCTATACAGAATTTTCCAAATGGCTGAGGAACTATGTAAGTGTGCAATTACTAAGTATTTAATAATATATTCATGTTATACTAAATTATATTACTTGAAATAACAATCACGTAGATTTACGATGAATACTCAAGTGTCCAACATTTGCAATTAGTGAAAGAAGTAGCACTTGGACCTGAATCTTAAGTACTGACAATGAATATGTATTGTGTCAATGGTTTTAAGTTTCAAACTGAAGAAGTTTCTAGGAACAAGAAAACAAATAATAGCGGTGTCTACATACAAGGTGATGTTGATGGTACTGGTTAAACTATTGAATATTATGGTGTCATTCAAGAGATTATTGAAGTGAGGTATTCAGGTTGGCCTAAGAAGAAGATTGTATTGTTTCGGTGTGAGTGGTTTGACCCATCACATAAAGGCACAAAGATGGACCATCAACATAATATAATTGAAGTAAAGCACACTAGGAAATACAGAAGTTATGATCATTTTATTATTGCATAAAATGCTAAACAAGTGTATTACGCTTCATATCCATTGCGTAGAGACAAAGCTGATTGGTGGGTTGTTATAAAAAGTAAGCCTGTGGGAAGAATTGAAATTGACAATGTCTTAGATGTGGCGTATCAAAATGATGTTGCAATTGTTCAACAAGAAGTTGATGTTGAATTGGAAACCACACTACAACATCCTCAACACATATTAGAATAAGTATCTGATGATGGCATACTGAATGTTGAGGAAGAAATATCCGTGAATGAGGAAAATGAATCATTTGATGACGAAGAATGGGACGATAATGAAAATGAAACAACTGAGGAGGAAGAATGGGAGAATGATGGAATTGAAACAAGCGAGGAGGAATAGTGTAGAATGAAAGCTAGCTAGTATATATGTAAGTGCATTTTTCTAATTTTATTTAATTTATGATTTTTATAGATTTTATACATGTAAATTTGCATACAGATGTCATCAAGCGGTGACGGTGATAGACATCACGAGAATCTTGGAGTTAGCAAGACTAAACAGGCTAAGAAGAAGAAGTCTAGGAGACCGATAGATCCTGAGGATATTGCAGGATCTATTTCTTCTGCGCCAGAGCGCATCAGCCATGATACTCATTTATTTGCTGTCTCGTTTGGTACGGCGGATCCTCGGCAATATTATCCTAATTACCGTCGACCACTCGGTACTTCATCTACTTCACAGCCATTGCCTTCATGACACTACGAGGACCTACCTTTAAAGGCTATTCGTCGAGCACGACCCTTATCGGTGGGCACTCCATCTCCCACAGGTACATCTCCTCAGTTATCTGCCATGAGGCTTGGAGATTCTAGTAGCAAGCAGTCAGATGCTATGGCCGGTACCCCTCCATTGACTCAGTGTTTTGTGCATCCTGATGTACCACCCTCGTCTACATCTACGACACCTAGTGCTACACCACATGATACGATGTCTGCTCTAGCTCCTGGCTAGAAGGACAGACTTGGTAGAGTCATGATTGAGCCGGATGGATCATCGTAAGTTTGTTTTGTTATCTATTTGTTAGTTTATTTTATTTATTTCTTGTACTTTAATATATTATTCATGAACTAACATATTTATTATGTGTTTTTTCAGGTGATATCCTGCAAAGGATGCTGCCCGGGCTTTAAAAGAATGTGTTAGAAGATTCTATACACAGGCCTATCACTCTTGGAGCGAGATTCCAAACAGTATACGCTAGGCGATGTTTAATAACTTTAAGGTATATATTTTTAGTTAAGTTTAGTATACTTTACTTTTTTTTACTATCGATCTAATTAACGTTATTCAATTTTTTTTCCAGACTATGTGTACTTGGGAGTCGAGGTACAATTTGGTCATTGCAACCACATTTGAGAGGAAGGCATCCGCCAGACTGTTTAGCTGGCTAAGGAATGTTCGGGATAGTGGTGTACGTCATGGTTGGATGTTGCCTCATGTTTTTGATGAATTGGGTCTGTATTGGAAAATAGACAAGTTTAAGGCAATATCAGATCAAGCCACAAAGGCTAGAGGCAGTCTTAAAGGTGGCTCATTGCACACCGGAGGTGCAAAGACGGTTGGAACAATTGCATGAGAGATGGTAAGTTCTTATTCAAACTTTTAAATAAATAATTAGTTGATTCATATATATTGTTCTAAATTTAAGTTTTTATTTATAGGAAAAAGAATTGGGACGCACTCCCATTGAACCAGAGGTTTTCAAGAAGACTCACGTCAGGAAGAAAGAAAATGAGTCAGATCCGGATGTGTGGGTGGAGGAAAGAGCCGAATGAACTTTTGTAAGTAATTTAATATGAATAATATATATTAATAGTGAATATATGATATGTATATATTTTGATGTCAATTTTTATATTTAATATGCAGAATGACTTTCAGCAGTACGTCACTGAGAATCTAGATAGTTTGGTCCAATTGACACCTGAACTGTCAACCCAGATTTGGTAAGAAAAAGTGGTAGGGGGGACACACAAGGGTAGATGCTATGGTCTAGGCTCTCGAAATGATGTTAGACGACTCCAATCAGGCGTAGAAGGTATTGGATTGTCACGTCAAGCCGAGGCACTTGACGGTGTTCAAATTGCTGCTATGTCGGATCAAATAGCTAAACTTATAGCGGCACTAGCAGAGTTGGAGTGGAGAAGAGTAGCTGAACAAGAAAGCATGAATGAGACTGTTCAGCAAATCAAAGAACAATTGATGAACCTCGCTCGTCGACTTACTACTTCGTCTCCCGATGACACCGACGACGAGAGTGATGAGGATGTAGTCTCACTCCCTAGTTTAGATCTCTGGACATTTATGAACTTTTTGAAATGAATTTTGAAAGATTTTATAATTCTTTAATTTATGATTTAGATACTTTTGAATGTTATTTTATGTTTTGTTTTAGATTGTTTATAATTGTGTGTTTGATTGGGCTGAATAGTGTAGAATTGAATTGAATTGTATTTGCAGGTGTGCAGCAGAAACTGCCAGTTTAGGCTGGCAAAAATATTGCAGAAAAAGCAACGGATAGCGTGGTTTTTTCCGTCGCTTTTCTGGATTTATTTTAAAAAAATCCCAGAAAAGCGACGGATAGAGTGGTTTTGTCCGTCGCTTTTCTGGATTTTATTTTTCAAAAAATCCCAGAAAAGCGACTGACAGCATGGTTTTATCTGTCGCTTTTTAGGGTTTTATTTTTTAAAAATCCCAGAAAAGCGACGGACAGCGTGGTTCTGTCCGTCGCATTTTAAAAATAAAAAAATGAAAATTAAAATAAAGAGACGGAGTCCATCGCTTTTATGAATTTTTTTTTAAAAAAAAGGCAAAAAGCCACGCAGTCCGTCGCTTTTTGAAAGCGATGCAGTCCGTCGCTTTTTGAAAGCGACGCAGTCCATCGCTTTTTAAAAGCGACGCAGTCCGTCGCTTTTTGAAAAGTGTCGAGCTAAAAAGCGACGGAAGTGACTGCGTCACTTTTCCGTCGATTTTGACCAGAAAAGCGACGCAGTCCGTCGCTTTTTGTAGTCTTTTTTTGATAATTTTTTAGTAGTGCGAAGATGATTTATATCATACATGGGAGTGGTTTACAAAAAAGATTGAAAAGTGCCAAATCATAGGATACCCAACTATTTGCTCCTAGAAATCTTCTACAAAGCATTAGATTCTAATACTAAGGTAGTGGAAGACACTATCACGAGAGGAGTATTCTAGAAAAACACTTTTGAGGAAGTAGGTGAGACACTCGACGGAGTTACGAAAACGAATAGAGCTTGACACACAAAGGAAACATAGACTTCTAAGGATACTTATGTTGTAGGTTCATTCTAGGACGTATTGAGAAGGAATTATGAGCCGAGTCAGAAGGTAGCCCAGATGAGAACTGAATTTAACATTGTTGTGAGATATATTATTGACAGTACGGGAGAAATCAAATGAAGTAGGCTCACATGAGAAATGATGAGTGGTAGATTTACACTCATTTAAGGCATATTTAGTTAATAAATTAGAGTCCTTAATGTCTAATTATGTCCTATACTAATGATATTTAGATGATTTACAACTATGAAGGCTAAGTGACAAGGCAAAGATGAATAGTTTTAAGAAAGGCCAAAAATATTGAAAAGAGTAGAAAGTCTCAACCTAGCGTTTGCCTAATCGAAATGGCGAATCACCCGAATGCTTGAACCTTGTTGAAATGGATAGTGTTTGGAGCCCAAGTGTTAAAGACAGTGGGATAAGTAGAGTCGTATCGGCAATTCACCAAATTGCTAAATGTGAACGCAGTTGTATCTCCGAAAGTGACAGACTGAAGAGCAAAAGTGAAGGCTATCTTAGGCACACTAGGTGACACTCGGCAATTCACAGATCATGAAGGGTGTGTTCCACCGAGTTCTCCCATTTGAGTTCAAACAACTGAAGGCTGAAGCTAGTCAAAGGCAAACTGAATTATACAAATGATAATTCACCGAGTGAGTTCGGTGAGCCGGACTAATGTCGCCAAATGGTATGTAGATCTTTTTGGAAAGTACAAAATAGTTTGGAAAAGATAAAAATGGATCTATCCTATATTTAAACAATTTTTACTCTTGAAACTCTTATGGAGAGAAAAATATTGAGCATTTCTCTTATTTTGGGGTTTTAATTGATGCTCTTATAATTGACTATTGGACAGTGATATCAAATTGTGTGTTGATTATGTTTCTTAATTTCATCACATCCACGGCTGCTATCACAATAGGTATAATTTTTGCATTTTTTGTGATGGGGTTGAGTGTTGATTTAACTTAGTGGGTTTCTTGTATTGCTCTATTTTATTGCCTTCCACCATAAGTTTGAGCTGTTAGCATGTGATTAGTTAGGGGTTAAGGTGGCCAATTTAATCCTATGTTAGATCTCGAATCGGTGCATGAAAGAGACCAATAAGAATGGGTAATTAGCTCAATGTTTGCAATCTAGCTGAATCTAGTTGTAAAAGAAGGGTAATTGGTTGAATTGTAAATTACATAAATAAGACCGAAAGGAGATTTTATGAACTAATGTTATGAGATCGAAAAAAGATTATCATTATTGAAGATGACCAAACTTATCCATGGTTGTTTAGTTTTATTGAGCAATACAATATTACCCCTATATGACATCTATTTCTAATCCCCACACCCCTAGAATCGATATAAATTGTTTAAACTCTATTTAGTTTAGTTTGTTGCTCATACTAGATCTTGAAATTACTTTATTAAATTTATTGGAATAATCCACCCATTTGCCTTATCTAATATAATTGATTAGTCACACTTAATTCACTTCTTAGATTAGTACCTTTACACTACTCCCTGTGGAATTCGACCCCGACTCTTAGATGTAGTTGTGTACTGATTTGCTTGTAGTTGAACAAACTTACACTTGATCCTGGTTTTGTGTCTTATTGGTAGGTGGACCAATGAATTCAAATAGTGGTGATAATTCTAGCAGCCATGGGCAAGATAATGATGTTAGATAGAGGGATGTGGTGAATCTAATGTCACCAAATATATTGGATCAGTTCAGTTACCACCTGTTCAAAAGAATATTACATTCATCATAACCGAATCAATGCTGCAACTGATCAAAATGAGAGGATTATTCGGATGTTTTGAGAATGAAGATCCCAACAATCACCTCTGTAATTTTGTGAATGTGTGTGGACCTTTTGCGGTTGAGGGTATTTCACAATAATCGATGTGAGGGTTTTCCCTTTTTCCTTGATGGGGTAGGCTACTAGATGGTTGATTGAGTTGCCGCCAAATTTTATCTCCTCATGAAAAGAGTTGACTGAAGTATTCCTTGAGAGATTCTTTCCCCCTTTCTAAAATGATGAAATTGAGGAATGATATTCAAAATTACAAAAGAGTGAATGGAGAACCCGTACATAAAGCATGGCTGCGTTTTGAAAGGGTGTTGTTACAATTCCCAAACAATGGTTTTCTGGAAAAGCTATTGTTACAATATTTCTACCGGAGTCGTGATGCAGTAAATAAAGGGATGACTGACCATATTATTCATGGTGGTATTGTTAGACAACCATTTCTGTTGGCTTCAAGATTACTTGATGAAATGACGAGAATCAATCAAGCTTGGTAAACTAATGAGGATCATGTATCACTCCCATGCCTGGGAATACTTAAAGAGCAAGAGGAGAATAACCAGGAGCATGACAAAAGCATTGCTAAATTGAAAGCTCAACTTGATATTTTTTCCGAGCATGTCATCAGAAGTAGAGAAAATTCAGTAAATACCGTATCCCAAAATGTGTATGATGAGAAGTTTTACTCAAGGGGTGAAAAATTGGAGGAATTTTGGTCAAGCCAAGGCTTGCCTTAAATCAAGGTTGGACCGAAAATATTGAGGGAAGTTGGTATGGAAATGAATGTGAATATTAAAATATACATCACTTCATGACTTGCATGACCCGGTGAGCACTACGACTCAAGACTTGTTAACAAAAATTCTTGATAAAGTGGAATGGTCCGATATAATTTAGCAAGAAATGAAGTGTGACGTTTCAACATTTTCCACTACCATGATCTCACACTCATCATCCATTAAGTTACTCAAACAATAGATGGGTTAGTTGGCTGCCCTTGTATATTCAAGTCCCAATGAAGATTTGGTAGCCCATGTGAATAAAAATGTCACGCTCCAAAATAGGGAAGCGTAACTAGCACTCGATACCATATTCGGTTGAGTTAGCCACTGAAACATACTAGCTAACTAAAACTCGGGACAAAAAATACCGGGAAACACAACATCTGAAGTGTGAAGCCTATACCATGAAGGTCATGACTTGAATGACAATGAACCATATAAACAATGGTAGACAAGCCAAAAATAAAGATGTACTAGCTAGCTGATGCGGCCGCAACTGAAGACATACCTACTTGGACACATATATACATACAGACTAAGCCTATCAGCTGGAGACAGAAACCTACAAAAGAAAACCCAAAATATTGTGTCCATAATAGCCTCTACGAATGACATAAGGACTGTCAGGACAAGGCTTTGACTATACCCAAACTGTACAACAAAAGTAACCATCCTCGGATAGTCCAAGATAAGATGGAGCTTACCAACTCACAACTGAACCCGAATCCTAGGGGGTGGGTAGATCAGAATCCCTGCCTGAACCTGCTCGCAAGAAACAAAAAATAATAACGTCCCCAAGGAATGGGATGTCAGTATGAATAAAAATGTACTGGTATGTCAGACGGATAGTAGAATCATATGTAGTTGCTGTAAAAGGGTAAAAGAGATACCACTTGAAAATGAAACTCAAATAGTCTCCATGGATGACATTTGACCTCCTACTATTTATATATGCATGTTATGCTCGTATAGTCGCATGTCGTGCATACATATATATAGATATAATGCATGACATACCCAACCAAATGCTAGCAATGGTTGTGCTTGCCGAGAGCTAACCAATGTCATATTCACCAACTTGTGGCTATCACTATCTCATACGTATAAATATAGACAATAGGCCCCATACCTCCCGATTATAGCTCGGGAGTGGAATGCATAGCATGTCATGTCATGAATTCATAATGCATATATGTTACCGTTGTCATGTTGCCAATCTTTGACTGTTTGTACTCTTGTTCTCATAACCCCGTAATCACTTTCATTTGACATGCAAATGTCTCATGGAACTTCATATGTGTTTCCGAATAAGTTTGAAAACTTAACTCGACTTTTAAAAAGATAACATAACCTTGAAGATGTTAATAAAAAGTTTAAGGGGCTTTAATTTTTTCCTATACTTGGTTCCTAGATAATTTATAAGTGAAAGTATTTCAAAAATCAAGTGTTCTAATAATTTAAACTTTTAAGTTATGCTTCAAAGTTTTCAAAATCGTGTTCTACTTTAATGATATTTCATAATAATTTTTAGCGGGCAAAAAGGGCTGGTTACAAAGAATAATATCTCCCATAATATATTTAAGTAACAACACCCAAAGAAGAATACAAATTCATCATGTGGACATATAATTAAGGAAACCGATAAAATGACATGAAGATGTCTAATATCCTATTTATTTGAATGAGTGGAATATCAAAATAATAGAATCATGAAAATAATTCAACTGAAATCCCAATGCCTTTCACAGAAGGTTAGCAAGATAATAGAAAAATATCACATTTGACGTTTGATGAATTTCCAGTAGTCGTGCTAAAATAAAGGACAGAGCTTAGCCTTAACATACCTTTTAGATGAACGCTTGAATGCTCATAGTTTTTTCACGAAAGTTGTTCCTTACATCCTACGCTTCACAAACACTACACACACACACACACACATTGTACGCACCTATAAACAATTTATAACTGAGCTTACATCGGCAAATTTACCATATGGTCCCAACTTGACGAAACATTCATAGAACTTCGTAAAATCAATCATAAAAGACTTCTGCAATGATTACCTTAGAAAACCAAGTGTAAACCTTGAAGAAACACCAATAACAGCCGCTTTATATCTTCAAAAACTATCTCCAAACACAGCTAATATAAGGGCAAAACGATTGCCACGTGTAGGTTCATGTTTCTAGGCACGGGGTGTCACGACCTAGGGGTACCCCCTAGATGTAACAAGGCGTATAAGACCCCGGGAGGCCTCATAATAGCCACTTATCGTATCATAACATAAAGCATTAGGAAACGGTACAAAAATTTAAAACATTTTCAACAATCAAAGGCTTTCATAAAATGAGCAGAAGGCTAACAACATTGTATCAAACCATCCAACAAAAGGGATAAAAGATCTTGGGACGCAGCCCATACAATAGTACAACATGAAAAAAAAGACATAAAAGAGATAAAGGGGTGATCCAATCCTCGAATACAATGAGGACTCACCAAAGCTTCACTTCTTTGATCAACTCTGAACCTAGCCACAAGTTTGTGAATCGGGAGCGTCGGACCCTACATTTGATAAGAATGTAGGCAAGAGTATGCATTAGTACAAAGATGTACTAAATATGATGACTAGCATAAACAACATAAACATAAGCATTGGTCGACATATGACATAAAGCATAAGCATAATCAAGACATAATAAACATCATAATGAAAGAAGAATACTCCCTTAAGTAAACTCCATTAACCTTAGCCATGACTTAGGTCATCCTCCTCTAGTCAAGCTTACATCATGGAAGGCATATCTAGCAACACTCCAATCAAATCAATTTCATAACATAATCACATTAGTCATACCTACTTTTAAAGACATGGGGATTCGCCTCTATGCATAGCTTATAAAGGCTAATGGGTATTCGCCTCTGGCATTACTTACCTTAAGATTATGGGTACTCGCCTCCACAATCACATCATATCACACGGGTACTCGCCTCCACATCATTTCATAAGGATCATGGGTACTCGCCTCCATGTCCATTCATAATAGTAAGAACGTGGGAAATCACCTCTTGTTAAATTCTTAGGAGTATGGGAAATCACCACATATCCTTCAATATAGAGGACATGTCAAGGGTAGTCGCCTCTAGCCTTATAATTCATTTAGCATTTTAGTCTAGATTCATTTTAGGTGAGAAATCCTTTCAACCTTGAATCATTTATATGAGTAAAGTTTTCATATTCATTCAATCATACTTAGGGATTCATTGTGGGAAGTATCTCTTCCACACCATAAACATCAATTACCAACAATTCATATCATAAGCTTTACTCTCAAAGCCCTAGTTCTCATAATCCTCATCTAAGCCTTATTCTCAAGCAATTAACATCATATTCACCATATATGCTTCAATATCAAGCAATTATAATCATAATTCATCAATCCTATAAGGAGATATCAAAAGACGTAAAGTTTCCCTTCAAGGCATCAACCCAATTACATCAATTCTAGGTCAAATCATGGAATATGCATGGTTACATGTAATGTCATCCTAAAAATATGTATTAATATCAATTGAATCATAAACAATCATAATCCAACTATTTTGATCTACATTCATCATAACCCACAACATTGGAAGAAACCCTAACTAGAATTGGGGATTTAGACTTCACTATTGAGGAATTCTAGGGGACTCCATGGGAGGAAGGATCCCATGGATGAAAAACCATCATACATTAGTCACAAAGCCTACCAAAGGCTTGAAGATTGGAGACTTGAACTTGACCTAGCTTCCTCTTCTTTCTTCTTCTTTTTCCTTCTAGAGAGAGAATATTTTAGAGGAGTTTTGGGAATTCTTTTGGGATTTGAGAGAATGACTTAATTAGGGGATTTTGGGGGGTTAAACATACTTATATAGGTGTTTTAGACTTAGTAAAAATGACACCACTTCAATTTAATTAAAACTGGAAAAGACCCTTAAATCCCTAAATTACTGTCCATTCCGTGACCCACGAAACCACGACTGACGGGCTGTGGATGGACCCACGGTCCGTCCTGGTCAACCGTGGTTTAGGTTTAGAGATTTGGCAAAAAGGGCTTGGATCCACAAACCCCTAACCACGAGCTCTGGACCCATCCACGGGGGATGGGTCTTGGCCGTGGTTACTGCCTTAGGCAGTACCTCTTGGTACCCATCCACGCAGCCCACCTACGAGGCGTGGGTCTAATCCAGGGTATGGTTGGCCCACGTGGGTGACACCTATAGGTTCTGAAAATTTGGGAGGTTTCCCTCTTTAGGCTACGGGGTGTTATAATTTCTCCCCCTTGGGATCATTCATCCTCGAATGAGGTTCTAAGCACGTTTCTAAACAAAAAGACTCAAGACTAGCAACCCATCATGCATGCAACACATCTAAATGCACACAACTAAGAAGGAATTATCACCTCTAAGTCAAACATATTCAATGCACCATATGGAAGTAGGAACTACATCTAACAACCCGATATGCATGAAATCTCAACGTTTCTCATGTTCAAGGAGGAACTTTCATCTCTAAGCCTAAAAGCATGCTCAACACAATCTCATGGAGCTCATATGAAATTCAATCTCAAAAAGCATATATAAACATGTTTATTATCTCATCTCATGAAGTCTATAGGCAACTATTACTCAAGCAACATAAGCAAACCAAGAGGAACTCATTACCCCAAGCTAGAATAGCAGGAAAAAGGTGAGGATACTAGGACATCATATTGGCTTCGGCCTCCCAAGTAGTACCCTCAACTAGATGGTTTCTCCATAACACCTGTACGAAAGCAACTTCGTTCTTCCTCAATTTCTTAACTTGCTGGTCTAGAATCTCAACCGGTACTTCCTTATAAGAAAGGCTTTCATGAACTCCTAACCTTTCTAATGGGACTATAGATGTCAGATCTTTAACACACTTTTTCAATATAGAGACATGCAAAACTGGATGCACCGATGCCAACTCATTAGGCAAATCTAGCTCATATGCAACCTTACCAACAACGTCTCAAAATTTGATATGGGCCTACAAATCGTGGACTAAGCTTCCCTTTCTTACCAAACCTCTTTGCACCCTTCATGGGCGAGATTTTTAAGTCAACCCAATCAAGCACATCAAATTCAAGTTCCTTTCTTCTAACATCGGCATAAGACTTTTGTCGACTTTAGGCGGTTCTCAACCTCTTTCTAATAAGTCAAACTTTCTCAATAGCCTCATGAACTAACTCGGGCCCTATCAAGGCAACTTTAGCCACCTCAAACCAACCTATGGGAGATCTACACCTCCTACCATAAAGAGCCTCAAATGGAGCTATACCAATACTAGAATGGTAGCTATTATTATACGCAAATTCAATCAAGGGAATATGGTCATCCCAATTTCCCTTGAAATCAATCACGCTAGCCCTCAACATATCTTTTAATGTTTGGATTGTTCATTCCGCTTTCCCATTGGTTTGTGGGTGAAAAACTGTGCCAAGCTTAACCTTAGTGCCAGACCATTTTGGAAAGATTTTCGAAATTGTGAAGTGAATTGGGTATATCGATCGGAAATAATGGACAAAAGCACTCCATGTAGCCTCACCATCTCTCTCAAATACAACTTGGCATAGTCCTCCACTGAATAAGAAACCTTGACGTGAAGGAAATGTGCCGATTTCATCATCCGATCTACTATCACCCAAATAGAGTCATGTTGTCGTCGGGTGCGAGGCAAACCAACTATAAAGTCCATACTCAACTCTTTCCACTTCCAAGTAGGAAGGCTAATGTATTGAGCTAAACCTCTCAATTTCTGATGCTCAACCTTCACTTGTTGGCAATTTGGACATTTGTCCACAAATCCCGCAATATCCTTCTTCATCCTATTCCACAAATAGATCTCTCGCAAATCATGGTGCATCTTGGTGGCTCCCGGGTGAATAGAATATCGAGAACTATAGGCTTCAGTCAAGATCTCTTCTATTAAGTTATCAACATTTGGAACACATAACCAACATTGATATCTAAGGACACCATATCCCTCTTGGGAGAAAGCCTAAACGGACTTCCCAAGTACCACTTCTTTCAATTCTACCAAATTCGGATCAAGAAGTTGCTTTGCTTTAACATCCGCCACAAAAGATAATTTCAACCCTTTATGAACCAGGACACCACCCTTAGTGTATTCTACTAATCGAACACCTAATCGGGCAAATCTATGGACATCCCAAGCTAACTCTTTTCTCTCACCTTAAATATGTGCAACACTACCCATTGACAGTCCAATAAGAGCATCCTTTACTATATTCGCTTTATAGGGGTGATATAGGACACTCATATCATAGTCCTTCAACAATTTGAGCCACTTTCTTTGGTGAAGATTCAAGTCCTTTGGGTAAGCAAATATTGCAAGAATTTATGGTCAGTGAAAATATCCACATGAACCCCATACAAATAATGCCTCCAAATATTTAAGGTAAATACAACCGCCGCTAATTCAAGATCGTGGGTAGGATAGTTCTTCTCATGAACCTTTAGTTGCCTTGAAACATAGGAAATAACCTTACCGTTTTGCATAACCACACATCCCAAACCAACTCTAGAGGTGTCACAATATACCACAAAGCCATCCGTACCCTCCGGTAAGGTCAACACCGGAATGGAAGTAAGTCTATCTTTCAACTCTTGGAAACTTTTCTCACAAGCTTTGGACCATATGAACTTGGCCTTCTTTTGAGTCAAAGGCGTCAAAGGAGAAGCAATGGAGGAAAAGCCCTCAACAAACCTTCTATAATAACCGGCCAAACCTAAGAAGCTTCTAATGTCTTTCGGTGATAGAGGTCTACGCCAACTCTTGACCACATCTGTCTTAATCGAATTCACCTCAATACCCTTGCTTGAAAAAATATGACCTAAGAAAGCCATGGATATTAACAAAAATTCACTTTTGCTAAACATTGCATAAATTTGTCTTTCCTTAAGGATTTGCAACACAATCCTCAAATGACTAATGTCATCATTCTTGCTCCTTGAATAATTCAAAATATCATCAATGAACACAATTACAAACTTATCAATGTATTATCTAAACACCCTATTCATCAAGTTCATAAACGCCGCCGGTGCATTAGTCAAAGCAAATGACATGACCAAAAACTCATAATGACCATATCGGGTTCTAAAAGACGTTTTCAGAATATCTTCCTCTTTCACCCTCAATTGGTGATAACCTGACCGAAGATCAATTTTAGAGAAATAACTTGCCCCTTGAAGTTGATCAAATAAGTCATCTATTCTCGGAAGAGGATACTTGATCTTGATGGTTACTTTGTTCAACTATCTATAATCGATGCACATACAAACAGAACCATCCTTATTCTTAAAAAATAACATAAGAGCACCCCATGGAGAGATACTCGATCGGATGAAGCCCTTATCCAATAAGTCTTTTAACTGTTCCTTCAACTCCTTAAGTTCAGCTGGAGCCATTCTATAAGGAGGAATAGAGATAGGTTGGGTATCGGGAGAAGGTCAATCCCAAAGTCTATTTCCCTTTCGGGAGGAATGCCAGGTAAATCATTAGGAAACGCTTCCGGAAACTAATTTACAATAGCAACCGACCCAAACTAGGGGTTTCAAACTCCACATCCCTCACTCTCACTATATGATAGATACACCACTTGGAAATCTTTTTCTATGATTTTAGGTAAGAAACAAATCGACCTCTAGGCATAAAATTTCCTTCCCTTCAACTCTATGATAGGCTCATTTGGGTATTGAAATTTGACCACTCTAGTCCTACAATCAATCGAGGCATAATAAGAATGCAACCAATCCATGCCCAAAATAACATTGAAGTCAATCATATAAAGTTCCACCAAATCTATTAGAGTGACTCTATGGGATAAGGAAACATGACATCTTTTATAGACTCTTTTAGCCACCACAGAATCACCAACCAGGGTAGAAAAAGAAAAAAGGTTCTTTCAACACTTCGGGGAGCACATCAAACCTCATAGCTATATAAGGGGTCATAGAGGACAAAGTTTCCCCTGGATCATGTAAAGCATACACATCTATATGAAAAACTTTTAACATAACCATCACCACATCCGGGGAACTCTCTTGATCACCTCTAGTTTGGAGAGCATAGAAACGGTTTTGCTTAGGAGCATTTCCACTTGAGCCACTTGGATCGGATGAAGGGTAGGGTTAAGCCCTACGACGAGTGTCTCCATTATTTTTAGCAACAGAAGGGCAGTTCCTTATCGTATGATCTATTTTACCACACTCGAAGCAAGCATTAGATCCTACTATACCCTTCCTTTCATGATTTCTCCCATATGTAGCACAAGTAGGAATTGAAGGCCTATTACCATCTCCTTGAGATTTGGGGTTAGACACCCTCTCATTACTTGGCCTCGGAGGATAATTTGTAGAACCTTGCTCGGAAAACCTTTGCCAGAACCTTGAACGACCCCAGCCACCGAACATAGAATGTGAATAGTTACCATCATCCACCCTTGCTCTCTTTGCCTCTCTAGATCTTTTCTTAGGCTTTCTTTCTCAATTTGTTGGGCATGTACCATAAGGAGAGCAATGTCCATGTTCATGGACAAGCATAGCGGTGCGGTACTCTTTGACTACTATGTTGGACACACCCGATACAAACTTACTCATCTTGGCCCTACGATCTGCCACAATGGCAGGAACTTAGTTGGATAGTTGAGTGAACCTCAAAGCATACTCCCTTACACTAATATTTCCTTGCCTAAGGTTAATGAACTCAAGTACCTTGGCCTCTCTTATCTCTAGAGGGAAGAATCTGTCAAGAAAAGCACTTTTGGACCTTTCCCATTCTATGGGGCTTGCTTCCACCGACCTTGCCTCTTTCCACCATTTGAACAAAATCTGAGCAACCCCTTTGAGTTGGAAAGTGGCCAATTCCGCCTTCTCTATTGGAGTCACTCCTATAATAGCAATTATCTTGTAGATCATGTCGATAAACTCTTGAGGGTCTTCCTCAACTTTGGAGCCATAAAATTCGGGAGGGTTCATCCTTGTAAAATCCATCACTCTTTCTGCCACTGTACCCACACTTGGGTTCACAGGGGTTACCACCTCTCTATTGGCTTGAGTCATTAGTACTTGAGCCAACACTTGTAAAGGTGACCTAAACTCCACATTTGTTACATTGTCATTCAATGGGTCAATCGAAGATTGGGGAGGAACTTGAGGAGGAACCTTTTGATCAACACTGCCTATCTCCATCCTTCTAGCATTATCCCTTCTTGTATTTATATTATGAAAACCATCGGGTAAGGATTTAGAGAAAGACCTTATAGAGTTAAACTCCATGGCACGACTTAGAGAAATGCAGAAGTGAAGTTTCCTAAACATCTAATAACCTCTCATTCATAAATGTGGCAAGCTTCACACTTATGAACAAGACTCTACTAAACGTGGTTTGAGACATCCTAGAACTATTCTAAACCTTGTGCTGTGATTACCAAGTTTTTCACGACCCAGGGGTAACCCTAGATGTAAAACAAGGCATATAAGACCCCGAGAGGATTCATACAAGACACTTAGCATATCATAACATAAAGCATTAGAAAACGGTATGAAAATATTAAACATTTTCCACAATCAATGTCTTTCATAAAATGAGTGAATGTCTAACAACATTGTCTCAAACTATCTAACATAAGAGATAAAAGATATTAGGACGCAGCCCATACAATAGTCCAACATGAAAAGAAAGACAAAATAAGATAAAGGATTGATCCAATCCTCGAATACCTTGATCAACTATGAACTTAGCCACAAGTGTGTGAATCGAGAGCGCTAGACCCTACATTTGATAAGAATGTAGGCAAGAGTATGCGTTAGTACAAAGATGTACTAAATATGATGGCTAGCATAAACAACATAAACATGAGCATTGGTCAATATATGAAATAAAACATAGGCATAATCAAGACAGAATAAACATAATAATGAAAGAAGAATACTCCCTTAAGTAAACTCCCTTAACCTTAGCCAAGACTTAGGTCATCTACCTCTAGTCAAACTTACATCAGGGAAGGCATATCTAGCAACACTCCAAACAAATCAACTTCATAACATAATCACAAAAGTCATACTTACTTTTAAAGTCATGGGGATTCACCTCTATTCCTAACTTATAAAGGCTAATGGGTATTCGCCTCTTGCCTTACTTACCTTAAGAACAATCACATCATATCACACGGGTACTCGCCTCCATATCATTTCATAAAGATCATGGGTACTCACCTCCATGTCCATTCATCATAGTAAGAACATGGGGAATCACCTCTTGTTCATTTCTAAGGTGTATGGGAAATCACCACATATCCTTCAATATAGAGGTCAAGGGTAGTTGCCTCTAGCCTCATCATTCATTTAGTATTTTAGTCTAGATTCATTTTAGGTGAGCAATCCTTTCAACCAAGAATCATTTATGTGAGTAAAGCTTTCACATTCATTCAATCATACTTAGTGATTCATTGTGGGAAGTATCTCTTCCACACCATAAACATCAATTACCAACAATTCATATCATAAGCTTTACTCTCAAAGCCCTAGTTCTCATAATCCTCATCTAAGCCTTATTCTCAAGCAATTAACATCATATTCACCATATATGCTTCAATATCAAGCAATTATAATCATAATTCTTCAATCCTATAAGGTGATATCAAAAGCCGTAAAGTTTCCCTTCAAGGCATCAACCCAATTACATCAATTCTAGGTCAAATCATGGAATAGGCATGGGTACATGTAATGTCATCCTAAAAACACGTATTAATATCAATTCAATCATAAACAATCATAATCCAACTATTTTGATCTACATTCATCATAACCCACAACATTGGAAGAATCCCTAACTAGAATTGGGGAATTCTAGGGGACTTCATGGGAGGAAGTATCCCATGGATGAAAAGCCATCATACATTAGTCACAAAGCCTACCAAAATCTTGAAGATTGGATACTTGATCTTGACCTAGCTTCATCTTCTTCTTCCTTCTAGAGAGAGAATATTTGAGAGGAGTTTTGGGAATTCTTTTTGGATTTGAGAGAATGACTCAATTGGGGGATTTTGGGGGTTAAAAATACTTATATAGGTGTTTTAGACTTAGGAAAAATGACATCATTTCAATTTAATTAAAACCGAAAAAGACCCTTAAGTCCTTAAATAACCGTCTAGCCCCTGACCCATGAGACCACGATTGACTGGCCGTGGATGGACCACGGCCCGTCCTGGTCAACCGTGGTTTGGGTTCAGAAAGTAGGCAAAAAGGGCTTGGATCAACGGACCCCTAACCACGAGCCGTGGACCCATCCATGGGACTAGGGTCCTGGTAGTGGTTACTGCCCTAGGTAGTACCTCATGGTGCCCATTAACGCAGCCTACCTACGGGTCATGGGTCTAACCACGGGGCGTGGTTGGCCCATGTGGGTGTCACTTCTAGGTTCTAAAAATTGGCTAGGTTTCCCTCTTTAGGCTATGGGGTGTTACACGGTGGGCAACCTTTAATGGTAGAAATTGTTTAAACTAACCTTCATCATGCAAGAACTCCATTAGAACCCTCTCATTCAACTTTGTTTCTAGTTAGGAAGTGAAAAAATGTTATTATGGGTTAAAACGTTGAGTAGCTGACATACCACATTTTTTACCCGACCCGGTTCATGACACGAATTCTGCCCAGGCAATTTGCAGTAAAACCCTTAGAACATTTTACTCCAATGCCTATTTGAAACGGGGTTTTTGTGCATTGAAAACTAGACTCGTAGACCTTTGATTTGATAGGTCATGGGACTTGTAACTCTTTATATATATATATATATATATATATATATATATATATTGAGAGAAAACATCCAAGATATTTGACCCAAAGTTCAGAAAATTTTATTAGAGAAGTATTGATAACTTTTGCTGACCTTAGTTTCGCTAATTTTCTTGACTTCAAAACATAACATACGATTATTGTTCTATTATAATACCTCCTAAATTTTATAAACTCATAGGTTTATCCCTAAGGTATGGGTTAATTCAATCCTTTCAAATGGGCAACATGCTACCCGAGCCATTTATTTAATCCCGAACCTTTGTTTAAGGGATTCCTTTGACCTAAAACTTTAGTTTAGTTCTTTGTTATAGCCACCCATTTGCAAACTTAATCTCCAATATACTTTACTAATTCGTATACATGTCATATAACAACTTCATTCTAAGCCACATATATTATGCAAGAATAGAGAAAAAAGTATGGGATCGAAGATTCTACCCTCCTTATGAACATTCGCCCGCAAATGGATCTAGACAATTCCTTGGTTGATTTTTTCCCCATAAAACGTTATATGCGAGTCTATACTTGTTACAGTCGCAAACCTAAAGTCAAATTCTGAAAATTCCAACTTTAAGCTTTGTATAGCTATCTTACAAGAAGACATATAAATTGCACTTTCAAGTTACTTAAAATCCAATCAAGTTGTTGTGAAGAAATAATTGTCCATTATCAAAATCTAATTCACCTTAAGTCATAAACAACTGTGGGTACTCCTTCCTGATTTCTTCTTCCACTTCCCAAGTCATTTTCTTGACGTTGTTTTTTCTCCACAACACTTTGACAGAAGTAACATATTTAGTTCGAAGCTTTCTTACTTGCCAATCTAAAATAGTTATTGGTAACTCTGCATAAGATAAATTTTCACAACACAAATATTCTGTCATGACCCAAGGTAGACCCTTGGTGTAACATGGTGTATAGGACCCCGAGAGGCCCTACACAAGCCACTTAGCATACGTCATACAAGATAATATAAATTCAAGAGAACTTAAAATATAATTTCAAAACATAAGAGTTTTTTTAAATGAAGTGGAAGTCTAACAATGTTTCAAAGCCATGTAGTACATAAGAATGATCAGGATGTCGCCCGTACATCAAGTTCAAAATTGAAATGTAAAGACAATATTAAATAAATTCTTGGTCCTTGGAACATGAGACCTCACTAATCTTCAACTTCTACTATGAGATAGATAGCCATAGAATAGTGAATCTGGGGTGTCGGACCCTACATTTGAAGAAATGTACGAAAAAGTATGCGTTAGTACAAAAATTAACCAAGCATAATAGCAGTGCATTAAAACATGTGATAAGAGGCTAAAAGCATAATTTTATAATCATGGTCAAAGCAAGTAAATCGCCTTTGAACACATATTAGATACCTTTTGAGATAACCTTAGTTCATCATAACTTGTGGGAAGTATACTTAACCAACATTTCAGACCATGTGAGCTATAACAAGGAATCTGGTGTCTCCCATACCGAAAAGGGTGTCCTACTTGCCAAGGTAAGGACCATAAACTTCTAGCTTATATGGATCCACTAGATAATGTCTTTCTAGACAACCTATGTTGGCGCATAGTTTATGGGACATGGGTAATCGCCACTTGGCCATACAGTACTAAGCTAAACTTCCATAGAATGTTTATTAGTCTTATCTTATCTTAACATTTCATGACACATGGGTAATCATCTCTTGTCTTACATTATGGGACATGGGTAGTCACCTCTTTTCATTTCATTAGAGGACATGGGTAATCGCTTCTTACCTCAACATTAGAATAAATCCTTAACATTGGTTCATTTTAGGTAAGAAGACCTTTCAACCTTAAGAACTCTAATTATGTGAGAAAGTCCTTTCACAACAATCAACCAAAAAAATTATGCTTTACTGTCAAAAAACTCATATCAGTATTTCATCAATTTCATAAGAACATGCATATTTCCATAATTCACCTTTCATAGTTGAAAAACCCACTTTCAATCATCAAAATATAGAAAACATGGGTTAAGCATGGGTTGATGGGGATTCATCTTAAAATCATGGAATTACCTCAATTCATGCATAATACTTCATAAATCAATCAATTAAGTCAGTATAAAAAGGAACCCATAACATAGAAGAAAACTCTAACTTAAATTCGGAATGTCTTACTTCAAAATTGAGAGATTTAGGAACTCTATGGAGGAAAGGGCTCCATAGATGAAAAATATCATACCTCAATGCAAAAATCATGACTTCAATAGTGGAATTGGAGACTTGACTTGAAACCCAGCCTTCTTCTTCAACTTCTAGAGAGAGAAATATTTGAAAGGATGACTAGTTCTTCCTTTGAGAATTTAAGAGAATGAATTGTCATATAGAGGAGAAAATGACATAATATTAGGCTAGAATAATTAGGAAAAGATCTAAAATCCCATATAAAATAATTTTCGACCCTCATCGATGGTCCGACCTACAATTTGTTGGTCAGACCACAAAATGTACTAGTTGGTTGTCGATAGAGTTCAAAGACCATGATTTTTGGGACCCCAATGATGGACCCCACCTACAGCTAGTGGACCACAGTTGTAGGTCCCAATTCTTGACCTCCAAATCCTTTTAAGTCTGGAACACACCTATGAAACCTACCTACGACTAGTGCATGGGTCAACAGACTGTCCTGGTGAACCATCGAAAAAGTCATGGAACTTGACAAATCTTAAGAATTTAGACTGGCTAACCACGAGCCAATCTATGGTCTGTGTGTCTGTCCATGGGCCATGGGTGGCTTTGTCGGAACTGGCACCCGATCCTAAAAAAGCTAAAATTTCTACCTTTTGAATTCAACGTGTTACATATTCTCAATGGGCATAATACGTGAAATATATCCAATGTTGTTCCGCAACATAGATACATGATATACATGATGGATTAAGCTCGTATGCAACCATAATGATCTTTCAAATAATCTTATATGGTCCAACATACTGAGGACTGAGCTTCTCTTTCTTTCCGAATCGCATGACGCCCTTCATAAGAGATTCTTTGAAGAAAACCCAATCTTTTACATCACACTCTAAGTCCTATCGTCAAACATCTGTATAAGACTTTTACCAACTATGTGCTATATGCAGTCGATCTATAATAAGCTTAACCTTTTCCATCACTTATTGGACTATATTGAGACACAGAAACTCTGCTTCCCCAATCTTAAACCCAACCGATCAGTGACCTACACTTTCTCCCATATAGTGGTTGGCAAGGGGCCATCAGAATACTAGCTTGAAAGCTGTTATTATAAGCGATCTCAATAAGAGGTAGATCTTCATCCCAACTTCCTTTAAAATCCAGCACACATGTATGTAACAAATCCTCAACAGTCTGAATAGTATGTTCTACCTGTCCTTCAATCTGTTGATGAAAAACGATGCTAAGATTGACTTGAGTGCCTAGACCCTTCTAAAATGATCTCCAAAAATGTGTTGTAAATTGAGCCCATCGATCTGAGATAATAAATAATGGAACTCTGTGAAGGCGAACAATCTCTTGAATATAAAGCTTGGCATAATCTTTGGTTGAATATGTCGTCCTAACTAGAAAGAAATGAGCAGATTTCATCAGCCTATCGATAATTATCCAAATGGAAGTCCATATTTATGATGTCCCATTTCCCTAAATGAAGCTCAATATATTGAGTTAGGCCTCCAGGCCTCTGATGTTCTGCTTTAAGTTGTTGATAGTTGGTACATCCATCTACCATCTTCTTAATGTCTTTTTCATTCCATTCCACCAATAGATTTGTCAAGGTCCCGATACTTCTTTGTCGCTCCAGGGTGAGCTTCATATCTAGATTAATGGGCCTCTGAAAGAATTTTATTTATAGAGCTCCCCAACCGTTCGTACACATAAGCAACCCTAATATCTAAGGACTCCATGTCCAGTTGTCTCAAATAAAGGTTGCTGCTACTGTGGAATTCTTTCCCTCAGTTTCCTAAGCTCAGGCTCTTCATGTTGCCGCTATTTTAATTCAGTAAAAAAGAAAGATTCTACCATATTCTGAATGACCACATCTCCTCCCCTTTCATCTACAAAGCGCACCTACAAATAAGGTAGCTGGTAAAGGACTTATGTATTTAAGACTTATCAACTTCAGCGTGACATAGACTACCTATTGTAACACCCCAGATTCGAGCTAGGGATAAGTAGCCAATTTTGAGAACTTACAGGTGCCTACCACAATGTCCAACTATAGTCCGTGAGGTGGACCATGGACCGTAGGCAGAATCCATGGATGGGCACCCAAGATTGGCCACCCAGAATCAACGGCCACAAACCACGGCCTAACCAACAAACCGTCGGTCAGACCACGGTCCATGGTTAGGAATCCGTAGGTCAAGGCACCAAATCCCTAAAATCTCTGAATCTAGCAACGGACGACCAGGACGGACCATAGGTCAAACCACGGTCCGTCGAGCATGGTCCGTGGATCGTAGCTGATAGTTATTTTAAGGGGTACATGGGTCTTTTCTGGTTTTAATTAAATCAAAATGGTGTCATTTTACCCAAGCCTAGGATCCCTATATAAGTTATTTTAACCCCCAAATTTCCCCATTCAAGTCATTAATTTCAAAACCCAAAAGAAATCCCAAAGCTCTTCTCTCAAATATACTCTCTCTAGAAAGTAGAAGAGGAAGGAAGAGATCAAGCTAGGATCAAGGTCAAGTCTCCGTTCCTCAAACATTTGTGGTATTTATTAACAAGGTATGATGGATTTTCATCCATGTAATCATTTCATATATGGAGCCCCTTAAGATTCCCCAGTTTAGAAGTATAAATTCCCCAATTCTAGTTAGGGTTTGTTCTAATGTTGTGGATTTTGATGAATGTTGATCCAAATGAGTGGATTATGATTGTTTATACTTGAATTGAGTAGATTTAATAATTTTAGAATGAATTTACATGTACCTATGTCTAACCTATGATTCTAAGATAAATTTGATATAAATGGGTTTTACTACATGAAAGAGGAAATTGAGGATTTAGATGTACTCATATAGGATTGATATGGTACACTATAGAATGCTTGAGAGTGAAGCATATAGACATGACTTATGATTAGGTCTTTGAAAGTAAGGCTATATGATGAATTTGATTAGTAGGGCTTTAAGAGTAAAGCTTATATGATGATTTTTGATTATTACATAGAATTGTTATGGAAGGTTTTACCCATATGATTTACCCTATGAATGCATGAGTGTGAAAGATTTTCTCACATAGAATGACTGTAGGTTGAAATACTTTCTCACCTAAAATGAAGCGAAGAATTTATGAATTATGATAGATAAGAATTAGCTTGAATTAGTGTAATGAGATGCTTCTTTCATGGATTGCTTGACTTGGTAAGACAAGACCATTTCATGGTAGCTTGGGTTAGTAGAACTCATGGTAGCATGGATTGAGCAATAGTACCCATCTAATGGATATCTTGAACTAAGCATGATAAGGTGCTTTGCATGGTAGCCTGAATTGGTAAGGTCATACCAATTCATCCCTTCTATGAATAGCATGGACTTATATGATAAGGTGTTTTCCATGATAGCTTGGACAAGCATAATGAGGTGTTTTTCCATGGCATCTTTAATTGGTAAATAGTAACCATTCGTGGTAGATTGGATTGGCATGATGAGATGCTTCCTCATGGTAGCTTGGATTAGTAAAGTAGTAATCTTCCATGGATAGTAGAAATAGCTAAGGATTGACAACCCCTCAATTAAAGTAGCATAGTTATGATGAAACAAGGTTACTTCAAGGAAGTATCGTAAGTATGTCTTAAGATGAGATGTAATTGTTATGATGATAGATTAGCTTGGATTGGTTCTTGAGTTTCCTTCCTTGATATGTATGACTAAAGGCTGATGACCCAAGTCTTGACTAAGGATAAATGAGGTTGCTTCAAGAAGTGTTTCACTTATAATATGATGATTTATGCTTATTGATTATGCTTATGACTTATATTGTCTAACTCCTATGCTTATGTTGATGTTTATGCAAGCTATAATATTTAGTACATGTTTGTACTAACACATACTCTTTCCTACATTTCTTATCGAAATGTAGGGTTCAACGATATCGACTCTCATCCACGTGGCTAGGATCATAGTAGAACAAGATTTGAAGATTGGTGAGTCCTCATAGCATTCGAGGATTTGACCGCCATTTCCTTATGTTCATTCATTTTATGTTATGAACTATTGTATAGGCTATGTCCCAAGGATATTCATGTTTTAGATGGTTTGAGATAGTGTATTAGACTTCTGCTTCATTTTATAAAGACTTTGATTATGTTGAAAATGTTTTAAATTTTCGCTCATTTCTATTACTTTATGTCATGATATTCTAAGTGGCATGTATGAGGCCTCTAGGGGTCTTGCATGACTTGTTACATCTAGGGGGTACCCCTGAATCGTGGTAAACTTGGTAATCAAAGCACAAGGTTTAGAATGATTCTAGGATGTCTCAAACCAAGTCGAGTAGAGTCTTTTTCATAAGTGTGAAATGCACCACATTTATGAATGAGAGGCTACTAGATGCTTAGGAAACTTCACTTCTTCATTACTCTAAGTCGTGCGATAGAGTTTAACTCTATAAGGTCCTTCTCTTAATCATTACCCGATGGTCTACAGGGTATAACAACTAGAAGGGATAATGCTAGAAGGAATGAGGAAGACAATGTGGACCAAGAATCTCCTCCTCAAGCTCCTCCTTAAACTTCAATGGAGGCTAAAAATGTAACAAATGCGGAGTTTAGCATGACTTTTCAAGTTTTGGCTCAAGTCGTGATGTCTCAAGCCAATAGGGAGGATGTGGTCCCCGTGAACCCAAATATGGGTACGGGGCATCAAAAGTGAGGGACTTTACTAGGATGAACCCTCCAGAATTTTATGATTCAAAGGTTTAGGAATATCCTCAAGAGTTTATAGATGAGGTCTATAAGGTGTTGGACATTATGGGAGTGGCTTCGGTGGAGAAGGCGGAATTGGCCGCTTACCAACTTAAGGGTGTTTCTCAAGTTTTGTTTAACAAATGGAAGGATGCTAGGCCGGTAGAAGCGAGTCCCATAGAGTGGGAAAGGTTTAAATTTGCTTTTCTTGATAGGTTCTTCCCTCTTGAGATGAGAGAGGCTTAGGTGCTTGAGTTTATTAACCTTCGCCAAGGAAATATGAGTGTTAAGGAATATGCTTTGAGGTTCACTCAATTGTCAAAATATGCTCCATCTATAGGGGCCGACTCTAGGTCGAGAATGAGTAAGTTCGTTTTGGGAGTGTCTGATCTAATGGTGAAAGAATGTCATACGGCTATGCTTGTCCATGACATGGACATTTCTTGTCTCATGGTCCATGCGCAACAGATTGAAGAGGACAAACTTAAGGGGGGGATCTAGGGAGAAAAAGAGGTCTAGAGATGATGATGGTAATTCCTCTCATGCAAGATCCGAGGAACATGGTCGTCCTAGGTATTAACAAAGGTTTTCTGAGCAAGTTTCTTCAAATCCTCCTAGGTTTAACAATGAAAGGGTGTCTAACCTTAAACCTCAAGAAGGAAATGATAGTGCACCCCTATGGCCTACTTGTGATAGGTTTGGAAAGAGGCACGAGGGTAGGTGCTTAGCCGGCATAGAGGGTTGCTCTAGTTGTGGTAAATCATAAAATGAGGGATTGTCCAATGACTAAGCCTAGGGGTAGAGAGGGAAAGCAAGCTCCACCTAGTGGTTCACGTTCCAATGCCCCCAAGTAAAACCAATTCTACCAATTCTATGCTCTTCAGACTCGTGGCGAACAAGAGGGTTATCCTCATGTGGTTATCGGTATGTTGAAAGTTTTCTAACTAGATATTTATGTTTATGCTTTACTTGATCCCGGTGCTACCTTATACCATAGAGTTACTCTTGTTGATTTGGTAGAGCTAGATATGTTAGACATTGATGTTATCCTTGGTATGGATTGATCGTAAAGTACCACCTAGTGAGGGTGAGGGAGATAGATTTCAATGTTGAGTAACTCCAAGGGTCTAGATAATTTTCTAAGATTGACCTTAGGGTGGGTTATCACCCCAATTGAGGGTGAATGAGGATGGTATTCCAAGAACGACTTTTAGAACCCGGTATGGTCATTATGAGTTAGTAGTAATGTCATTTGATTTGACTAATACTCTGCCGTCATGTAAGGATTCGATGAATAGGGTGTTTAGATAATGCCTTGATGAGTTCGAGATAAAAGACTCTACCTAGGGTAGTGGTGTAGTTCACAATGGTCTAGAGTCATCTTTTGTGACGGATGTGAAAGCTATGTAATATCTTGATCCAACCTTAGTTGAATTAAATAGAGCAGTACTTAGAAACTCCGTCTAGGCTTCCTCCCAAGGTTGATATGGTGTCTTTAGATAGCAAGGTCATTTATGTGTTCCTGATGTTCATGATTTGGGTGTACCTGAAAATCTCACTCATGAAGGGTGTAATGAGGTTTGTGATAAAGAGAAGCTTCGTATCCGTTCTGTAGGCCCATATGAGATCTTGAGACCTATTGGTATGGTTGCTTATGAGCTAGATTTGCCTAATGAGTTGGCATCAATGCATCCGGTTTTCCATGTCTCTATGTTAAGAAGTGTGTTGGAGATGTGACATTTATAGTTCCCTTAAAAGGGTTGGGATAGAGTGAAAATCTCTCTTATAAAGAAGTACCGGTTGATATCTTAGACTGGCAAGTTAAGAAATTGAGGAACAAGGAAGTGGTCTCCGTGAAATTAATATGGAGAAATCTTTTAGTTGAGGGTGCTACTTGGGAGGTCGAGGCCGATATGATGTCCCGATATCCTCATCTTTTTCCTTCTCCTCCTTGATATATCGTGAGTTGGCGGTATTTTTGAAGCCTTTCTCTTAGATTTTGTGTGTGTCTTAGGACATTTTGTTATTAGAAATAATGTTGTGTATAATTCTTGGAGGAAATAGGCTTGGATGCGGTAGATGAAGATTTGGAGCTAAAAAATGTAGAATACCATACCAACGGAGCCACCCACGGACCATAGGTCCATCGACGGGCCGTGGGTGGTCATTCGTAAGCCTTGGTCTGGGAAGTTGAGTTCCAGTACTCAATCCACAAAGTGCAAGGACGGACTGTAGATCAATCCTTGGACCGTGGGTGAGGCATCGTAGGTAGAACATCAGGGAAGTCTGACAAGTGTGGAACCACAGAGTAAGATGATGAACCGTAGGTCAACCCACGGTCCGTCCAACACGTCCGTCATTGATGATTTGGTAGTGAAGGTTCCATTACTTGATGAAAAGTTTCTAAGTGTTGAATCACGCAGGGTGACCTACAAATCGTAGGTTGATCCACAGTCCGTAGGTCGTGTCTTCGATAGAAACCGTGTCAAGACAACTTATTTCCTTATTTTGTTTCCTTTTTATTTAGGACTTGTTTTCTATAAATAGGAGATATAAACCTTGTTTTTGGGGTTTAGACATTTTGTATACTTCTAAGTTTGTATTTTGGGAATTAATTTGCAAACTCTTAGCAATTAATTTTCTGGATTTCGTTTTATACGTTTTGACTTTGATTTTCAATTGAAGATTTTCGAGTTCATCAATTCTTCTTTTAAGTTCATGAATTCTTTTTACCCAATTATGAATTGTGATCTTTCAAGCATGAGTTGCTAAATCGACAATAAAGTTGTGGGAACCATGAGCAATAAACAAAGTAAAAATAATAATTAAGTCATTCTTGAATAGTGTTTGTGCATGTATTGTTAATTCTTTCGCTTAGAAGTCTTTTTAACAGTGCGCAACGTTAGAACAAGCCTTGTTGATACTTGCCGAACCAAGGAGGTAGTTAATGAGAAAAGAATTAGCAACAGAGATTTAGTGGTTGCTATCTAACAGTCTAGTATCCATTGGCGTGAGGGTGAAAACTAACCCATATATTGATATGATGACTAATCTGAGGTAAAGGTAAGGGCTTGTAAAATTCCCTACTTGGAGGACCAATCACTTAGGGATATCCAACTTGCCTACTTGGCATGAAAAACACTAGGAAAGGATTACTATTATTAGGATTTCTGTGTGAAGAGCGTGTGGGGAACACACATATCCTAGTTTCTCTCTCATATTGATAACTTAAAGTTTTAATCCTGTCTCCTTGTTACTTACTGATACTTAATCAATAATCTGTTACTTTAATCACAAACACCCCCTTTTTGTTTACTTCTTTCGAAAATAGTTTGACTAAAAGGAAATAATCTTAAGTTAAGTTTAAGTCTAAACCATTTTCCACGTGGGATCGACCCCAACCTACAAGTTGGGTTCTTTATTTGACAATGATCGCTTATACTCTTTAATAGGGGTGTAATTTGAGGATATCAAATTTTGGCGCCGCTGCCGATGAATTTGGATTTTAGATTAAGTTTAACTACATTATTGAACTTTAGTCAATTATTTCCTGATTTTACGTTTTTGTTTTTTTTTGTTTCTACAGGTTTCTACTCTAGTGAATACCTAGTACACGTAGTCGAGGCGAACCATTGATCCCCTACGATCCAGAGTTGAATAAAACATTGAGGAGAATGAATACTCAAGGGGTAGTCAACAATCCAATCATAGAGGGTAATGAGGCTAGAGATGAATTGCAGCCTTCTGGAGTTGTTAATGTGAATGCTCAGGTTCGGGGTGGTAATTTACTCAGAAATACAGAGAGGGTTCAAAATCCACCAGCACTAATGTTTTGTGAGAATTACAGGGCAGATTATGCTGCAACTACATCAGATGGGACTATTGTTCTTCCTCCTCTACCTCCAGGTCATACTTTTATGGTAACCAGTAGTCTAATACAAATGCTCACAATGAGATGATTGTTTGTTGGGTTGGCTTTGGAAGATCCATACGCTCACATGACGAAATTGTCTAGTATTTGCAAAAGCTGTGTGGGACGACCACAGTTATATATGGATGTCATTGGTTTGAGGGTCTTCACACTGTCACTGATTAGAGATGCTGCTATGCGGTTTTATGAATTACCATACAATTCGATCTATTCATGGGACCAAATGCACAAGGTGTTCACAGCAAGATACTTTTCGGTATCTAAGAAGTTAAATCATAAAGATTAATTGAACAACTTCATGACATTACGTGGAGAGTCGATAAGCAGTTCTTGGGATAGGTTCACTAGGCTTATCAGAAGTGTTCTAAATCACCGCATTGATGATGAGTCCTTGAAGAAGTATTTTTATAGAGGACAGGATAACAATGGCAGAGCTGTGCTAGACACTATTTCTGGAGGATCATATTGCGAGTGCACTTTCAAGGAGATCGTTGAGAAGCTTGAGAGATTTCCCAAAACAACAAAGCCTGGAGCATTAGAAAGGCAAATATTGTAGGACCATGTTCGCTGTCCAAACTATGCCCAACCAAGCAAATGATGACATTTAGGAAGAGATGGCCCAAATGAGAACAAAATTGGGTTTGGTACTTAAATATGTGAGTGGTAGTGCAGAAAAAGTGAATGCCGTGAACTATCTAACTAAGTCTCAACCACCACTAGATGAGGAGTTTTACTATGATCAGGATGCATACTTGGTTAATGATCAGACGGGGGATTTCTGAACAAACGCCCAATGTTCAAACTCAGATAATTGGCGCCAAGGTCAAGGAAACCAAGGTCGGAACTATGGAAGATACAACCAAGAGGGTAACTATGTTCGGGATGGTAACTACAATCGTGACAACAATTACAACCGGAACAACTATGGCAACAAGAATGATAAGGTTGGACCCTATGTTCCTCCTGGTAATAGAGAGGGTGGTAATAGTATGTCTCGCATTGAGGATATGATGCAAAAGATGATGAAGAGGTTTGATGCTATTGAAGGGAATGTGAAAGAGATGCGAAATGACTTGTCTGGACTCGGTCAAAAAGTTGATACCCATGCAATGTCTATCAAGCAACTTGAGCAGCACTTTAATCAGTTGTCTACTACTGTAAACCCATGTCAGCCTGGCACACTTCCTAGGAACACCATCTAGAATCCGAAGAATGATGGGTAATTTAACGTTATCAACAACACTTAATCCAGTTCTAAGCATCTACGATTGATAGTCAGTATAATAACCCAACTAAATGAGTTGGGGTCAAATCCCATAGGGAGTGGTACTTGTTTAAGATTCAACAGTAAAGTACAAATATGTTCTAATCAGCCATAGGAATAGAAATTTACGAGTAAAAACATAATTGAAATTAGGGTGACACGAATGTCAAATAGGGGGTTTTGGTTTTAATTATCAGCTACAATAATAACAAATAGCACAAATTTAACAATAATGAGACAGGTTCTTGGGATGTGATTGGATTACAGGCTAACGTAGACAAATGGGTGATTGCAACTGTTAGTAAATAGCTGTAAATCAGTGACTAAGCTAGACTTTAGTGGGGATAAACTTTCTCTTGAACAATTTACCCCGAATCAAGTTGGTTTCTCTCGAACACCAACAAGCAAACAAATAAGAACAGCCTTTGTTTTAGTCCATTCACTCTCTCGAGCTGAATGTGTGGAAAAAGTTTTAGGATTCACTCTTTCGAGCTGATCCCATGACAACCCAATAACCATAGACCATCAATTCAGTAATCTTGGTTTTAAAAGCTCTCTCTCGAGAAAGCCAAAAACACGAAGGTAGAATTGCATTTGCAACTACAACCCTTTAAATTAAACCACAATTACTAAATGAAATCACTTCTAAACTGCATTTAAACTAACAATTAGCAATACCCACATGCTAAATCAACCCATAATCAAATAATCACACCCAAGAGCTGGGGTTTTAGGTTGACATCATAAAAAGATAGAAATCGTTACCAAATTGTGTTTCTATTAACTGGTAAGATTAATTTTGTCTTTACAAAGGTCCAAGTTGAAGAATCTCAAAGACCCACTTCCAATATCTCAAAAATGGGAAACTTCAATTCTTCAAAGCTAAGGAAAAGTTGTCTCTAAAAAACTCATAGTTCAAAACTGAAAAATTACTCTAATGAATGTTCAGAGTAAAATTTGATACTAAACATAATGTTCGAAAATGTATTTATAGTCGCCAACATATGGTGTGAAGGACCATTCGGTACAGTAAGTTGGGCTCGCTGAACAGGTCGGCGATCCGCCCTTTGGTCAGTTCCATCGCCTTTTTGCTTTAACCTTCAGCATCCTCAAGTTCTGTAACTTTGGGCGATCCAATCCTGTACCGCGGAACCATTCGGTGATCCGCCGACTGCTTCTCTCTCTCAACAACTTGATTTTCTCCTTCAAGGCTTGGTACACTGGAACTTTAGGCGAGGTAATGGCCATTAGACGAGTCGCCAAAGGGTCTCGGTGATCACTAGACCTTAATTTCTTCGTTCTTTCCACTTTGTTCCTTTTTGCAAATTAGTGTCCATGCTTTGTTCCTCAATCCAAATACCTAGAAATCAAGGGTTTTACATCAGTTATTGGCACAAAACAAGCATTTGAGGACAGGAAATCTATCCAAATAAAGCCCTAAATGAGTCCAAATTGTGGACTCATCAACACCCCCAACATAAACTTTTGCTTGTCTTCAAGTAAAACTCAAGTTGAGTAGTTCAAAAAGGATGCCTCAAACAGTGCTACATAAGACTCAATCATGAATGGACACAACAAGACTCAACTTACTCATGCAAAGATCAATTGTGTACTCAAAGATTGAAGGTGTGACTCACCATTATCAAAGATTCTCAAGTTCACAGTACATGCTTCAAATGCAAGTTCAAGCTCAACAAAGGTACTCAAATTCCCTCACACAAAGATGATTCCATATTCATGCACTAAGGTTTAACAATTAATAGCTCCAGAATCACAATCAACACTTACACTCACAAAGATAGACCCAAAACATGATTTCACCCATAGGTTTTCCCTTATTATCCAATCAACACTTGTTTCAGCTCACTCCAAATCAAAAAGGTCTTTTCAGGGCTTGTAATGGGGCTGAGTGTAAATGTATAGTCATTTAGGCTGAATGGATGCTATCCTCATGAAATGTGGTGTGAACAACACTTCCTTTCCTTTTCCTCTTCATTCTCATTTATGATCATAAGTCACCCCATTATTCCTTTTCCATGAAACTTTGGACACCCCATTTCTTTTTGCAGCTTTATTTCAAAACTTTTTCATTCTTTTTCCTTTTCATTCTTCTTTTCTTTATCTCTTTTTGTTTTTATTTATTTTTTAATTTTTATTTTTATGGAGGGGTTCCATTTTTTTCACAACCATAGATCAAGGGGGACTTCTTTGCATTTCTTGATTTACCTTTTCTTTTCACCACAGCCCCCAACTTAGGCTTTTGGCCTAAGTTGGCTATTCAAACCAACCACATCTCATGAGGATTAAGGGTGAAGGGATAAAGAAAGGTCACAATTTGTATCAAGTTTCTCCAAGTAAAGGGGTAAGGCTCAAAGGGTGCCCAAACAAAGATCACACACTCACAAGGTATGCCACAAACAGGTATAATGTCAAATTGTTTCACTCTTTAAAAATTTGTTGCCTAAGATCATTTCTAGAGCTCACATCACTTGGTCAACCGAACCATTGGGGCAAATTCTAGGTGTCATCACACATGGTTCGCGGTAAGCTCATCACTCAAGGCATTGACACCAAAGTCAAACAAGACTCCACCCTTTTTCTAGTGTGCAATGTTCTTTACAAGAGACTCAATTTGATAACCAGCTAGTCACAACGAGATGCAAAAAGTTCACATATTGCCTATGCAACTTCATTTGGCCTCATCATAGCGACACATTCATTTTTGTTCGATTATGAGCACTATTCCATTCACCGCTATTGATCAAGACCGATACTCAAATTTGCAAGAGAACAACCATATTCAGACACAATCAAAAGGTGGCACAAATTTTTTTTGGAAGGGTCCTAAAATCAGTTACAATTAAAACAAGGAGCCACAAGCTCAAATATCCACAAAAGGAGGGTATCAAAACACAAGCTCAAGTATCAAAACACAATATATAGCTCAAAAACATCATCAATCACAAGAGGAGGGTATGGAAATACCTCAACCCACCACAAACAAAAACAATTTGTCCTCAAATACAATAAAATATCCAAAAAATCAATAAAAGAAGACAAAGAGAGGTAAAGAAAACTCCTGTCTACATAGTCACTCCATTTATCGGGGCATCAATGCCCGGTGTAGTACTCTGAACCTGGGTCTCAGTAATCGGAGTCACATCAATAGTATCGGATCCACTAGGAGCGGCCATGGATATCTCTGTCAGCGATGTCTGGATCACCGATTGTACAATCATCTCCTCTAGATCTGGCAGGTTTTCATATATGCTCTCGTCTCTCACCTCTATCTGCTCCTCGTCGGTCTCTGCCTACGACTCCTCAGCTACTATGCCATCCCTATGTACGTCGCTGGTGGTGTTCGGAGGAATCATAGAAGTCTCTGGGCATCTACATCATCCGTTGCCTCTAATAGTGAAGCAAAGTCTGTAGACTTGAGATAGTCTACATCCTTCCTCAGATTTGCCAATTCGGCTTTCATAGCCGTAACCTCTAAAGACTCCCCCTGTCAACTATATCAAGCAGTGACTTTCATCGTCAAATCATCAATAGGAGTCCGGAGGGGTGTCATTGCAACAAGGATGACACTCTCAATCATCCATGGGACAGATGCCTCTAGTCCGGTAGCCCTCACATCAACTAAATGAGCCAAGTGCCCCATATTCAGGATGATAGCCTGAGTAATCCTGTTGGGCTGGGCTGCAGTAAAGATACCGGGGGCTTGGTAGGAAGAACTGGGAGCAGATATCCTGAAGGACCCGAGGCAGGAGTAGGTGAAGATGCCTCTACAAGTATAGAGTCAATGTCCACCCTCGGAGATGTATCCACTAGAGCTATTTTCCTCCTGTCGGCCTCTTCCCAAGTGTACTCGGCCTCAATACGTCGGATGTCAGTGGAGGATGAAGGGGTAACCTCAATATCTCTGGTCGCATCTCGAGGGACTCCAGTACGCCGGCACAACTCTGTGATCAGCACCGGGAATGGAAGGGAGGTCTGCCACTGTTTGCCCCTCATGGCCATCTCTTGTTCTATGAGGAGTCCCAGGTTAATGCTCTTCTTGGATATGATCGATCCAAGGTAGGCTAGCTTAGGGTGGTAGAGGATAGACTAATTCTGGGAATGCATGATGGTGCTGTTGATGAAGGCAAATCAGAATCTAGCAGCAATATTCAGGTCTTTCTTCTCGATGGGGACCCTTGCCTCGATCCACCTCGAGGTGGTATCGAAAATCAAAGGTGCGAGCCTTCTCTTTAAATCATCAAGGGACTGAGTAATAGGCAAGCCCTCATATCCACTGTAGCACTTAAACCCATATTGAGTACAATATTAATGTACTCACTGTTGCACCTTACTTCCTTTCCTCTGACCATGACAAACTTCACTGGTAGGAAAGGACTGGCCTTCTTCTTGCCTTTGGGTACCAAGTCACCGTATACTGTATCGAACTCCCGAAACCATAAAGGAATATAGAGGCCTCAGGGCCTGGTGAACTGCTCAAACAGATGGTACTGGAGGATGTCCCTCACATTGGAGTATTAGCCCTCTAGGCTCTCTATAGATAGTAGCTTCTCCTCAATAATAGTCTATAATCCATCAACTTATTGTCTGTTGAGTAGCCGGGGAGGAGGAACCACTGGTAGTACTGGAGCTACAGGAGGTGCCGGAGCTGGCACTGTATCTGCTGGAGAGGTGGCTGCTGGGACTCTAGCTGAGTCAGGGCGAGATCTAGCACGGATCTCCGCTCTACGGGATTATAATTGCTGGTCATCCTCCGGCTCAGATAATATAGCTTAGGAGTCAAAGACCTCTCCCTCGCTGCCGGATTTGTGCTCCGGGACCTCTGATATGGGCTTCTTGCCGTTGCCTTTTCCTCCCTTTGGAGGCTCTGCTCTTCCCTTTTTAGGAGGATTAGCTCCTCCTTCATTTATAGTTATGCACTCTTTTAAGAGGTGGCATGTCAAGGTTAGTTCTAGCCATATCTGCAAAAACATCAAGGAAATTTTAAAACAGTTCAAGAAAATGCATAGAAAAATGATTGCACACAGACTCGCTGATCTGGTCGGTGAGTCGCTGAATCACTTTAGCGAGCCAGATCAGGCTCACCAAAAGGATTGGCTCAAAATTTTCTCAGAAAAATGGCATGTCGGCGAAGGGAATGGCCTTCTGACGAATCACAGACAGCATTCGGCGAGCAAGGACAAGCCCGCTGAATGTTACAGTGCATTTTAGGGGTTAGGGGCGCAGAAAGGGCGATCAAGAAGGACTTTCGATGAGTCGCTGAGTGCACTCGATGATCTCAGGCTTCTCGTCGAAAGTTATAGAACCAAACTCAAGATTTAGCATGAAATTAAAGGCGATAAGGGAGATTTGGCGAACTGTCGAGTGGTTCGGTGAGCTCAACCCAACTCACGAAACGACCCAACGTGCCTACTCTCAAAATCAACTTCCAAATTCAATCCCGCAGCCCCAGAAAACAAAATGAAAGCATGCACCCATTCAATTAAAGAAAGACCCATTACACCTATACCCCCGGGATACTCAAACTTCTCCCGGTTTGGCCAAATTTGGCCAATTGAGGATTTAGCCCTTAGGAATGACGTCAAACACTCCATCATCAGGAAAAATATGTCATTTGACACAAATACGGGTTATTTAAACTTCACCCGACTATAATTAACATCAACAAAGCAACACCTAACAATTTTGACCAATTTTAAGGCATGCAACATTCAGGAAATAAGCGATATCGACAACTTTGGCAAGTATTCAAATTAAAACATGCAATCAAGCATACAATTACAAATAGAAGAGTCCCAACACACATTACTAAGATAAAAATCATCACAAATGAGTAAAAATCGCTAAGTATAAATTCGGGGTTCGGAAAACCAACCTTATATGCAGATTAAACAAGTTGACAAGCTAGACGGCAAAGAATCCAACTATGAACACAAACTTGGCAACCAAAATGTGGTAAAAATACAAAAATAACGGAAAATGTAGTACGGACGTGAGTTTGGAAAGTTGAAAAGTGAAGGAATGTGAAAGATTTTGAACTTTTGAACTTTTGGCGTTTAAAAATCGTCTAGTACTCACCCAGTTGGCGACATAAGTTTTGCTCACCTACCCACTCAGTGACACGCCGAGTGGGAACTTACCTCATCGAGTTTTATAGGAGTTTTTGTTAATGTGGACGTCCAAATGGCAGACAAGATTGTGATCGCCGACCTGGTCGGCATATCGCCAGTCTGCTCCTGGGCTCACCGAGTTTTACAGATTCAAACCCTAGAATTTCTTGAGTCCAACGGCGGTCCAAGTTGGGCTCGCTGACCTCTTCAACGTGTCATCGACTAGAATTTTTGCTCGCCAATCTACACTATTTAAACACATTCCATACTTTAACTTGCACAATCAACACACGATTATTTGACCAACCAAAAAGAAAGTAAATAACACTTGGGTTTCCTCCCAAGAAGCACCTTAGTTAACGTCGCGGCACGACGAAAGTTCACGCTCAAACTTCATTCTTGGGGTTGGCCATAGTATCACTAGGCAACCTCCCTTGCTGTCTCAGGTTTAAATGAGACAAGATATGACCCATTTGGGTCTCCAACTGCTTGATCGAGATGGAATGAGAGGTAATCGTCTGGCTAAGGGTTGGCACATCTTCTTTTATTTCTTTCAAAATCTTGTCCGACCCCTCAACTTTGTTGAGGATATGAGAAAGCATATCCTCCAACCGACCACCCTTAGAATCCTTTTGCTTTGGGCGCTCATGGGGAGGAACATATCTATCCTTCTCCCCGTCTGTCTCTTTCTAAGTGGGGTTACGGTCCCTCCACTCTCTATCACGATCCTTCCAACCTTTGTTACCACCCTGCCTCGGGTAGTGTGAATGATAACCACCACCTTGGTTGGCTAGGAAGTTCACCTTTTCATTGTACAAAGCCTCAAACTTGTCCTCATCAGGATTAACACATCCGACACCCACGACATTGACACTTCGAGCACCAGCTCCCATGATATTTTTGGATAAAATGTCAAGTTGTGTCATGATCTTGGCCATGTTCTGGTCCCTCTCCTGATCTTTCACAAGCTACTCCTTGGTCAGTTTAAACGTGAGAGGGGGTACCTGATCTTCGCGGGTGTACCAAGCCTGGTTAATCATGGTCATTCCATCCAAGAGCTGGGCTACTGTCACATAAGGTTGCCACATTAAACCTCCTGGAGAATGTTTGTCAGCAACTCCATTGTTTACCGAATCAAGGCTCTGGTAAAATACTATAGCAAAATGTTGTCGAGTAAACCATGGGTTGGGCATTGTACCACCAACTTCTTGAATTGCAGCCAAGTCTTATGAATTGGCTCACCTTCCAAATGCTTAAAGCTGTGAATGTTGTCCTGAAGAGTCATCATCTTTGAAGGAGGGAAAAATTGCACTTGAAATACGGTGACAAACTCTTCCCACGAAGTGATTGATTCTCGTGGCAATTCAGCCAGCCACTTACATGCTTCTCCCATCAAAGAGAACACGAACAACCTCAACCAGATCGACTATTGGGATATGTTCTTGAAGGAGAACGGCCCGCAAACATCAACAAAGTTTCTAATGTGCTCATGCTGATCCTCATGAGCCAGCCCACCGAACAAACCTTTCAATTGCAAAAGCTGCAACATCGTGCTTGTAATATGGAACACATCGTTCCCTTCTGTTAGAGGCAAGCAAACGGTACCAATTCTACCCATAAGATGGGGGCCATTAGCAATAGGCTCGTTGACATTGTTGAGATTGCCAATTTCATCTTGGTGGCCTACTTGGCTACCATTGCTTTCGTTCACACTCATGCTTTCTATTTGAAAACACAAACAAGCAAACCAAAACTAAAAGTAAGTAGATTCGACTATAACTAACAAGAACAAAATTCAACTTAACAAAATAATCTTAACCAACACCACTCCCCAACAGCAGCTCCATTTTGATTTAACATTATCAACGACACTTAATCCAGTTCTAAGCTTCTACGATCGTTAGTCAGTATAATAACCCAACTAAATGAGTTGGGGTCGAATCCCATAAGGAGTGGACGTGTTTAAGAATCAAAAGTAAAGTACAAATATGTTCTAATCAGACATAGAAATAGACATTTACGAGTAAAAACATAATTCAAATTAGGGGTGACATGAATGTCAAATAAGGGGGTTTTAGTTTTAACTATCAGCTACAACAACAACAACTAGCACAAATTTAACAATAATGAGACGGGTTCTTGGGATGTGATTGGATTATAGGCAAAGGTAGACAAATGGGTGATTACAACTGTTAGTAAATAGTTGTAAATGAGTGACTAAGCTAGACTTTAGTGGGGATAAGCTTTCTCTCGAACAATTTACCCTGAATTAAGTTGGTTTCTCTCGAACACCAACAAGCAAGCAAATAAGAATATCCTTTACTTTAGTCCATTCACTCTCTCGAGCTGAATGTGTGGAAAAGGGTTTACGATTCACTCTCTCAAGCTGAACCCATGACAACCCAACACCCAGAAACCATCAATTTAGTATTATTGGTTTTGAAACCTCTCTCTCGAGCAAGCCAAACACACGAAGGCATAATTGCTTTTGCAACTACAACCCTTTAAATTAAACCACAATTATTGATTGAAATCACTTCAAAACTGCATTTAAACTAGCAACTAGCAATGCCCACAGGCTAAATCAACCCATAATAACATAATCACACCCCAAGAATTGGGGTTTTAGCTTGACATTATAAAAAGATAGAAATCGTTACCACATTGTGTTTCCATCAACTGGGTAAGATTAATTTCATCTTTACAAAGGTCGAAGTTAAAGAATCTCAAAGATCCACTTCTAATTTCTCAAAAATGGAAAACTTCAATTCTTCAAAGCTAAGGAAAAGTTGTCTCTCAAAAACTCAGAGTTCAAAACTTAAATATTACTCTAATGAATGTTCAGAATAAAATTTGATACTAAACATAATGTTTGAAAATGTATTTATAGTCACCAAAAATATGATGCGAATGACCATTCGGCACTGTATGTCGAGCTCGCCGAATAGGTTGGCGATCTGCCCTTTGGTCAGTTCCATTACCTTTCTGCTTTAGCCATCAACATCCTCAAGTTTTGTAACTTTGGGCGATCCAACCCTACATCGTGAAAACATTCGGCGATCCGCTGACTGCTCCTCTCTCTCGTCCACTTGATTTTCTCCTTCAGGGCTTAGGACACTGAAACTTTAGGCGAGGTAATGGCCATTAGGTGAGTAGCCAAAGGGACTCAATGATCACCATGCCTTTATTTCTTCGTTCTTTCAGCTCACTTTGTTCTTTTTTGCAAATTAGTGTCCATGCTTTGTTCCTCAATCTAAATACCTGGAAATCAAGGGTTTTACATCAGTTATTGGTACAAAACTATCATTTAAGGGAACAAAATCTATCCAAATAAAGCCCTAAATGAGTCCAAATCATGGACTCATCAATGAGCATTGTATGGCGGTCAATACTCACGGAGGTAAACAGACCATTGACCTCCCTATGCCGTCTGAGGTTGAAATTATGGTAGAGAAAGATGCAGATGAGATTGAGGTTACTGAGAGTCAAAAAATGCTATAGAGAAGGAAGTGGAGGTGACCCAAAAAGTTTTCCCCATGCCTAGACCTCCATCTCCATTCGCATAGAGATTGGTGAAAAAGACCGAAGAAGGAAATTACCACAGGTTCATCACTATGTTGAAAAACCTTTCCATCAATGTTCCGTATATAGAAGCTTAGGAGCAAATGCTTGGATATGCAAAATTAATGAATGATTTGGTGACCAAGAAGAGGGCCGTCAGTTTTAAGGATTATGAGAGGTTGCAACATTGCAATGCTATTGCTACTAGGTCACTTATCCAAAAGAAAGAGGATCCTGGAGCTTTTACTATTCCTTGTACTATAGGGATTTTGCACTTTGCAAAAGCTTTGTGTGATTTGGGTGCTAGAATCAACTTGATGCCATTGTTCATTCATAAGAAGTTGACTGTGATGCATCTACTCATGGCCGACAGAACTATGAAAAAGCCCATTGGTGTTCTCCAAGATGTCCTTGTGAAAGTGGAGTCATTCATTTTTTCGGCGATTTTTATGATACTTGGTTGTGAGGTTGATATTGAGGTTCCCATCACCTTAGGAAGACCATTCCTTGCTACTGGGCATGCCATAGTCAATATGGAAAGAGGGTATATGAAGTTCTGACTGAATAATGAGGAGGTAACTTTTACTATTAGTAGGTCTATGAAGCAGGAAAATGATCTCAAGTTGGTATCAGTAATGAATCATATTGTGGAGCGAGGTTCTGAAGTGTCTTTTGAAGAGAGGTAGGTGTTGATACACTGGCAGTGGTAATGATGAATTTTGATGGTGATGGCATTCAAGACTATGATGAATTAGTTGACGTACTTGATAGGTTTGAATTCTGTTCCAAACCAAATAGATTGGAGCTAGATATGAGGAATCGTGACTCTCCGCCCACAAAACTGTCTGTGGAAGAGCATAAAAAATTGGAGTTCAATGCTCTACCATCTCATTTGAGGTATGCATTCTTGGGGAAAGATAGCACTTTACTAGTAATCATTGTTGTAGATTTGAGTGAGGTACAAGTAGAGACATAGGTTTCTGTGTTGAAAAGGTTCATGTGTAATATTGGATGGACTATTGAAGACATTATTGGGATTCCTCCTGGCATTTGTTCTCATAAAATCCAACTCATGCCGGATAACAAGCCAATTATTAAGCACCAAAGTAGACTGAATCCACCTATGCAAGAGGTAGTGAAAAAGAAATTATCAAATGGTTGGATGCTAGAGTCATATATTCCATTGCAGATAGTAGTTGGGTCTGTCTAGTTTAGTGTGTACCTAAAAAAGGTGGGATTATTGTGGTACCTAATGCGAAAAATGAGCTTGTTCCGATGAGGCCAATGACGGGATGCAGAGTATGCATGGACTACTACAAGCTTAATGCTTGGATAAAAAAAGATCACTTCACGATGCCGTTCATGGACCAGATGCTGGATCGTCTTGCTGGTAAGGGTTGGTATTGCTTTCTTGATGGTATTCGAGCTACAATCAAACCTCCACATCTCCAAGAGAAGACCACCATTACTTGTCCTTATGAGACTTTTTCCTTCAAAAGGATGCCATTTAGGTTGTGTTATGCTCCAGCGACCTTCCAGCATTGCATGATGTCGATATTTTCAGATATGGTTGAGCAGACTATTGATATATTTATGGATGATTTCTCTGTGGTAGGTAACTCATTTGATGGTTGTTTGATGCATCTAAACGAGGTACTAAAATGGTGTAAAGAGTGCAATCTTGTGCTTAATTGGGAAAAGTGCCACTTCATGGTGAAAGAGGGTATAGTTCTGGGTCATTGGATTTTTGAGAAGGGTATTGAGGTTGATAGAGCTAAAGTTGAGGTAATAGAAAAGCTTCCACCACCTATCTATGTTAAAGATGTTAGAAGTTTTCTTGGGCATGCAAGCTTTTATTGGAGGTTTATTAAAGATATCTCTAAAATTGCACACTCATTGCGCAAGCTACTCGAAAAGGAGTGTAAGTTTGATTTTGATGATGCTTGTCTGAGAGCATTTGGAGAATTGAAAGAAAGGTTAGTATCAACACATATCATTATTTCACCGGATTAGGGGCAACCGTTTGAAGTAATGTTTGATGTGAGTGGGGTAGCGCTTGGTGTGGTATTGGGATAGAGGGGAGAAAAGATTCTTCATCCAATTTACTATGCCAGAAAAGCTATGAATGTGGCTCTAAAGAACTATACTGTGATTGAATAGGAACTCTTTGCTGTGGTTTTCGCTTTCGAGAAATTTTGATCCTACTTGCTTCGTACTAAGGTAATAGTGCATACTAATCATTCTGCATTGAGGTATCTGATGGCTAAAAAGGATGTAAAATTGATATTGATTAGATGGGTATTGTTGCTGCCAGAGTTTGATTTTAAGGTGAAGGATAGAAAGGGGACAGAAAATTAGGTTGCCGACCATTTGTCCAAATTGGAGGAGGAAGCAATGCTCAAGTTAGGAGATGGGGTTGACATTAATGATGCATTCCCAGATGAACTAGTATTGGCTGCTTCTTATGATCTTATCCCTTGGTTCGCAGATTTTGCTAACTACTTGGCAAGCGATTTGGTTCCATCGGATTTGTCATTTCACCAAAGGAAAAAGTTTATGCATGATGTGAAGAAGTTCTTTCGGGATGAGCCTTACTTATTTCTTATTTGTGCTGATAGGATTATTCGTCACTGTGTTCCTGAGGTTGAGATGATTAGTATACTACAGGCGTGTCATTCATCGCCTGTTGGTAGGCACCATAGTGGTATTCGGACTGCTCACAAAATTTTCCAGTGTGGATATTGCTGGCCTACCATCCACCAAGATGCTCATGATTTCACCATGTCTTGTGACCGTTGCCAAAGAGAAGGAGGAATTTCAAAGAAGCAAGAGCTACCTATGAATCCAATATTGGTCCATTTGTAAGTTCACATGTAATGAAGTATATTCTTGTTGCGGTTGACGATGTATCGAAATGGGTCGAAGCAATTGCGCTTTCAAACAATGAGGGAAAGAGTATCACCACATTCTTGAAAAAAAGTATCTTCTCCAGATTTGGTACACCTAGGGCAATTATCAGCGATGGGGGTTCTCACTTTTGTAATAAGTTGTTCAAGGTGTTGCTAGAGAAATATGGAGTTCATCACAATGTAGCTACTCCTTACCATCCACAGTCTAGTGGGCAAGTTGAGGTGTCAAATAGAGAGATAAAGCAAATCCTTGCAAGGACTGTGAACGCCAACAGAATGGATTGGTCAAGAAGGCTTGATGATGCTCAATGGGCCTATCGCCCCGCATTCAAGACTCCCATAGGTATGTCCCCCTACCAACTTGTATATGGGAAGTCATGCCATTTGCTGGTAGAGCTAGGGCATAAGGCCATGTAGGTGCTAAAAAAGTTGAATTTAGATTGAGGCACCGCATCGAGTTAAAGATTGAATGACATGAATGAGCTTGATGAGTTTCGCCTAAAAGCATATGAGAGTTTAGCCTTGTACAAGGAGAGGATGAAGAAGTATCATGATAAAAAGATTGAAAAGCGTGAATTTGTTGTGTGTGATCTGGTGCTTTTACTCAACTTAATGTTGCACTTGTTTCCTGGAAAGCTCAATTCCAAGTGGACTGGGCCATTCAGAGTCACACAAGAATTTCCACATGGAGCGGTCGAGCTCGAGAAGAAGGAGGGAACAAGGTCCAAAGTGAACGGGCAAGGGATCAACGTCTACATGGGGAAATATGAGAGTGTGCAAGAAGTGATTGAGGCCTATTATCTTGATGAAGTCTAAGTAATCAATGTGTTCGCATCGTGCCACGATGTTAAATCAAGCACTGCTTGGAAGGCAACCCAAGATGTACAATCTAGACAACTATAGGTTTTTCTTTTCGATATAGGATTTTTCTTCTTTTATTTTGATTTTTTGTAGTTCTTTAGATAGGTGTTTTCTTTTTATATTAGTGTTGGCTAGATATATAATAGGTTACGTGTCTAAAAAATGTCCAAAAAATGTAAAAAGAAAGTCCTACTGGTTGCTACGTGTGCAGGGACAAAAGGATAAAATCTGCAGAAAATAAATGTGCAGTGGTCTACGAAACCCATCGACAGTCCGTTAGACAAACCACATACCGTGAATGACATTCGTAGATCCCAGGTAAGTTTCCTAATTTTTCTAAGTGTCAAAATGACCTACGGACCCAACCAACGGTCTGTAGTTTGATCCACAGACTGTCGACGAGGTCTCGTGGGTCCAAAGTTAGGGTTCTGCCTGACCCGACCCGAACCCCAATTAATATAATCTTTCACTTGCAAAAACATCCCCCACTTCCAAAATTCACTCCCAACAATTTTTCAACCTTCCAAATCCCCAAATTCACTCATCATAACCCCCATATCACTCCCCAAATCAAATCCACAGATCCCATAACTTCCTACTTCTCTCCTAAATCAATCCCCCACTTTCATTTTTCTTCCCCAATTAATTTCACAGTTCGGGTTCTGTGTTAAAAGGGTAGCAAAGGGTCAAGGATTTCATTGCACCACCACGCTCACCAACTTTGAATACTTGTAAGGTAAACGATTTCACCCTAACTTTGAATTCAATGTTCATTGTTTAACTCATGAAATCACGAAGTTGTACTTAACATTTGGTTGTTAATCTCCAGGTTGAATGCATGACTTGTAATTGAGAACACCCTTGGAATGATGGTAATGTGAGTGTGTTGAAAATTAAAACTAACTAAATCAAGTAATAGGCCTAATTGGAAGTTTTGATTTAGGGTTCGTATGTTTCCATTTGTGAAAAAGTGATATGTGTGTCAATGAAACCCTAAGGTGGATTAACTACCATATTATATGTTGAAATGCATGTCTAGGCTTAGTTTGTTGGTCTATTTGTCAAAAAATTGGTTTGTGCAAAAGTTGATAGGTCTGCCTGGCACAGAACTAACCCATGACTTCAACCCACGGATCGTAGGTCAATGTCCGTGGACTAGTGGCAAACCCAAAAATGCCTAAGTGTAGGACCACGGTGTGGACTACGGTCCCAATATCTGAGACCCAAAATTAGGTACTTTAATCCAACGAGAGGACCCACAAACCATCGTTCCATCGACAAACCATAGGTACCCACCGTAGGTCTCCAGTTCAGCTACTGTCTGGAAATTTTTTGAGATTTTGTTTGGGTTCAATTCGTGTTTTAAAAATATTTCATGAGTCTTATCACCTTTTTTTTGGCACTAACTAAGCTTCCATATGTACCATGGCCCCCAAACAAGCTCCCACCTATGCAGCAAAGGGAAAGTACAAATCCATCGCTCCTTTTCGATGTCTACTTGATGAGCACACTGACATTGAGTACATTTCACTTACCACCAGGACCTCTCCCACTGCCCCCCACATTACTAGGAACAGAGCCTAGCAGGTTAGCTTCGACGAGGTTACTGCCCTCTAGTCTGAGGAGGGGCCCATACAGATCGGAGCACAGGCTGGCATAGATTCGTAGTCTAGCTCTAGTTCTAGAAGTAGTACCACTTCTTCATTTGATGCCGATAGCACAGGAGGCAACCCGATACCTACTAGAGTCGAGCCTGCTCCTAAGGCTGATGAGCCAAACAGATGGTGTGTCCCTCGCCAGTATAAAATTTATGAGAATGGTAAGATGTTGATTGACCACCAGAGGATGAATCGGACTATTACTGAGGAGCGTAGGGCCCTTAGAGGCAGCCTCCATATTGTACAGTTACTCAGGAGCTTTTCTGGAGACATATATTTGAGTGTATGGCACAGAACCCTGAGAAATACAGCGAGGAGATAGCCATAGAGTTCTATGGCTCCTATGCTGCCACCGTCGGGAATTCAATATCTAAACGGGCTAGGCCTACAGCTCAGCCTCCACTTCAGTCCACTTTGGTGCAGGGGTTTTCATTCGACAACTTAGAGGCCACCCATCACCAGTTTCTATATGGCCTAGCCAACACTCTGCCCATTAATATGGTAGAATATGACTACATGATGGGCATTATCCAGAGTGGGTCCTTCGAGAGAGATACTGAGCAGAGGGCGACATTTTTGAGGTGGTTGGCATGACATATTACTGCAGATGGGGAGTGCGCTTAGTGGGTTCAGACTCCTAGCCTGGGTATTAGGAAGGTTAGACTGAGCTTTGCTGTGAAGTTCTTCTGGATGTTGGTGTGGAACATACTATCTTTAAATCAGGCAGACAATGTGGTTACATAGGACCGGGCAGTGATGCTGGCAGCCATTATGGCAGATTTGGAGATTGATATTGCCCACATCCTGATTGTAGAGATCCACGAGAGGGCCTTTAAGGCCACCACCACCCTGCCTTTCTCGTATCTGATTTTCCATCTTTGCAGGGATGCTTCTGTTCCCGTTTAGCATTGTGATCGGTTGCTGGATGCGACCAAGACTCTGAACATCAGGCTCATTTGTGATGATGCCAACCTTACTGCATGGAGAGAGCCACAGGTTAAGGTGCCACCTTTAGGTGATGATGTTGCTGCAGATGTTGAGCAAATGTAGGCCGATGACACTACCAATCCGTCCCCTACAACAGACACTCAGGCTCCACTGTCTCCAGCCACCAGTCAGGCCCCTAACTCATCTCGAGCCACTCCCTCTTTAGGGTCCATTGTCGTTCCTCTAGATCGAGTCCAGAAGCTAGAGACACAGATGGCCACTTTGCTTCAGCATATGAAGCCATAGATGCAGCCTTCTATTGTGGAGTTCGAGACTAGGATGGAGTAGATGATAGACTAGTAGGTTTAGGCCGTTCATAAGCACCTGGATGCCTTTGGGTTGATAGTCCTGGAGAGGCCAGCCCCAACCATTGATGTGACCACCTTCCAGTAGGAGTTGGCTAGCCTCCATGCTGATGTTGCTGAACTCCTAGCCCCCACTGAGGTTAAGCCAGAGTCAACCCCTACGGCACCGGACGATGAGGTAATGATGACTGCTCTATTTGACAATACTATGCCGCCACCTGATTCCTCATGCGCTGTTGGGAAGCGCCACCGCTCCGACCATATTTTTGATGCTGATGAGGATCGCAGATTGAAGAAGGAGAGCAAACAGTTGGAGGAGGCCACAAGAAAGTCTATACTTAATGTAGAAAGGAGACAACCTTAGGCTCGTGGCGGATGTTAGCCTATCTAGAACTCTAGCACTACTGATGGTGCTCCAATGGTTGGTGAGGACACTACTGATGGCGTCCATTGTGTTGATCCAACAAGCTTTGGGAAATCGAACCCACCCACTTCTTGAGAGGTCTTCGGCGCATATGCATCACAAGTTTACTTCACCCTATGTTTTACTTTTTATTTTTGTGCATTAAGGGCAATTGCACCTTATTTTGTTAAGGGTAGGGTAAATGTATTGTGAGTGATAGAGTGAAGTCTGAGTAACCCAACTCATAATCCTCTCTTGGGGTTTTCTTGCCTCCATTCTTCCCCCCAAGGGACTGTTTTACATTCTGTTGGATCGGTATATTTAGGAATGTATGTGTAGAAGTAAGTAGAAGAATGAAAGCATGATGGCATGAGAAGCATGCAAAGTTGATACCCTTCCAAAGAAAAAGTTTTAAATGTGCTAGATCTTTAGGCTTAATGAGTTGAATGTGCTGGATCTCAATATGACATGATAAGGAATCAATTTGACCTCTTGACTTAAGCTAAAACTTGAACTGGGTAATCTAATAATCTGATAATGAAATAATGTGCCAAGTGTGTGAGAAAAGTTTGAATGTTCATACAGTGTGTGCCAATCTAGAACTTGCCCCCATTGGTCCTCCTAAGATAATCTAGGCTAGAAGTTGGGAAATGATTATAAGCCCTTGTTCAAATAAGTCCATTCAAGCCTAAATGATTCAACCAAAAGAAATAAATGTTCCCTTTGATCCAAATGTTTGAGCCTAATGTACACCACTTCTTTCAATACACCTAATTCACCTTTCCTAAAATAATTGTCTTGGCCCCAATCCCTTCTTGGACATGTGCACCTTAAATTAGGTCAAAAGCCTAAGTTGAGAGTGGTTAATTCAACAAGTTACCTTGATCTTGGCCCTAGTTCGACAACAGATATTGTGCACCTCAACTAATGCAAAATACATAAGTTGAGGGTGGCTATGAAAAAGGAAACAAAAACAAAAAGGGTATGGCAAGAGTTTTGTGTTGAAGAGAAAAAAAAAAGAAAAGATAGAAAATGATGTGACTTTGTGCAAATGAAGCAAAAAGATGAATAACAAAAGTGCTGACAGAAATAAATAAAAATAAAGTGAAAGAAAAAAAAGAAAGTGAAAAATAAGAGCTATAAAGTCAAGAGTCACATTTGTGTGAAAAAGAATCAAGGGAAACAACAAAAAAGTAAAAAGATGTTAAGAATTGGTTGAGAAGAGAGGTAAAAGCCAATGTAATGTCAAGGAGGGAAGAAAGTCACTAAAAAGTACCCAAATGTACCCTACCTGACCTTGAGCCTACGTTACAAGCTAAGAAAGTCCTATAGTGAACCTAGCGACTAGTTTGGAGAGTCTAAGTAGTGAAAATAAGGGCAAGCCTATGGTATTGAGCACTAACTGTACTTGAATTCACTTCTGAGTGTGAGTGTTGAATGAATCCTTAAATTCATATATATTGTGAGTGAAAAAAGATTTCTTTTGAAATGAGGGCACTAGTTACATTGTGGAAAAATTGGTACCTTGGTGATTGTGAAAAGTGTAAGTTGTGGTGTCTATTGGTCGATCTATGTCATATTTTGATCCACATAAGTTAAGTTGTTGAGTCTAGATGAATGGATTTACACTAATGTGATGTAAATTGATTGAGAAAGCAATGTGATTGCTTGAGTTTGTATGTCTACTTCTACATAAGTGTCGTTTAGAGTGTTAGTGTGTCGCTTGAGGACAAACAACAACTTTAAGTTGAGGGTGTTGATATACAATGAGTTAACAGTATTTTTGATACGTTTCACTTAGAGTGTGTATGTGTCTTAGGCCATTTTGTTATTAGAAATAATGTTTTGTGCATAATTCTTGCAAGAAATAGGCTTGGATGCGGTAGATGAAGATTTGGAGCTAAAAAGTGTAGAAGTACCCACCAACGGAGCCACCCACAGACTATAGGTCTACTGACATACAATGGGTGGTTAGTCGTAAGTCCTGGTCTGGGAAGTTGAGTTCCAGTACTCAATCCACAGAGTGCCAGGACGGACCGTAGACTAGTCCACGGACAGTGGTTGAGGCATCCTAGGTAGAACATCAGGGAAGTTTGACAAGTGTGGAACGACGGAGCAAGACGACGGACCGTAGGTCAACCCACAGTCCATCCTGCACGTCTGACATTGATGATCTGGGAGTGAAGGTTCCAGTACTTGATGAAAAGTTTCTATGTGTTGAACAACGAAGGGTGACCTACAGACCGTAGGTCGACCCACGGTCCGTAGGTCGTGTCATCGACAGAAGTCACGTCTAGACTGCTTAATTCCTTATTGTGTTTCCTTTTTATTTAGGCCCTTTTTTCTATATATAGGAGATATAAACCTCATTTTTTGGGTTTAGACATTATTGTATACAGCTAAGTTTGTGTTTTGGGAATTAATTTGCAAACTCTTAGCAATTAATTTTCCGAATTTCATTTTATAAGATTTTGACTTTGAATTTCAATTGAAGATTTTGGGTTTCATCAATTCTTCTTGTAAGTTCATGAATTCTTTTTACCCAATTATGAATTGTGATCTTTCAAGCATGAGTAGCTAAATCAACAACTAAGATTGTGGGAACCATGAGCAATTGACAAAGTATGAATAATAATTAAGTGATTCTTGAATAGTGTTTATGCATGTATTGTTAATTCTTTCACTTAGAAGTCTTTTTAACGGTGCGCAATGTTAGAACTCGCCTCATTGCTACTTGTCGGACTAAGGAGGTAGTTAATGAGAAAATAATTAGCAACAGAGATTTAGTGGTTGCTATCTAATAGTCTAGTATCAATTGGCATGAGCGTGAAAACTAAACCATATATTGATATGATGACTATTCTGAGGTAAAGGTAAGGGTTAGTAAAGTATATACTCGTAGCCGGACCAAGGTGCGTAGTGAAATTCCTTACTTGGATGACCAATCACATAGGGATATCCAACTTACCAACTTTGCATGAAAAACACTAGGAAATGATTATTATTATTAGGATTACTGCATTGAGAGCTTGTGGGGAACACACATACCCTAGTTTCTCTCTCATAGTTATAACTCAAAGTTTGAATTCTGTCTCCTTGTTACTTACTGATACTTAATCAACAATCTGTTACTTTAATAACAAACACCTCCCTTTTGTTTGCTTCTTTCAGAAATAGTTTGACTAAAAGGAAATAATCGTAAGTTAAGTTTAAGTTTAAACATTTTCCTCATGAGATTGGCCCCAACCTACAAGTTGGGTTCTTTATTTGACAACGATCACTTATACTCTTTAATAGGGGTGTAATTTGAGCGTATCACTCCTACTCTAGCTTAAGGTAATGAATTTCCTCATGGTTTGTGTAACACCCCTAAATACTAACCAAGAGTCGCATGTCGATTTATCGTGCTTAATTACTACAATATGTTTTACTCTCATTTTGGGAACTTGAAATCGTTAGATAATTGCTAACTTGCTTAAAATAAATTGTGATCGTAATTTAAGGGATTGTATTAGGGTATTTACATAATATTCTAATTAGAATGATGCATAACTTTAAAGGGAGGTGAGGGTTATACATATAGGTATATATGCATGCATTTTGGGCAGCCACCTTTTGGAGACAATTGTGCATTGTGATAAACATCACTCTTGAGACTATATTTTGATACCTTCTCTAGTGAAATTCGTTTCCCTTGAAGTCTAAGAACCTTAGAACATTATCTAACCATTTGTTCTTCAAAATCACAAGAGAAAAACTTGGTCCTTTTGGCTGGGATTCGAGACACACCCTTCCCTTCTCTTTGGTAAGTGGAAAAAATCTGTTTTTGAGTTGGGTAATGTTTAGTATTTTGAGCATAACTTGTTTTATAGAACTTCGTTTACAGTGAATAAATATGATTTGAAAATCTAATTCGTATACGTACAACTCTTATGTTTATGTAAAACTCTAATTTAGCTATTATGGATTCGAAATATGGGACGCAACGTAGGACAAGTTCTGTCCAGAGTTCGAAATTAGAAATCCTGTATGGACAACTGTTAGTGTTTTGAATATATCTTTTTGTGCAAAATATAATTTGCGGTGATTCTTGTTTGGTTGCGACCTTAAGAGATGTACCTACATATTTCGTGAAGGTTATAAAGTGTAGTTTTTCCATTTTCCTTTTCAAATCTAAGTTGCAACATTAGGTACTAGGCTAGCCAGAATAACTGTTTTGGGAGCATAGTTGTATCTGTACAGGCTAAGCTTATTTGTGCTGATAATCCTATTTTATTTCGACATTATTGAGATATTAGGAATTAAAGAAGTTATTTAATTGTATTTTTAAGGTGGTATATACTTATGCACAAGTTGAGGACCTTAATATGTTAGTTGGTCTACGGTTTGAACTCGCGAAGTTGTGTTGGACTGTTTCTACGCTAAAGTATTGAGGTTTGTGTCTAAACTTGTACTTTCACTCTTTTAACTGTTGGTATATCTGAAAGTTGATCTTGGTACCTTGGTTACCTCTTGTCACTTTGCATTGTCGTGTTGGTATCCTTTAAGACGTTAAAGACGCTTGTGTAACTCACCCACTTGTACATATTGTTTGATTACTTGACACTCTTGTTGGGACCTTGTCCTTCTTGTGGCTGTGAATTTGTCACTATAGGCATGCCTCTTGATTCTGATCATTTGCCATCTTGACTCTATATTTTTAGTCCGTCTTAAAAATGGAAGTTGTCCATTTTACGTACAAACTAGAAAGCCATTTTTAATATAGTTCTTGGTTCTCTTGATTATTCGGCTTTGACCCTTGTTGATACAGGGCATCGACCCTTCTTGATACATGCTTGTGCTTGGTGTGACGAATTGATGTAAATATTGGGCGAGCCTTGTTATTGAATGTCTTGGATAATGGTGCTACGAGCGTTCTTGACATTTGGATCTTTAAATATCAAACTTGATACTCTTTATATATTGTTACTTGATTTATTTATTATGTTTCAATTGTGCTGCTCATGACTTGAGAAAGGTAGCTTGATGAATTTTGAGGGCTCTGAACCTATAGTTTTTACACCACTAAGCTATATGCTTAGCGATAGTTGTTCTATCGTAGGGAATGATCGAGAAGAAGCATGAAGCTGGCCATTGGAGTTGGAGATTTTGAGATCCTTAAGGAAGATAACATTTGCATATATGCATCTATATTTTGTATAAACTTTGGGACTTACACATGATCTATGTGTTGTATATTTACATAAAATTTTGAGGGCTAATCTGACCATGTCACCATGGGTTGTAATATAAGTATGGCTACATTTAATTGTTCATTTGGGGTGTGTAAGCCCAAGTCTTGTAATATATTAACTTTACTACTTGTTTTGAATTATTGTATGAAGCATGAACCGTCTAGTTTGGGTACTAGGAAAGTTGGTAATATTCTTTTTATATCATTTTTACTAGTGTGAGGACAATATATGCATAAAAATCTTGTGAGTTATTGGCTTATATTATTTCGGAAGGGTCGCAACACCTTGCTCTTTGTTGTGATGTCATGTGTGTTTTAGATATTTTCATAATTTCCTTATGTTATGCGTGTTTATGAAAAATTTGTTTTTTTGGATAAAAATGAGTTTACATGATTTATTTTCCTCATGTTGTAGTGCATTGAGTATCTATAGACTTCATGAGATGAATTGATGAACATGCCTTAGCTTGGAGTTGAGGATTCCTCCTTGGATATATGTTATGAGTGATGGTTGCATATAGGCTCCATGAGATTGTGTTGATCATGCTTTTAGCTTGGAGATGGTAGTTCCTCCTTGATTATAAGGAATCTTGAAATTTCATGCATATTGGGTTGCTAGATGTAGTTCCTACCTTCCATATGATGCATTTGAGTATGTTTAGCTAGGAGTTGATGTTTCCTCCTTGGTAGTGTGAATTTTTATGAGTGGCATGCATGTTGGGCTGCTAGTATTGAGTCTTTTCTTCCGAAAGGTGTCTAGAATTCCATTCGAGGACAAATATTCCCAAGAGGGAGATAATGTAGAACCCCGAATTCGAGCTAGGGATAAGTAGCAAATTTTAAGAACTTGCAGGTGCAAACCATGGTCCGTGAGGTGGGCCACAGACTGTAGGTAGGGTCTGTGGATGGGCACCCAAGATCGGTCACCCAGAATCAAGAGCCACAAACCACGGCCTGACTAACATACCATTAGTCAGACCAGGTCCATGGTTAGGGGTCTGTATGTAAGCCAAATCCCCAAAATCTCTGAATCTAGTGACGGACGACCAGGACAGACCATAGGTCAAACCACGGTCATCGATCATGGTCTGTGGATTGTGGCTGGCAGTTATTTTAAGGGACACATGGGTATTTTCCAATTTTAATTAAATCAACTTGGTGTCATTTTACCCAAGCCTAGGACCCCTATATAAGTTTTTTTAACCCCCAAATTTCCCCATTCAAGTCATTAATTTTGAAAACCCATAAGATATCCCAAAGCTCTTCTCTCAAATATTCTCTCTAGAAAGTGGAAAAAGAAGGAAGAGATCAAACTAGGATCATGGTCAAGTTTCTATTGCTCAAGTAGACTTTGTTAACAAGGTATGAGTGCTTTTCATCCATGGAATCCTTTCATCCATGGAGCCCCTTAAGATTTCCCAATTTAGAAGTATAAATTAGCCAATTCTAGTTAGGGTTTCTTCTAATATTGTGGATATTGATGAATGTTGATCTAAATGAGTGAATTATGATTGTTTATACCTAAATTGAGTAGATTCAATGATTTTAGAATGAATTTACATGTACCCATGCCTAACCCATGATTCTAAGATGAATTTGATATAAATGGGTTTTACTCCATGAAAGGGGAAATTGAGGATTTAGATGTATATAGGATTGATATGGTACACTATAGATTGCTTGAGAGTGAAGAATATAGAAATGACTTATGATTACGGCTTTGAGAGTAAAGCTTATATGATGAATTATGATTAGTAGGCCTTTGAGAGTAAAGGTATATGATGATTGTTAACTATTAGATAAAATTGTTGTATTTACCCACATGATTTACCGTATGAATGTATGAGTGCATGAATGTAAAAGGTTTTCTCCAATAGAATGATTCTAGGTTTAAAGGATTGCTCACCTAAAATGAATCGAAGAATTTATGAATTATGATAGATAAGACTTAGCTTGAATTATCATAATGAGATTCTTCTTTCATGGATAGCTTGACTTGGTAAGACAAGACCATTTCATGTAGCTTGGGTTAGTAGAACACATGGTGGCTTGTGTTAGTAGAACTCATGGTAGCTTGAGTTAGTAGAACTCATGGTAGCTTGGATTGAGCAATATTATCCTTCAAATGGATAGCTTGAACTAAGCATGATAAGGTGCTTTGCATAGTAGCTTGACTTGGTAAGGCCATCCCAATTCATGGTAGCTTAGATTGAGAAATAGTACCCTTCCATGGATAGCTTGGACTTTCATGATAAGCTATTTTCCTGATAGCTTGGACTAGCATAATGAGGTGCTTTTCCATGGTAGCTTAAATTGATAAATAGTAACCATTCATGGTAGATTAGATTCGTATGATGAGATGATTCCTCATGGTAGGTTGGATTAGTAAAGTAGTACTCTTCCATGGATAATAGAAATAGCTAAGAATTGACTAGACCTCAATCAAAGTAGCATAGTTATGATGAAACATGGTTACTCCAAGGAGGTATCATAAGTATTTCTTAAGATGAGATATAATTGTTATGATGATAGATTAACTTGGATTGTTGTTTGAGTTGCTTTCCTTGATATGTATGACTAGAGGTGGATGAACCAAGTCTTGACTAAGGATAAGGGAGGTTGCTTCAAGAAGTGTTCCTCTTATATTATGATGATTTATGTGCATTGATTATGTTTATGACTTATATTGTCTAACTCTTATGCTTATGTTGATTTTTATGCAAGCTATCATATATAGTACATGTTTGTACTAATGCATACACTTGTCTACATTTCTTACCCAAATGTAGGGTCTGGTGATATCGACTCTCATCCCCGTGGCTAGGATCATAGTATAGCAAGATTTGAATATTGGTGAGTCCTCATAGCATTCGAGGAATTGACCACCATTTCCTTATGTTCTTTCATTTTATGTTTCGAAATATTGTATGGGCGGTGTCCCAAGGATATTCATGTTTAGATGGTTTGAGACAAATTGTATTAGCCTTACGCTTCGTTTTATAAACACTTTGATTGTGTTGAAAATGTTTTAAATTTCCACTCATTTCTATTACTTTATGTTATGATATGCTAAGTGGCTTGTATGAGGCCTCTCGGGGTCTTGTACGCCTTGTTACATCTAGGGGGTACCCTTGGGTCGTGACACCCATGGACTTATGGCTGAGTGCATAAACAACAACATTAGCTTTGCTCGAATGATATAAAATGTCAAAATCTTAGTCCTTTAACAATTCTAGCCATCTCCTTTGTTGTAGGTTCAACTCCCTCTGCTTATGTAATTATTGAAGACACTAGTGGTTGGTGAAATATCAATATAAACACCATATAGATAATGCCGCTAAAATTTTAGGGCAAAGAAAACTGCAGCCAACTCAAGATTGTGAGTACGATAATTCTGCTCATGTTTCCACAACTGTCTAGAGGTGTATGCAATAACCTTACCATGCTGCATAAGGACACAACCTAATCCAATTTTGGAGGCATCACAATAACAACATAACCCTTATTTCCATATGGAAGAGTTAGGATAGGTGTAGTGGTAAGCCTTTTCTTTAGTTCCTTAAAGCTCTGTTCGCATGCCTCGGTCCACTAAAACTTAGCTGCCTTAAGTGTCAATTTTGTTAGAGGTGCAGAGATAGAAGAGAGTTAAAAATAGTTAAGGAAAGGCCCCATGAAATCAATCCCCTAAATATTAAATAGCTCGATCTCAACAATTTGTGACAACGACAGCCCATGCCTCCTAGAGATACTCCCTTGCATTTGACATTGACCACAACACTGTCAAAAGTATAGGCATCTCTAAACATTATGGGCCAATAGTAACCACACTGTAACACTTTATAAGCTTTATGTATGCCTCCATGATATCCCCCCAGCTAATGAAGCATGGCATACTTCAAGTATCTTTTGCATCTCCACTTCAGATACACAACGCCAGATAATATTGTCAGAACATTCCCTAAAATAGAATGATTCATCCCATACATACCTCTTCACATCATATAAGAATTTCCTCTTCTGATGGCTACTCAAATCTTTCGATAACAACCCACATACAATGAAGTCCGCATAATCGGCATACCAACAGACACACAACAATATGATATTGGAAGCTTAGGGAAGAAAAAGAGCTCAACTATAGCAAATGGTTTCTTTTTGAAAAAGAAAAAACCCCTTTTCCTCTTATGCCAGGTGCATTCGATGGTCATGACTAAAATTCGATGAATCTCCAAAGGGAGCTGAAGCTCGCCAAAGAGGCCTGAATGGATACCAAAGTTGAAGGTTGATTTGTGGAACTCGATGTAGTCTGCATAATGTACTTCAGCAGATCAAAATTTGGAGCTTAGATAGCCTAAGTTCACTTTACACTTTTCACATTTTCTAGCTCTAAAAGAGGGCAATAAGCCATCCTAGTGCATTCAGCAAATCGCCGTTATAGTTTTGGCATCTGCTAACTTTTCTTCGCAAAACTTAGACTTCCTTTACACCTACACTCACAACACACGTTATTGAAAGCAATAAAACAAAATTAAAAACATGGGTTGCCTCCCATGAAGCACCATATTTAACGTCATGCAATGACATAGTTCTCAATTTCTCGTTGTTCATTTTTAGATTTGGGACAGTTTCACCAGGAAATGTTCTTTTGTGCCTTGGATTGAGATGTCTAAAGATCGGCACATTTCAGTATCCAAATTTTTGATAGACACCGAATGAGATAAGGTGGAGAAGTCCTTTTTTCAATTCTTTTAACACCTTGTCGGACCCTTCAACCTTGTTAAAGATCATTGTGAGCATTTAATTGGTTCGGTTTCTTTCCAGACCAATTAGTTCTTTTGGTCATGGATGATCATGGGGAGGAATATATCTCTCTTTTTCAGTCTCCCTATCTCTCTAATTTCTACCTCTTTAGTCTTTCCAACAACTATCCCTCTCCTTGTTTTAACTTTGGTTCCCACTTTGTCTTTGGTAGGTTAGGTGGGTACCCCCAATTTGGTTTCCCCAATATTGTACTTCCTCATTGAATAAAGCCTCAAACTTAGCATGCTTTGGGCATTTACCACTAATTGTTCCAACCACATTAACCAATTTCAATCCACCACCGATGACATGCTTGGAAAAAAATTGATTTGCATCATCATTAGTTTAGCAATGTTCTCATCTCACTCATTCTTTTTCTCAATTTGTTCCTTACTCATGCTAACTATTAACGACAACAATGGTCCTCTCTAGTATTCTATGCTCGGTTAACTTTGGTCATTTTATCAAGCAGCAACGATGCTGCCTCATATGGTTATCGCATCAGCCCACCCTGGAAAAATCTATCAGTGACACTGTTGTTGATTCAATTAACGCAACAATAGAAGTATTGCAATAATAAATGGTTCGAAACACCATGTGTTGGACATTGCAAGAGTATTTTTTGAAACTGCAACCATGTCTCATGTAGAGGTTTACCTCTGATTCTTTTCAAATTTCAGACTTGGTTCCTAAGTTTCACCATTATCGGGGGGGGGGGGGAGAACCTACTCTAGAAGGCTTTAGTCAACTCCTCCCAAAAAGTGATAGAATCAATTAGCAATTCTGCCAATGACCAAGTAGCTTTACCAATCAAACATAACGGGAATAATGTCAACCTTATAGACTTTTGTGAGATATTTTTGAACATAAAATACCCACACACATCCACAAAATTCTGAAGGTTTTTATGTGGGTCTTCATGAGATAAGCCCCTAAACATTTCTCTTAGTTGGAGCAATTATAGCATTGTTCTGGTTACATGAAAAACAGCCCTCCCAACTGTGGGAGGTAACCGGATGACTCCCAAGGTTTGAATGGCATTCATGTGCATGTTTGATGAGTCCAAGATTTGGACTCATTTAGGGCTTTATCTATAATGATTTAGTGTCCTCAAATGCTTATTTTGTGCCAATAACTAATGTAAAACCCTTGATTTCCAAGTACATGGATCGAGGAATAAAGTAAGGACACTAATTTGCAAAAATGAATAAAGCGAGCTTGAAGAACGAAGAAAGGCAAGCTTGGTGATCACCAAGTCCACTTGGCGAGTTGACGAATGACCATTTGACCGCCTAAAGTTCTAGTGTGCTAAGCTCTTAAGGAAAGAACCAAGTCAGCGAGAGAAATGAGAAGTAGGCAGATCACCGAGTGGTTCCTCTATGCAGTGTTGGATCACCCAATATTAAAGACCTTGAGGATGCTGAAGGCCAAGGCAGAAAGGCGATGGAATTGACCAAAGGGTGGATCACTGAGTGGATCGGCGAGCCCGACTTACTTCTCTGAATGACTCTTCGCAACACATTTTTGGCGACTATAAATACAATTTTGAACATTTTAGTTGAGGATCAATTTTTTACATCTAATTTTCATTTTTTAATTTTAATTACTCTCAGTAGAGAGACAAGTTTTCTCTAGTTTTTCCTTAACTTTGAAGAATTAAAGTTTTTCAATTTTGAGAAAATGGAAATGGGTCTTTAAGATTCTTTAACTTTGAACATTGTAAAGACGAAATTAATCTTACCCAGTTGATGGAAACTCAATTTGGTAACGATTTTTCTCTTTTTATAATGTCTAGCTAAAACCCCAAATTCTTGGGTTGTGATTATGTGATTATGGGCTGATTTAATTTATGGGTATTGCTAATTGTTAGTTAAATGCTGTTTAGAAGTGAGTTCAATCAGTAATTTTGGTTTAATTTAAAAACTATAGTTGCAAATGTTGTTCTACCCTTATGTTTTTGGCTTGCTCGAGAGAGAGGTTTTAAAACTAATATTATTGATTGATGGTCAGTGGGTATTGGGTTGACGTGGGTTCAGCTTGAGAGAGTGAATCCTAAATCCAATTCCACACATTCAGCTCAAGAGAGTGAATGGACTAAGGTGTGGGTTGTTCTTATTGTGTGTGCTTGTCGATGTTTGAGAGAAATCGACTTGATTCGGAGTAAATTATTTGAGAGAAAGTTTACCTCCTCTATAGTCTAGCTTACTCACTAATATCTAGCTATTTTCTAATAGTTGCAATTACCCATTTGTCTATATTAGCTTATAATTGAATCATATCCCAAGAACCCGTCTAATTATTGTTATTTCGTATTATTTTCTGTTGTTGTAGTTGATAAATAAAACCAAAACCCCCCATTTGACATTCATGTCACCCCTTGATTTGAATGATGTTTTTATTCAATAATTTCTATTCCTATGACTAATTTGACCACGTTCACACTTTTCTTTTGAATCTTAAACACATACCGCTCCCTATGGGATTCGACCCCAATTCATTTAGTTGGGTTATATACTGACTAGTGATCGTTGACACATAGATTTGGATGAAGTTTCCTTGTAATGTTAATCAAAATGGCGCCGCTGCCGGGGAGTGGTGTTGATTATGATTCTTTTCGTAAAGTTGAATTTTTTTGTTGTTAGTCATAGTTGAATCTACTAACTTTTAGTTTTAGTTTGTGTTGTTGTTTTAAAACTGAGGAAATGAGTGTCAACGGGAGCAATGGTAGCCAAATGGGCCATCAAGATGACATCGGCAACCTCAAGGATGTCAATGAGCCGAATGTTAATGACCCTCATCTAATGGGTGGGATTGGTGCCATTCACTCTCCTCCAGCTGAAGGGAATGCTCTGTTCCACATTACAAGCACCATGTTACAGCTCTTGCAATTGAAAGGGTTGTTTGGTGGGTTGGCTCATGAGGATCCTTATGAGCATGTCAGAAGCTTTGTTGATGTTTGCAGGCTGTTCTCCTTTAAGAACATATCCCAAGAGTTGGTCCGTTTGAGGTTATTCCCATTTTTATTAATGGGAGAAGCATGTAAGTGGTTGGCTGAATTGCCAAGAACCTCCATAACTTTGTGGGAAGAGCTTGTCACCGCATTTCAAGTGTGATTTTTCCCTCCTTCGAAGATGATGACACTTCAGGATAGCATCCAAAGCTTCAAGCATTTCGAGTGTGAGCCAATTCATGAGACTTGGCTAAGATTCAAGAAGTTGGTGCTGCAATGCCCAACTCATGGTTTGCTCGACAATGTTTTGCTGCAATACATTTACTGAAGCCTTGATTCAGTGAACAAGGGATTAGCTAACCAACTTTCTCTCAGAGGTTTGATACAACAACCTTACATTATAGCAACCCAGCTTTTAGATGGTATGACAACAATTAACCGGGCTTGGTACACCTGCAAAGATCAGGTCTCCTCTCTCACTTTTAAATTGACCAAGGAGCAGCTTAAGAAAGACCAGGAGAGGGATCAAAACATGGCAAAGATCATGACCCAACTTGACATTTTGTCCAAGAATGTCATGGGAGCTGCTTCTAGAAGTGTCAATGTTGTGGGTGTTGGATGTGTAAACCCCGATGAGGCCAAATTTCAAGTGTTGTACAATGAAAAGGTAAATTTCCTAGCCAACTGTGGAGGTGATTATTATGCAAACTACACAAGGCAGGGTGGTAACCAAGGTTGGAATAGGGATGAAGGCTGGAAAGATTGTGATAGAGAGTGGAGGGATCGTAACCCCACTTGGAAGAAAAGATACGGGGAGAAGGATAGGTATGTTTCTCCCTACGAGCGCCAAAATCCCAAAGATTTTGAGGGTGGACGATCTGAGGATATGATCTCTCGTATTCTCAAAAAGGTTGAGGGGTCCGATAAAATCTTGAAAGAGATAAAGGAATATGTATCGACTCTTAGCCAGAAAGTTACCTCTCATTTTGTCTCTATCAAACAGTTGGAGACCCAGATGAGTCAGATTTCATCTCATTTAAACCCGAGACAACAAGAGGGGTTGCCTAAGGAGGTGACAACTCTAAAGGCCGCTATTGCTGAGTTGAGAAAGGACGTGGACTAGTTGAAGTCCATAGATATTTCATGATTTTTGGGATGGTGGAGATCCCTGATATGCCAGTCGATACATATATGCCTCTGGCTACCACCGGAGATGAGATTCACGCTGAGGAGGTAGATACTGCCGAGTCTGAGGCTGAGACTAATAAGGAGCAGCTTGGTATTAATGAGGAGGCGACCTATAAGGGCCTCATAGAGGTTAAGGAGGCAATGATAGATTCAACCGTATATATTTCTTTAGCAGACACCACCATGGCCGGATCTAGTGTTACTGATACCCTGGGCACTAATATCCAAGATCAAAGTGTTGTATCGGGTATTGATGCCCTGACAAATGGAGCGACTGCATAGACAGGACTTCTTTTTACCTCTTTCTTTGTTACTTTTATTGATTTTTAGTGTTTTTATTGCATTTGAGGAAAAATTCTTTTTTATTTGTGGTGGGGTGAGGTATTTCCATACCTACCTCTTATGATTATTTTCTTTTGTTTATATATTGAGTTTTGTGCTGTAAATTTTGTTTTGATACTATGTTGTGGATGTTTGAGCTTGTGTCTCCTTATTTTAATTGCAAATGGTTTTTGGAACCTTCTGAAAAAATTTGCCACCTCTTGTGTGTGTTTAATTGTGGATGTTCTTGTGCAAAGTTGAGTATCAGTTATGATCAATACCGATGCTTTGAATAGTGCTCTCAATCAAACAAAAATAAATGTGTGGCTACGATGAGGCCAAATGAAGTTGCATAGATAATATGTGAACTTTTTGCATCTCGTTGTGACTAGCCGGGTATCGAATGAGTCTCTTGTGATGAACATTGCACACTAGAGAAAGTGTAGAGTCTTGTTTGATATTGGTGTCAATGCCTTGTGTGATGAGCTTAACGTGAAGCATGCGTGATGACACTTAGAATTTGCCCCGTTGGTTTGGTTGACTAAGTGATGCAAACTCTTGAAATAATCTTAGGCAACAATTTGAAGAGTGAAATAATTTGACATTATACCTCTTTTTGGCCTACCTTGTGAGTGTGTGAACCTTGCTTGAACTCCCTTTTTGAGCCTTACCCTTTTCTTGCAAGAAACTTGAGCAAATGAGACCTCTCTTTATCCATTCACCCATAATCCTCAGGAAATTTTCGTTTGCTTGAATAGCCAACTTAGGCCAAAAGCCTATGTTGGGTGTGTGGTGAAAGGAGAAGGTAAACCAAGAAGTGCAAAGAAGTCCCCCTTTGATACATGGTTGTGAAAAAGATGGAACCCCTCAATACAAAAAAAAAAAAAAAAAAAAAAAAGGAAAAGAAAGAAGATGAAAAAGAAAAATAACTAAAAAGTTGAAAAATAAAGTTGTGAAAGTGCAAAAGAAATGGGGTGTCCGGTATTCCATGAGAAGTACATAATGGGGTGAATTTTGAGCATGAGTGCAAATGTTGAAGAAAAGGAAAGAAAGTGTTTTCCATACCACATTTCATGAGGATAGCAACCACTAAGCCTAAATAACCATACTTTTACACTCAGCCCCGTTACAAGCCATGAAAAGATCTTTTTGATCTTGAGTGAGATGAAACGAATGTTGATTGGAAAATACGGGCAAACCTATAGGTTAAGTCATGCATGCATTCATCTTTGTTAGTGTGAGAGTCGTATGTGCTTCTGGAGCTATAAAGTGTTGAATCATTGTGTGTGAATATGGAATCATCTTTGTGTGAGGGCATTTGAGTACCTTTGTTGAGCTTGAACTTGCATTTGAAGCAAGTGTTGTGAACATGAGAATCTTTGGTAATAGTGAGTCATAACTTGAACCTTTGAGTGCACAATTGATCCTTGCATGAGTAAGTTGAGTCTTGTTGTGTGCATTCATGATTAAGTCTTGTGTAGCACTATTTGAGACATCCTTTTTGAACTGCTGAACTTGAGTTTTACTTGAGGACAGGCAAAAGTTTAAGTTGGGGGTGTTGATGAGTCTGAGATTTGGACTCATTTAGGGCTTTATTTATAATGATTTAGTGTCCACAAATGCTTATTTTTGTGCCAATAACTAATGTAAAACCCTTGATTTCCAGGTACATGGATCGAGGAACAAAGAAAGGAAACTAATTTGCAAAAAGGAAGAAAGAAAGGTGAAATAACAAAGAAAGGCAAGCCTGGTGATCGCCAAGTCCACTTGGCGAGTCGTCGAATGGCCATTTGACCGCCTAAAGTTCAAGTGTGACAAGCCCTGAAGGAAAGAACCAAGTCGGTGAGAGAAAGGAGCAGTCGACGGATCGCCGAGTGGTTCCGTGATGTAGTGTTGGATCGTCCAAAGTTACATACCTTGAGGATGTTGAAGGCCAAGGTAGAAAGGTGATGGAGTTGACCAAAGGAAAGATCGCTGAGTAGATCGACGAGCCCGACTTACTTCACCGAGTGACTCTTTGCAACATATGTTTGGCGACTATAAATACATTTTTGAACATTTTAGTTGAGGATCAATTTTTACTACTAATTTTCATTTCTAAATTGTAATTACTCTGAGTAGAGAGACAAGTTTTCTATAGTTTTTCGTTAGATTTGAAGAATTGAAGTTTTTCACTTTTGAGAAATTGGAAGTGGGTCTTTGAGATTCTTTAACTTGAAACATTGTATGGACAAAATCAATCTTACCCAGTTAATGGAAACTCAATTTGGTAATTATTTTATCTTTTTATAATGTCTAGCTAAAACCCCAAATTCTTGGGGTGTGATTATGTGATTATGGGCTGATTTAGTTTATAGGTATTGCTAATTGTTAGTCTAAATGCTTTTTAGAAGTGAGTTCAATAATTAATTATGGTTTAATTTAAGAATTGTAGTTGCAAATGAAGTTTTACCATTGTGTTTTTGGCTTGCTTGAGAGAGATGTTTTAAAACTAAGATTATTGATTGATGGTCAGTGGGTATTGGGTTGACGTGGGTTCAGCTCGAGAAAGTGAATCCTAAACCCAATTCCACACATTCAGCTCAAGAGAGTGAATGGACTAAGGTGTGAGCTATTCTTATTTTGCATGCTTATCGATGTTCGAGAGAAATTGACTTGATGCGGGGTAAATTGTTTGAGATAAAGTTTGCCTCCTCTATATTCTAACTTACTCACTAATATCTAGATATTTTCTAATAGTTGTGATTACCCATTTGTCTATATTAGCCTATAATCGAATCACATCCCAAAAACCCGTCTCATTATTGTGATTTCGTATTATTTTTTGCTATTATAGTTTATAATTAAAACCTAAACCCCCCATTTGACATTCGTGTCATCCCCTAATTTGAATGATGGTTTTATTCAATAATGTCTATTCCTATGAGTGATTTGACCACGTTCACACTTTCCTATTGAATCTTAGACACGTACCGCACTGAATAGCGATCGTTGACACTTAGAATTGGATGAAGTGTCTTTGAAACGTTAATCAATGTTATTCAAATCACCCATATTGTCTTTTTGACCGTAGTAACCATCATTGTAACTACCTTGGTCACTCATGTTTTAGACCTGCAAATCAGCAAACAATAACGCAAAGAAACAATTTCACTACAACTAAATAAATTTACAAACTAATTTCTAAAAATTAATTCTCAGACATCATTCTCTGGTAGCAGCTCCATTTTTTATAACACTCAAACTACTCTAAAGAGTAAGTGATCGTCGTCAATATAAATACCCAACTAAGAGTCGGGGTTGAATCCCCTAGATAATGATATAGCACAGAGAATTCTATCAAGATATTTGGAATGTTCATCCATTCATTTGTAGCAATAAGAACGTTTGGGTGGATGATTCCACTAAATTTGAGAAAAAGGCTTTGTTATCAACAATCACAACTAAACAAAGATTTCAAAAAATCAGATAAGTAAGAAATAATGTAGGGATGCAGGGATTGGAAATCGATATCACATAAGGATAACTGTGCTGCTCTATAGTGATGACCATTCACGGATAGGATGGGTCATCTTCGATGACACTAATCTTCTTTCGATCTCATAGTATCAGTTCATATAATCCCCTTTCGGTCTCATCTATGTGCATAAATTAATAACTCAATACCTTAAACTATTCTCCCTTTTAATGCAGAAATAAGGAAAATAGATCTAAACCATAATGTCTATTTTCAACAAAATTATAGACATTAAAACTAAATTGGAAGTATAAACTAATTACCCACTCAAATCAATCTCTTTCGAGCATCAATCAGAGTTTGGAAATAGGAATTAAGTTACTAACCTTAACCCATTAGTTAACCCCTTGCTAATTATCCCAAATCCATGTATGAATAGCAGCAAAACAAAGCATAACACAATGCCCACTACATTAAATCAACACCTAACCCTATAAAAACACCCTTAGACTTTGCAGTTTTAGCCACTTATTACAAAGTGTAAAGAAATTATTTCTTTCATGAAAGAAGTCATGGGTAACATGAAATTAAGCAATTACAAGTAATACCCAATTCAAAATCAACTTCAATAGCAAAGTTGAAAAACTCCAAAACTAGACAATTGTCCAAAACTCAATACGTGACCCATTCGGTGACGTTAGTTAGGCTTGTCAAGCACATTCGATGGATCACCAATTGCTCCTTAACTCGCCTTTCTGTTGTTTGAGCTCATTCAATTATGCCTTTCATATTCGATGCAGCAATGATTACTACCATTGTTTGCCTTTTAAGCCTTCAATTTTTCTCCAAGTAATGTCACCTTTGGTGATGGTCATCTGGTTTTCCCTTTGCATTTATCGAGTCGCCATTGCTTTTTAAGTTTGTCAACCTACCTCAATTAATTCAATTTTAGTGCAATATCAACTTGGCAGAGGTTGTACCCATAGGGAGATCCGCCCTTCATGTTAAGCGATCAACAATGTGGAGTTTACACTTCTTTTTATGTTTTTTTTTCCCTATTTTCACATATTCATCCTTGCCTTGTCCCTTACCCTTCATAGCTGCAAATTATCAAAATATCATTAGACTAGGAAAAAAATAGGCAATGATGATCCAAATTATTAAACTAAATAGGCCTCAAATGACTGTAAAGCTACCACTCATTAGCCTTCCACCAAGGGTTTGAGCTTTTAGCATGTGATTAATTTAGGAGTTAAGGTGGCCAACTTAATCCTATCTCATATCTAAAATTGGTACTTGTAAAAGACCTAATAAGAGTGGGTAATTAGCTCTATGTTTGCAATCTAGCTTAATCTAGTTGTAAAAGCAAAGTAATGGGTTGAATTGTAAATCACATAAATGAGAATGAAAGGAGATTTTATGAACTAATGTTATGAGATCGAAAGAAGATTAGCATTATTGAAGATGACCCAACTTATACATGGTCATTAAGATTTATTGAACTTCAAATCCCTACATCCCTAAAATCGATTTATATTTCTTAGACTCTATTTAGTTTAATTTGTTGCTCCTACTTGATCTTGAAAGTATTTTATTAAATTTTGTGGAATAATCCACTTTTATGCCTCATCTAATACAATAGATTAGTCACACTTTATTTCACTTCTTGGATTCGTATCATTACACTACTCCTTGTACGATTCAACCCCGACTCTTAGTTGGTAATTTTTATTGAAAATGATCTTTTACTCTTTGGATTTTTTTTGAAGAGTAGTTTTAGCATTATCAACATTGCACAAACACATAAGGATTACGTGTTTGCCTACTACGTGGCTGATCGAAAGACGAGTTTACAGACCAATGCCAAATATATGATCCAAATACTTGGCGCCAAGGTAAATAAACCAGGATAATAACTTCAATCATGATAATAACTTCAACCACAATGGGTACAATGACCAAAACATGGGCCAGAATAGAGATGGTGAGTGGATGAGGAGAGATAATTATAAGAATGAGAGAAGTCATGCGTACATTACACCAATAAATCTTGAAGGAGGATGAAGTTTCTCAAGGCTCGAAGACATGATGGACAAAGTGTGGAAAAGGGTTGAAACTTCTCATGAAAATATCAAGGAGATGCAAAGCAAAATATTGGGTATGAATCAGAAGGTGGAGTTACATGCAACAATTATTAGACAAGCTAGCAGCAACTAGTCCAGATGTCCACAACCTTGAAAAAAATCCAGAAGGGAACACTTCTTAAGAAATAAAGTCAATAATTCAATAAATGATGGAATTTACATGGTAATTACTACTCAAAGTGGTAAGCAGACCATGGATCCGCCAATATAGATAGTGGTAGAAAAATCAAATGATCCCGAATCTATTAAGGAGGAACATGTGGGTGAACCTAAAAAGAAAATAAGGAATAAGAAGGAAGACAGTCAAATCATAACTCCCATGCCACAACCTTCTCCACCATTTCCGTATAGATTTGCTAAGAAGGTTAAGGAAGGAAAGTATCGCAAGTTTATCTCAATACTGAAGCAACTCTCAGTAAACACCCTTTTGGTTAATCACTTGAACAACTTGCTCGGTATGCCATGTTTATGAATGATCTGGTAAATAAGAAGAGGGTCGTGAGTTGTGAATTTGATCATAAGTTGCATCATTGGATTGCCATAGCCACTCACTCTCTTGTGCAGAAAAAAGAGGATCGTTGATTGTTACAATTCCATGCACTATTGAAATATTAAATTTTGCTAGATATCTATGTGACTTGGGTTCTAGCATAAATTTGATTCCACTAGTAGTGCTCCATTAATTGGGCTTGGTAGCCCCTAAACCGACTACAATGCAGCTACTTACGATAAATTGTATAGTGAAAAAGCTGGTAGGCGTTCTCCATGATGTCCTTATGAAAGTTAAGGCTTTTATATTTCTACAAGATTTTGTGGTTCTTGACTTTGAGGTCGATTTTGAGGTCCCCATCATCCCAAGGTGACCATTCCTTGCTATCGAACGTGCGTAAGTTGATATGGAAAAAAGGCAGATGAAGCTCAAGCTAAATGATGGCTAGGTTAATTTCAATATCTGTTAGTTTATGAATTACTCTAGTGACTTGAAGGTTGTTTCAGTGATTGATTTAGATGATGATGAGAAACCAAAGGTAAATATTGAGGAGAGATTGGGTGTTGAAGCATTGGCGATGGTGATTGATCTTAGGCATATTTATATGCCTAGAAATCTAATAATGCCCATATTTAAGCTAAGTTTGAATTCAATATGTGTTTGTTTATAGTTTTATCTAGTCTTTTGTTTGTTTATGAGCTAACCAACATGACTAGATGTGTAGGTTAACTTAATTGGAGAAACAAGCACGAAAATAGACAATGGGAAACACAAGAGAGCCAAGTCAAAAGGCAGCAAGGAAGAAGAGTGAAGAAATATCAATCGAGGTATCTTTGTATCCTCTTCGCGTCATGGAGAGGAATGTTAGTTTGGTTCGTGAGAAGTCGAAGTGAGGTAGAGTCCTCCGTGTAGCAGCCGTGTCGCGAAGGAGTGCATTTTCTCGCAAATTGAATTATGGAGGTGACTCTACATCGCGGAGAGGGATTAAATTTTAATTAGCGAGAAGCGACTTTGAGTTAGAACACTCTGTAGAGTGCCCGCGTCGCAGAGAAGAGGAAATTGTCTCTGAACAAAATAAGCGATTGCCTCCGCGATGGCTTCCTGAGTCCAATTTTGGCCATTTCAACTTGTAGTATAAATAGGTTATTATTTTGTTTTATAAAAACATTCTTTTTGTGGGTTTAGAAGAACGACTACTTGGGAGAACGTTTTCACCATTTTTAGTGTTCTTTCCTAAAACCTTTTCCTTTCGATATCTTTATGTTTATTCAACATTGCTTGATCGTATCTTGGATCATGAGTAGCTAAATACCTTAGTTCTAGAGCTGTGGCTACATGATGATTATAATCTATTAATTTTTCGTTAGATTAGTGTCAGTTAAAATATGAATCTTTCTTATGTTCTTGATTTCCGTATTTCATGACTGATCACCATTGAAATAAATTTATTGCCCAAATTACACTCGGGAGAGGAATAAGAGGATAGAACGTGGGCCAGAAGGAGCATGATTAATCCTTAATAACTAGGGTTAATTTGTATCTAGGATAGGGACATACCTAGAAACCTTGCTTGGTTCACTATACAAGAAGAAATAGTAATGCTCAGTACTTAATCTAGCTTATCCCTGCTAAACAATGTAGTTAAGTTGTTATTTATCGTAGGAGATTAGAGGTACGGAGACCATGATCATATAGTTAACCCTGTGATTCATTGATTTGATAGTTGATATATACCAATTTTAAATGATAGTAATTGCATGAATCCTGATAAAAGATGCAGCCTTGGACTTTACCCAATCATTGTTTTTAAACCCTTGAAATTGAATCGCGTTTGTTACATCTTGTTTAATTCTTAGAATTAGAAACTAAATCACTTTTGAAATCTTGGTAACACTTGTAACTAGCTGAAAGTTGAAGAAATTGAGTGATTCTAAGCGTATGTCCCTGTGGGTATGATACCCAGCTCTTTATAAGAGCCACTTTAATACTTGAATGACCACATGCAGTTATGTGTGCGATTTGGGCCTAACAGTGATCATGAACTTTGATTGGGAGGACATTACAGAATGCAAAGATATGGATGGTGTATTCACCAAAATAGGGTTGTCTGGGCATACTCTAAAAGTCTAGATTTTAATATGAAGACTCGAGCAACAGTTCCTAAAAAACTATCTTTTGAGGAGCCTCTAGTTGCAGAGCTTAAGGCTCTTCCATCTAACTTGTGGAATATTTTCTTGGGCACCAACTACATTTGGCGGTTATCACAGTTGCAAACCTAGACAAAAGGCCAATGAAGGCTTTAACTTATGTGTTGAGGATTACAAGAGGGGGCATTAATTAATTGGTCAATTGCGGACATTATAGGTACTTCGCTAGGGATATGTTCTCATAAAATCAAATTCATGATTGGCTATAAACCCAATATTAAACATCAACACGGACTATATCAATCTATGCAAGAGGTAGTCAAGAAAGAGATCATCAAATGGTTGGATGCTCATATATTTTATCCTATTGTAGACATTAAGTGGGTACGGCCAGTTCAATGTGCTTCAAAGAACGGAGGATTCTGTATGGTCCTAAATGCAAAGAATGAGCTCATTCCAATGAGGCCAACCACGGGTTGTAGAGTGCGTATGTACTAAAAAATGTTGAACGCATGGACCGAAAAAGATCACTCTCCAATGCCATTCATGGATTAGATAATAGACTGTCTTACTAGTAAATGGTGATAACTTTTTCTTGATGTTTATTCAGGTTATAATTAGATAATGATTGCACTAAATACTAAAAGAAGACCACTTTCACATGTCTATATAGGATGTTTGCTTTCAAAAGGAAGAAATTTGGGTTGTGTAATGCGGTAGCATTATTTTAGAGTTGTATGATGTCCATATTTTAAGACATGGCAGAGGACACTATTAAAGTATTCATGGATGATTTCTCTGTGGTTTGTGACTCATCTAACTATTGCTATATCCATTTAGGTGATGTGGTGAAAAATGTAGAGAATGCAGTCAAGTAGTTAACTGGGAGAAGTTTCACTCCATGAAAAAAAGGTATTGTTATTTTCCATTGGATCTCCAAAAAGGATATAGAGGTTTATATAGCGAAGATTGAAGTGCTCAAAAAATTTCCTCCACTAATATCTATAATGGGTGTTCAAATTTTTTTGGGGCATGTCCGTTCCAATCGTAGTTTTATTAAGGATTTCTCTAGAATTGCACATCCAGTATCTAAACTATTAGAGAAAAGATGGAGTTTGTGTTTCATGATACATGTGTGAAAAAATTTGAAAGTCTAAAAGAGAAGTTGATCTTTACATCCATAATTATTACACAGGATTAGACTAAACCATTTGAAGCGATTTGTTATTCTAGTGGAGTGGCAATTGGTGTAGTTTTAGGATAAAGAGGAGAAAGGATCTTACATCCTATATACTATGCCAACAAAGCTCTAAATGTTGCCTAGAAGAATTATATCGTGACTGAATATGAATTGCTTGCAGTAGTTTTTAATTCAAGAAATTCACATCTTACTTGATTGACACCAAAGTAATTATGCACACATATCATGCAATAGTCTAGTACCTAATTACCAAGAAGGATGCCAAACCAAGATTGATTCATTGGGTTTTACTATCGCAGGAACTTAACTTTTAGGTTAGAGATTGATAGGGAACTGAAATCAGGTAGTTGATCATGTGTATAGGATATAAGAAGAAGCAATGTTGAAGTTAACATATAGTGTTCAGATTGACGATACATTTAAAGAGGAACAAGTATTTTCTATGTCGCAAGATCTGATCCCATGGTTTGTATATTTGGCAAACTATCTAGTGAGTGATGTGGTACCTTCAGATATGTCCTTCCACCATCTCAAAAAGTTCATGTTTGATGGGAGGAAGGTTTTCTTAAGAAAAGACATACTTGTTTCGTGTTTATACTGGTGGGATTATTCGTTAGTGCATAACTGAGGTGGAGATGATGAGTATACCAGAGGCATGTCATCCCTCCACTGTTCATAGGAATCCTGGTGGTATCTAGACATCCCATAACATATTACAATATGGTTATTATTGGCCGATTATTTATCAAGATGCCCATGAATTTTCTATGACTTGTGATAAAAGTTAGAGAGAGGGTGGCATTTCAAGAAGACATGAGCTACCCCTCATTCTAATTCTAGTGATTGAACTAGTTGATGTGTGGTGCATCAATTTTATGTGACCATTTGGAGTTCCAATGGGATGAAATACACACTTGTGGTTGTTGACTATGTATCCACATGGGTGGAGGTAGTCACACTTCCCAATAATGAAGGAAAAGTGTCACAACATTCTTGAAGTGAAACATCTTCTCCAGATTTTGTACACTGAGAACATTCATTAGCCATCGTAGTTCACACTTCTGAAACATGTTGTGTCATGCTCAACTTAAGAAATATGGAGTGAGACACAATATGAAGATACTATATCATCCCAATCTACTGGATGGGTGGAGGATTTAAATCATAAGATAAAGACAATCTTGGTAAAGATAGTGACTGCCAACAAAACAAATCTGTCTAGAAATTTTATGATGCATTATAGGTAGACACAACATTCAAGACTCCCATAGGTATTTTTGCTTATCAACTTATGTTTTGAAAGTCTTGTGACATGCCGGTAGTGCTTGAGCACAAATCCATGTGGAAACTAAAAAAACTTAATCCTTATTTGCGAGATGCATCTGATAAACAACTAAGTCAACTGAAGTAGTTGGATGAGTTTAGGATGAACGCATATGAAAGTTCAGCCATGTACAAGGAAAGGATGAAGATGAAGGATGACTAGACAATTGATAAAAGGGGCTTTGCACCATGTGATATGGTTCTTCTATTTACCTCTAGACTTCTCTCTTTTCAACAAAAACTGAAATCAAAGTGTTGGGACCATTTATGTGGTTAAAGTGTCCTCTATAGTGCAATTGTGTAACACCTCAGATTCCAAAAGGGAAGGACTACATTAAAATGCAATATCAGATTCAGGTCTACGAGACCATTCTATGGTTTGTAGGTCTATCTATGGGTTGTAGACCAGCCTCATAGAAAGTGAGAAAAATAATTTTAAAAATCAATTCCGAGAACCTTTTCTATAGTTTACAAGTATGGTCCGTCAAAGGATGTACGAGTTGTAATAGGTCTCGTAGGTATGTCCCTAACTTAGTGAAATTTTAAGGTTTAAGATGAGTTCTACGGTTAGGGTCTATGGACCGTAGGAAATTTTACGGATAATATAAAGGTCCTATCAAAAGTTAAGTGATTTTATAGTCCTAGTACTTCGTCTACGATTAACTATGACGGGCCATATAATATTCTACAATCAGTAGGTCAGAACCATAGATCGAGTCTGATAGTTATTTTCAATGGGCTTTTGGGTATTGTCCTTATTATTCTAGACCAATACTATGTCATTTTTTCTTCTAACTTAGAACCTATATAAAGCTTATAAGTCCTAAAATTACCCACTTCAGCCCATTAGCCTAATTTCCCAAAACTTAACCAAATTGACTCACCAATTTCCTCTCAACCTAAGAAAGAAGAAGAAGAAAGTAGGATTCAATTCAAGTCTACAATTCACCATTCTTTATGGGCCTTGAGTAGCAAGGTAAGTGGGTATTCACCTATAATGTTCATTCCTCATGGGGTGCCTAAGGTTTCCAATTCCTCAATAGAAAATCCAATTGATAAAATTAGGGTTATTTTAGTTCTTTATGGGTTTCATTAAATTATGTTTTATTATTGTTGAATAATCCTTATAATGCATGATTCAATGTTAATACAAGATATTTAGTTGAAATAATATTGGGCCTAATTTATGATTTTCAACAATAAATCTATGATGAACCTATGAACCCATAAACTATGAATTTTGAGGAATTATTCATGACTTATGAAAATGATGTTTATGATGATAGATTCGTTTTAAATGAAAGTACATATGTTGTTGTGAAATTTTTTTCTCACAAACGAATATGATGATGATTGTGAAAGGTATTTCTTACATATGGTTTCATATTCGTGAAATGTTTTCTCACCTATGTTGAATTGAAATTTAAGGAGCTATTATAGTTTTTGATGTTAAAGATGTGGATTGGTATTGATTATTGCTTTTATGATATTATAATAATGTTTTACTTTTATCTATTGTATTGGGATTTAGACTTTGCACCAAGAGGGCTTTGAGGTGGAGGCTCAAATAGGGTAGTCTCTAGTAGAGACCTATAGTTCAAGACTACATGCCCCCGTAGGATTGTCTGAAATGACCTAGATAGTGGATCCTCTTTCAAAAAAGATGATATGTACAAAATATACCTTGGCAAGTAGACTCCCTTTCTTTCAGTATGATAGATATACCAGATTTTATGATATAGCTCTCATAATCTTATGATTATTTAAACCTCATATCCTACAAATTAACTATGTTTATTCAAAGCTTTTCTTATATCTCTTATTTTAATATATTGGCTATATTTCATGATTTACATGTCACTGTTTCTTTAAGCTTTTAAATGTTCAAATATGGGTCATGTCATACATGTTTTAAGCCATTCATTCTACCATCTCTATTTTATGCATATTTCCCTATAATTAATACTCTCCATTTACTAATTCATACTTGTTCCTACATTGTCTCATTATTGTAGGTTTCGAAGCTCTTTCCTCTCATTCTCATAGCTAGTTGATCTCATTAATGATTCGAAGATCAAGAGTTTGTGAATCTTCATATTCCGAGGAGTATCATACTATTATTGATTTCTTTACTTCCATTTCTAGACATTGTATGTGATGTATGAGTTATGTCCCAATCACTTTCTCTTAAATGTTCAGATGACTTATTGAGACTTATGTTAGACTTTTGCTATGTCAAAAACTCTTTCATGATATAAGAAAATTATTTGGAATTCTTTATTTCTATTATATTTTATGATATATGCTAACTGGCTTGTGTAGGGCCTCTCGGGGTTCTATACGCCATGTTACACCTAGGTTAATACTTTGGTTCATGATAAACTTGGTATCAGAACAACATTTAGAAAGGTTCTAGGATGTCTCATAAGCCATGTCGAGTAGAGTTTTGTTCATAAGTTTGAAGAGCACCACATTTATGAATGAGAAGCTATAAGACATTTAGGAATTTCCACTTCTTTCATCATTCTAAATTCGTGTAATAGAGTTTAACTCTATATGTCTCTCTCTTAATTCTTATCCAATACTTTTCAAGATATATACATTCGAAGAGCATATATTAGCAGGAATGCTTTTGAGAATATGGAACGAGAAGCTTCTCAAGTTTTGGCCGACCCTCTGGCCGAACAAGTGACTAATGTAGAGTTTCGAGCTACTTGTAAAGTGTTGACTCAAGCCTTGACAACTCAATCCAATTGGGAGGGTGTGGTGTCTATAACCCAAATGTCGGTATGTCAGTAAGTAGAGTGAGGGACTTCACTATTATAAATCCCCCAGAGTTTCATGATGCCATTGTTTAAGAAGATTCTCAAGAGTTCATCAATAACGAATAAAGGTTTTGATGATCATGGGAGTCACGCCAGTGGAAAAGGTGGAATTGTCTGCTTATAAACTTAAGGGTGTTTTTCAAGTTTGGTTGAACCAATGGAAGGAATATAGGGTGGTTGATGTGGGTCCTCTTGATTGAGAGAAGTTTAAGGTTGCTTTCTTTGATAGGTTATATCCCTTTGAGATGGGGGAGGCAAAGGTGCTTGAATTAATTAACCTTTGTCAAGGTAATATATGTGTAAAGGAGTATGCTTTGAAGTTCACAACATTGTCTAGATATGCTTCTACTATGGTTGTCGATCGTAGGGTAAAAATGAACAAGTTTGTTTCAGGAGTTACCAAAATGGTTGTTAAGGAATGTTATACCGCCATTCTCATGATTAAGAAAATGGAAATTTCTCATCCAATGGTTCATGATCAAAAAATTGAAGAGGAAAAGCTTTGGGAAATATCTAGGGAGGTAAAGAGGGCAACGAATGGTGATGCTGGCTTCTCACATTCAAGGCCCAATTGACATGGTTGTTTAAAGTTTTGATAAAGGTTTTCCGGTCAAGGTTCCTCCAATGCTATGACTCCAAATTTTAAAAAATAAAGATTGTATAAACCTAGGCCTCAAGGAGAAAATGGTTATTTAGTTCTCGTATGCCAAAAGTGTTGCAAGAGCCATCTAAGAAAATGCTTGATGGGTACGGATAATTGTTTTGGTTATCCTTCTAGAATTGACAAGGGAATGGATGGTAGGCAAGCTCCGCCTAGTGGTTTGGGTTTTAGCGCTTCAAATAAAAATCGATTCTATGCACTTCAAACTCGGCATAATCAAGAGGGTTCCTCTTGATGTTTTACTTTTATGTTGAAAGTCTTTCACCTTGATGTTTATGAATTTCTTGATCCTGGTGCTACCGTGTCTTTTGTAATGCCATATGTGGCTATGAGGCTTAAAGTTCTTCCGGATATATTGTTAGACCCTTTTTATATCTCTATACCTATCGGTGAATCTATTTTGGCTAAGATATTCTACAAAAATTATCCCATCTCCTTTTCCCATAGAGTCACTCATGTTGATCTTGTAAAGCTTTATATGATATATTTTGATATTATTCTTGGGATAGATTGGCTCCATTATTGTTATGCTTATGTTGATTGTAGAACCTGAATGGTGAAGTTTTTGTTTCCAAATGAACCCCATCCTAGACTGGAAATGGGGAAATTCTATGCTTAAGTGTTAGTTTGTTTCGTGTCATAAAGCTAGAAAAATGATTTCTAAGGTTGCATGTATCATCTTGTTCGAGTTAGAGATAGGGATTCCAAAACCCTACTCTGAGTCGGACCCCATTGTGAATGACTTTCTAGAAGTGTTTCCCAATGATTTACTTGGTGTTCCTCCCAATAGGGAATTAGACTTCGATATTGACCTTCTTCTAGATACACAACCTATCTCTATACCTCCTTAATGCATGGCCCTGGCGGAACCTAAGTAATTGAAAGAACTGTTGAAATATTTGTTGGATAAGGGTTTCATCCGATCGAGTCTCTTTCAATGGGGTGTTCCAGGTTCGTTTGTTCATAATAACGATGGTCCACTTCTCATGTGCATTGAATACCAACCATTTAACAAGATTACCATTAAGAATAAGTATCATCTTTCGAGGTAGATGATTTGTGTGATCAACTCCAAGGTGCAAGTTACTTCTCTAATATTGACCTCCGGTCGAATTATTACCAATTGAGGGTGAAGGAAAATGACATTCTGAAGATGACTTTCCAAACTCGGTATGGTCATTATGAGTTCTTAGTGATGCCGTTTGGTTTGACTAATTCTCCACCAACATTTATGGACTTGTTGAATAGAGTATTTATATAATGTCATGATATGTTTCTGATTGTGTTTATTGATGATATTTTGATTTACTGAAGGAGTGATGATGAGCATGCCGATCATTTGAGGATTCTGTATCAAGTACTACCGGACCAACAAATTTTTGCAAAATTCAGTAAATGTGAGTTTTCATTGAGATTTGTGGCATTTATTAGTCACATTGTTTCTAGTAAGAGTATTGACGTAGATCCAAGAAGACGGATGTGTTTAAGAGTTGACCTAGACCTCTATCCTCTATGGATATTAGAAGCTTTTAGGTTTGGCTAGTTATTAACAAGGTTTTCGGATGAATTTTACTTGATTGACTCTCCATTTTCCACATTGACCCAAAATTAAGTTATGTTCTTATGGAGAGAAGCATGTAAAAAGAGTTTCCAAGAATTGAAAGATAGACTTACCTCCGTTTCGCTGTTGACTTTACTGAAAGGGTCTGATGGGTTTGTTGTTTATTGTGATGCTACAAGGATTGGATCAGGGTGTCTTCTTATGAAAATTGGGAAGGTTACTACATATGCTTTAAGTCAACGTAAAATTCAGGAAAAAACTATCCTATCCATGAGTTGGAAGTAATAGTTGTGGTTTTTGCCCTAATAATTTTGAGGCATTATTTGTATGGTGTACATGTTGATATCTTTACCGACCACAAAAGTTTACAATGTGTGTACAAGTAAAAGGATCTAAATCTTCACCAAAGAAGGTGGCTTGAGTTGTTAATGGATTACGACATGAGTGTCCTCTATCACCCTGTTAAGGTGAATGTGGTGGCCAATTGTCTTGGTCGATTAACAATGAGTAGTGTTGATTATATTGAGGTATATAAGAAGGAATTGGTTCATAATGTTCATACATAGGCCCGATTGGGTGTTCGGTTGGTTGATTCCAATGAAGGTGGTGTTATTGTTCATAATGGTTCAAGATCATCCTTTGTATCAAATGTGAAAGCCAAGTAAGGTTTTGATCCTATTTTTGTTGAGTTAAAATAAAAAGTGCTTAAAAATACTATTGAGTCTTTCTCCCAAGGAGGAATTGGTATGCTTTGATATAAATGTCATTTGTGTGTTCCTGATTTTGATGACTTGAGAGAAAAAATCTTATCAGAAATCCATTGTTCCCTATATTCGTCACCTGAGAGCCACTAAGATGTACCACGACTTACGGCAGGATAGAATGGGATGAAGAAGGATATTGCAAAATTTGTGGAAAAGTGTCCTTATTGTCAATAAGTTAAAGTTGAGCATCAAAATCTAGGAGGTTTCTCCCAAGACATTAGTAATCTTACTTTGAAGTGGGAAGATTTGAATATGGACTTTATTGTTGGTTTACCCCACACTCGGTGACAACATGACTCGATTTGGGTTAATGTAGATTGTATGACGAAGTCGGCTCATTTTATTACCGTCATGGTTTCATATTCGGCAGAAGACTATGGTAAGTTGTATCTAAGAGAAATGTTTAGGTTGTACGGAGTTCCCCTATCCATTATCTCTGATCGTGGTACCCAATGTACTTCTTAATTTTGGAAGTCTTTCCAAAAAGGTTTCGTACTCGTATTAAGCTAAGTACTGCCTTTCATCCTCAAACATTAGAAGATATGTTTAGAACTTATGTATTGACTTCTAGGGTAATTGGGATTATCATTTCACTTTGATTGAGTTTGGTTATAATACTAGCTATCATTCAAGTATTGGTATTGCTCCGTTTGAGGATCTTTATGGTAGGTGGTGTATATGTGCTATAGGGTGGTTTGAGATTGGTGAGATTACTTTGATAGGTCTATAATTTGTATATGAGTCAATGGAGAAAGTTTGGCTTATTAGAGAAAGGTTAAAAATGTCTCAAAGTCGACAAAAGTCTTATGACGATGTTAGAAGGAGAAATCAAGAATTTACTGTTGATGATTGGGTCTACTTGAAAGTTTCAGCCATAAAAGGTGTGATGAGATTTAGGAAGAAAGAGAAGCTTAGTCTCTATTATGTGGGCCCATGTTAGATTTGATGTATAAGTTGCTTATGAGTTTGATATGCCTAATGACTTAGCATCGGTACATTCGGTTTTCCATGTCTCTTTGTTAAATTGATCTAACATCTATTGTACCATTGTACAGTATTGGTATAAGGGAGAGTCTTTCTTATAAAGAAGTCCCAGTTAAGATTTTGGACCGGCAAGTTAGAAAGTTGTGAAATAAGGAAGTTGCTTCTGTGAAAGTGTTCTGGAGAAATCAAAGCGTTGAGGGTTCTACTTAGGAGGCCGACGCCTATATGATGTCTCGTTTTCCCCATCTCTTTCCCTGTGATCATTCTCTTGCTTAAATTATTTAGTTCCTTAGGGTTCATTTTTTTGGTTTCATGTATCTTAGTCATCCTCATGTTTCCCCATGTATGCTTGCTCATGAAAATTTCACTTTTTAGAAAATAAGTTAGGTTGACTGATTTCTTCATGATTATGTGCATTTGAGCATGATTTGCATGTATGCCTTATGAAATGATGTTGTGAATATGTTTTAACTTATAATTGACGTTCCTCCTTGGTTATGTGCATTTTGATGAAGTTGGATTCTTGTTGGGCTGTTAGATCTTTTCCATACCCTCTTTAAGTTGCCTTGATTTCCATTCGAGGACCAATGTTCCAAAGGGGAGATAATGTAACACTTTGGATTCCAAAAGGGAAGGACTGCATTAAATTGTAGCACTAAGTTCAGGTCTACAAGACCAGTTTACAGTTCATAAGTCTTTCTACGGGTCGTAGGCTAGTCTCGTAGAAAGGCACAAAAATTATTTTAAAAATCAAGTCCCAAAACCTTTTCTATGGTTCACTAGCACGGTTCGTAAATGAATCTATGAGTCATAGATAGGTCTTGTAGATAGGTCCAAACATAGTGAGATTTTGAGGTCCAAGATGAGTTCTACGGTTAGGATCTATGGGCCATAGGAAGTCATACGGTTCGTAGAAAGGTCTTGTATAAAGTTAAGTGATTTTATGGTCCTAGTACTTGGTCTACGGTTGAACTGTACAAACCATAGAAAGTTCTATGGTCTATAGGTTGGAACTATAGTTCGAGTCCTACAGTTATTTTTAAGGGGCTTTTAGGTCTTTTCCTAATTGTTTTAAACCACTACTATGTCATTTTATCTTCTACCCTAAGCCTTATATAAGGCTTTTAAGTCTTAAAACTACCCACTTCAACCCTATTCTCCTAATTACCCAAAACCTAACCAAGTTGACTCCACTAATTTTCTCTCAAAGTAAGGAAGAAAAAGAAGAAGAAGAAGCTAGGATGAATTCAAGTCTCCAATTCACCATTCTTTGTGGGCTTTGAGTAGCAAGGTATGTGGGTATTCACCCATGGAGTCCATACCTCCATGGGATCTCTAAGGTTTCCAATTCCTCAATCAAAAATCCAATTGATCAAATTAGGGTTTCAGTTAGTTCTTTATGGGTTTCATTCATTTATGATTTATTATTACTAATTATGCCTTAAAATGCATGAATCAATGTTAATACATGTTATTTAGTTGAAATTATATTGACCCATGCCTAATTTTTTATTTTCAACTATGAATCTATGATTAACTAATGAACTATGAATTTTGTGGAATTATTCATGACTTATGAAAATGATGTTTACGATGATAGAGTACTTTTAAATGAAAGTATCGATGTTATGATGAAAGGTTCTCAAAAACGAATATGTTCATGATTGTGTAAGGTATTTCTCATATGGATTAACATTAGTGAAAGGTTTTCTCGCCTATATTGAATTGCAATTTAAGAACCTATTCTATATTTTGATGTAAAAGATGTGGTTTCATATTGTTCATTGCCTTTCCTATGTTACAATGATATTTGAATTTTATCTATTTTGTTGAGATTCAGACTTAGCACCGAGAGGGCTTTGAGGCGGAGGCTCAAATAGGGTAGTCTTTACTAGCAACCTCAAGTCCCAAACTACGTGCCCCAGTAGGATTATCTTAAATGACCTAGCTAGTGGATTCACGTTATCAAATGATGATATGTACTAATTCAACCATGGCAAGTAGATTTCCCTTATTCCAATATGAGGGATATACTAGATTCCATGATATAGTTGTCATGGTCTTATTGTTTGTTAAAGCTCATGTCCCACAAATTAACTATGTTTCTTTAAAGTTTTTCTTATATCTCTTATTTCAATGCATTGACCATATTTCATGATTTACATGTCATTGTTTCCTTAAGGTTTTAAATGATTAAATATTTATCATGTCTTATATGTTTTAAGACCTTCATGCTACCATGTCTATTTTATGCATATAGCCCCATACTTAGTACATTCCACGTACTAATGCATACTTGTGCCTACATTATCTCTTTATTGTAGGGTCCGACACTCCTACCTCTCACTCTCGTAGCTAATTTATCTCATTGATGATTCGAAGATCATGAGTTGGTGAGTTCTCACGTTTCGAGGACTATGAGACTATTATTGCTTTCTTTTATTAAGTTTCCAAACATTGTATGTGATGTATGGATTACATTTGAATCACCTTCTTTTAAATGTTTAGATGGTTTATTGATACTTGTGTTAGACTTCAGCCATGTCAAAAGACTATGATTTTGAATTCTTTATTGATATTATCTTGTATGATGTATGCTAAGTGGCTTGTATAGGGCTTATCAGGGTTCTATATGGCATGTTACACCTAGGGTATACTTTGGGTTATGACAAATTGAACTTTAAAATCATACATGAAAGAGGTTCCAGATGAATGGCTAATTAGTGAAAGCATACTTTGGAAGGTAAAGGTAGTGGAAACATGGGCCTTTGGTAAAATTTGAGATTAAGGAGTCTGCGTTGTGTCCGACCTTAAATCAGGCAGAACATAAGAGGCAACCCATGAGGCTATTTTGTCAAGTCTGAGTAAACAAAGAACCTGCATCGTGACACAACCTTAAATCAAGTGTTGCTTAGGAGGCAACCAAAGATTATTTTAGTCTTTAATTTTGCTTTTGGAGAAGATTGATGTTTGTTAAGTGGCAAGGAATCCTATAAGAAATTGGAAGCATGCTCTTAAAATTTCATGGTAGGTGAGTATCAACGAGTAGGGCTTATGGATCATGGTTCACTCTACGGCTAGTGGTCTCCACTCATAGAACTTGGAGAAAACTTCAACTTACATGACTTTTTCTACGAGTCCTACTTACAAGTCGTTGTCTATTCAACGGTCCGTACGTGTTACCCGTAGAAATCAGGAGAATGAACCAAATTGTAGGTTTAGATCTATGAATACTCTTTACGAGCCGTTAAAAGTACCACGACCTGTAAACGGTGTTAATAGATCCAAGGTATGTTTCTCATAAATTAATACCCGAGTAGTCAATTTATGAAGTCCTTCCACGACTCGTAAATGTTTTACAAATCGTATATTGTCTTCATGAATTTAAGAACTTATATAGAACCCAATAGTAACCGTGATGACTTTTATGTCTTAAAATTAGTCTCATATCTAAACTCCTCCTATAATTCCGCACACACTATACCGATATAAACCATTACTCTTTCCTTATGAGTTGGAGATTTTGAAATCATTTTAGGTTTTTGGTTCAATAAAGTATGTCCGCAATGATTATTTTTCTATTTCTGATTAATATATATGTAATTTCATCTAGGAGAGCTTAATGAAAGAAAGGACAAAATAAAGGAAAATAAATGAGAGATTCGGTGAAGCTGATGATCACCTAAGTCCCTTCGACAAATCACTCAGTGACCCAGCGTTTTCAAAAAATATCAGTGATCAAACCTTAAACAATCGGGCCAGGTCGCTGAACAAAAATCCATTTGGTGAGTAGCCAAATCTACTTAGTGGACTCTATCAAGATCACTGAAAGTGACAACAACTTGAAGGCCAAAACTAACCGTTAAAGGTTGATTTGGAGATGAAATGAGACATTAGGCGCATCTCCAATCCAGTATGCGACCACATCTTAACTCACAAAATTGGCGAAAAGGAGTTTTTGTGTAGTTTCTGGAAATATATAAATAGTCCTTTTTGGAGAGAGAAAATAAGTTTTATACTTTTTGAATATTATTTATACTGAACAACCTTCTTACTTAGGGAGAATAACTTGTACTTGAAGATTTTGGGGTTGGAAGAATTTGGTGATTGCATTCTCATTATCTTTTTAATCATTTAGCAAGAATGAATGATCAATTTAGTAAATTCATTTTACCTTTTAGTATGAATAGGTAAACCCATAGTCTTAGGGGTGTGAAATTTTAATGGATGCTTACTTAACATATGTGTGTTGTTTAATCATTTGATATAATGTTGGTTTGATATGTGTTCAACTATCTCTTTAATGTTTACCTTATAATTACTTGTTGCAAACTTTTCTTTAACTTAGATCTCTAGTATTACTTGTGAGAGATCTCTACGGTGGAACAGATAGATGAAGATTACTTGATTTGATTCATTTAATAGCCTTAGCTTGATAATGTTTCGCTGAATTAAGGTTTTGGATTGATTTATGTTGTTATACATGATGGTGTTTGATAGAACCCACATGAGATATGTTGGTTGAAAGTTAAATAGTTATCATTATCCCAAATCTAGCCTACCCATGGACAACAATCTGATTTTAGTGATTCATAATACACATTTAGTGAAATTAGCATTTATCTAAGCACACTCCTAATATTCTTCTATTATTTGTGAAAACCCCCTGCATTAAGATTGTTTCCAATACTTGTAAATATCCGTTTAAATGAATTTGAATTGTTACTCAACCCCCCCCCCCCACAACCACCAATTTTCATTCATGCATAAATTGGATCAACATACAAGATTCTAGTGCCTAAGATTACATCATACGGTGAATTCTTTTTATACATTTCCTATGGGATCGACCCCAACTCTTCATTAAGTTACATATTGAGAACAATCGTCTATACATCAATATGTAAGGTGAATAGTTGAACAATATAACAAATGGGTCTATTTTTAGGGAATGGTGCATAGAAATTTCCATAAATGAAGTGTTTTATTAAACTAGTCTTTAGTTGTCATGTACTTTTACTTTGTTTGCTATTTTGCTAAACTTGTAGGTAATAATATGAGTTCTCAAGGGAGAGATGCTTTTAGCAATGAATGGAATAGTGTTGATGATGTTCAATTTCGAGATGAGGGTTGTGCTAATGCCATTCATTTGCCACCAACTATGCGAAACATGGTCTTTCATGTCACTAGTACCATGCTACACTTGCTTTAAATGAAGGAAATCTTTGGAGGATTTACTCATGTGGATCCACATGATCATATTAAGAATTTTTTTGTGTGTGTGATAACACTCAAATACACATCATCCAATTCTAGGTGTAGGCGATTGTAATCTAGTATAAACCCAACAAAGAGTACGTGTTGAACCCACAGGGAGTGATACAAAATGGAATTCAATAAAGAAGTAAAGATTGTGCTCTAGTCATTTGTAGAAGTAAACATTATTGAAACAAAGCAAAGTAAATCAAATGGGTTTGACAACAAGTGTCAGATGGGGGAATTTGGTTTGTAAAGTAACAACTACAACAATTACGAAAACTGGGGAGTAATCAAGTAGAGAAGGATTCTTGGGGATGTGATCGAATAAAAGCTAATTTCGCTATATGGGTGATTACAATTTACTAACAATTATTGTGTCTTAGTGGGTAGACAAGAATATAGATGCAATAGCTTTCTCTCGAACAACTATTATGATTCAAGCAAGTTCTCTCGAACCTCGACAAGCATAACAATAAAAACAACCCAATACCTCAATTAATCTACTCAATCAAACTAGATTGGTAGGATCCAGTTTAGATTCACTCTCTCGAGCTGAATCAACGATAACCCAATCACCACAATCATCAATCGATAACCTTCATTATAGAACCTCTTTCTCAAGCAAGCTGATAACAGTAAGCTAGAATTGCATTTCCAACTACAATTCATGGGTTAATACACAACTATCAATCAAACCCACTTCAAACCAACGTTTAAATCGGTAAACAAAAATACCCATAAACTAATTAGAACGATTAATCACATGATCACACCCCCAAGAATAGGGGTTTTAGCCACACGTTAATAAAAGCAAGAAAATATTACCAACACAAATAAAGAGACAATTCCTTGGAGTCTATTTCCTTTCTCTTTAAAGAGAGAAGCTACACTTAGTTAGGAGAATCAACAGAAGACTTTATTACTTTATGGGATAAATTGATGGAAGCTTTTCCTAATATGTTCTTACCACCATATAGAATGGTATAACTTTGGGATGAGATTATAAACTATCCTCAAATTTATGGAAAACCTCTTCCTGAGTTTTGGCTGCATTTTCAAAAAAAAAAATCTCCAATGTCCTACTCATGACCTTCTCGACAACGTATTCTTGTTATTCTTCGTTATATCACTTGAACAAATCGACAAGTCTACGAAAGATAATCTTTCTGGTGGCGTGATAATGTGTCAGTCCTTTAAAGTTGCCTCCACATTGCTTGATAGGAAGACAAAAAAAATGAGCTTGACATATAGGGAGGACGAAGTTGTAATGATAGCTCCTTCCTACTTGTCTATTTTCAAAGAACAGAGGTTGAAGGATCAAGAGAGGGATGAAACTATTGCTAAACTGATGACACAAATAGACCTCTTGACTAATCATGTGATTGGAGCATGTTCCAAAAGTGTGAATGCAATGAGCTTGAGTGGAGATAAATGAAGCAATAATGAGAGGTTTGATGCCTTGTACAATGAAGAGGTGCAATTTTTATTGAACCAAGTAGGGGTTTTTCATGCTACCTACTCGAGGCAAGACTGGAATCAAGGTTTGAACAAATATATAGATAGAAGTTGTAAAGACCATGAAAGGGAATGTCGTGATCAAAGTAGTTGAAGTGATTTTCAAAATTTAGATATCATTATGTATCTCCTCATGATAGAACAAACCCAAAGGAGACAAATGCCGATCCCAACAGCTTTAGAACAGAAGATACGCTTGCTCATATTCTATTTTAGGTTAAATAGTATAATAAAGTTTTCAAGGAGATGAATATTAATTTCTCCTCAATGACTCATCGCTTCACATGCGGTCTACATCAAACAACATGAAGCTCAATTGAGGTAGATTTTAGCCCATTTAAATCCAAGGCTGATAAGTGGACTCTCAGCTGATACCGTGGCAAATCCTAATAATGACAATGTTCAATGTATAGCAATTGTGAAAGAAATTGTAAAATGGTAGTGAGTGATATAGTTAAAGATGATGTGGTGATTAAAAGTGGAGACAAACCTAAATTTACCAATGATTAGTACTTACCAGTAGAGGTGAATAATGGTGAACCTAAGGTGGGTGAAACCGAAGGTAGTAATGTGAATTCGAGGAGTGATTGTGATTTAAAACTGGAGGGTGTTGCTACTCCTGCGGGTAGTGTTAATTTTTCAATCAAAGTTACCCCTCTATTTCACGAAGGTTGAAGAAGAAAGAAGTGGATATGAAATTCAAGAAGTTTTTGTCCATATTAAAAAATCTCTTAGTGAGCATACCCTTGGTTGATGCCTTAATAGAGATGCCCGTACATACAAAATTAATGAAGGTTTTGGTAGGAAAACAGAGTATGGATTTTGATGTTGTTTAGATGTCACACAATTGTAGTGCTATTATGTCATGCAATTTGGTAGTGAAGAAGGAAGATCGAGGGGCGTTCACTATTCCTTGCACAATTGGGATGTATCAATTTGCAAAAACATTGTGTGATCTTGGGAATATCATATACCTAAAGCCATTTGCGATTTTCAAGAATCTTGGGTTAGGAGCTCCAAAGACAACCATAATGAGACTTTTTTTCGGTGGAAATATTAGAGAAAAGATCAATTAGAGTCCTTTACAATATCTTGGTGAAGGTTGAGCATTGGGGTGCGACAACACCTTGCCGGTGACTGTTGCTGATTTATTAGAATTGCAAGTTGACACAGTAGTTATTGTGTTGAAGACATTTATTAAAGTTGTGGTGTGGACTATTGCTTATAATATATGAATCCCTCTAAGCATATTGATGTTTGCGTAATCAAGGACACAACTTCTGATGTAAGTGTCTACGATCGTGCATTAGTATATTAACCCAACCAAGGGTTGGGATCGTTTCCATGGGAGTGGTTTTGAGAATTAATAGAAAAATAAAATTTAGTTCTAACAAGTCATAGCTAAAGATGTTAATGATTAAAAACATTGTAAATTAAATGGGGACACGAGAGTATCAATTAACAATGGGGTTTTGTCAATAGTAAGTAAAAACAGGAAAATTAACAAAGAGATCTAAGTTATGAGAGGGGATTCTTGGGATGTGATAGGAATACGGGATAGATTAAATCATTGGGTACATGATTTTGATAGTAAATTCATTGAGTATTTGTGACTAGGCTAGACTTTAAAGGAAATAAGCTCTCTCTCGAGCAACTTACCCCGTTTCAAATGGGTTCCTCTCGGACACCCACTTTCCGAATGAAGAGCAGCCTCCGCCTTACCCACTCACTCTCTTGAGCTAAGTGTGTGGACATGGGACTAGGGTTCACTCTCTCGAGATGAACCTTATGTCGACCCACTCGCACTGGCCATCAATTTAGTGGTCTTAGTTTTACGACCTCTCTCTCGAGCAAGCTGAAAACACATATATGAGACTGTATTTGCAACTACAACCTCATTAAATTCATCCACAACCACTAAATGAAATCACATTTATACTATAAATAGACTAATAGATAGCAAGACCCAACAACTAATCTAACCCATATTCACAAAATCACAGCCTAAGAATTGGGGGTTTTAGCCACACATCAAGAGATAGAAATTTATACCTAAAGGAGCTTGCATTCAAATGGGTATAATGATTTAAGTCTTATTACAGTCCAAGAATGAAGAATCCAAGAGACCCAAGTCCAAATCCTTGGAGATGAAACCCTCTTCTTCTTCAACTTTTCAAAACCCTATCAAAACCAGAGCAAAAATATCAAAAAGTACTATTCGATATGAAAATTATAATAATTGTTCGACTACTAAAACTACAACTCTAACTAGTATTTATAGTTTTCACATATTTGTGCTGCAGCGGATCATTCGACGTTGTTAGTCGGAGTGCCCGATCAACTCTGTGATTCACCTTTTGGTGTAGTTCATCGCCATCTTGCACCATCCTTCAGCATCATCATGCTTTGGGTCATTGGGCGATATTGTACTACTTCGCAGAACTTCTCGGTGATGCGCCGACTGCTCCCCTTTTCCACCGACTTGATCCTTTCCTTCAAGGCTTAGCACACTGGAACAAAAGGCAAAGTAAGACCTTTCGGTGACTCGCCAACTGGACTCGGCGATCCTCAAGCCTTTATTTCTTCGTTCTTTTTATCATTTTCGTTCCTTTTTGTGACGTAGTGTCCATGCTTTCCTTCAAACTTCAAATACCTGAAACTTAAGGGTTTTGATCAGATATTGAGATAAAATAAGCATTTGAGGACACAATTTATATTAAAATATAGCCCTAAATGAGTCCAATTTGTGGACTCATCACATATGCACCCAAAAAATTAAGTTGGATATTCATTGTAAGCCAAACATCAAGCACCAAAGGAGGTTTAATCCTCATATGCAAGAAATTGTGAAGAAAGAGATAATTAAATTGCTTGATGTAGATGTCTTCTACCCTACTACAAATAGCAAATGGCTCAGCCCCATACAATGTGTGCTAACAAAAGGGGGAATTATAGTGGTCCCAAATGAAAAGAAAGAACACATTCCAATGAGTCTAGTACCGGTTTGAGGGTTTGTCTAGATTATCGAAAATTCAATTCTTAGACTGAAAAAGATCATTTCTCCATGACTTTAAAAGGATCAAATATTGGACAGACTTTCTGGAAGAGGTTGGTATTATTTCCTTTGTGGGTATTCCAAGTACAATTAGATTTCAATTGCTTCAAAAGATTGAGACAAGACTCCCTTCTCATGTCCCTATAGAACCTTTGCTTTTAAAAGGATGCCTTTTGGGTTGTGTAATGCTCCTACAACTTTCAAATAGTGTGTTCTCTCTATTTTTGTTTATATGTTAGAGGAAACCATGAATGTGTTAATGGATGACTCTTAGGTAATTGGTGATACGTTTGAAGCTTGTCTTTAGAATTTTAGTAAGGTCTTGAAGTGGCATGTTGAAACAAAACTTGTGTTAAATTGTGAAAAATGCAACTTCATGGTGAATGAAGGAAGTGTCCTTGGGCATAAGATTTCTGGAAAGGGTATTCAAGTTGACCAAGATAAGGTAGAGGTAATTGCTAGATTTCCTCTTCCTATTTTGGTTAAATGAGTCCAAAGTTTTCTACACCATGCGGGCTTCTATATTCATTTCATTAAAGAGTTCTCCAAGGTTGCTTTTCCTGTTTGTATGATACTTGATAAGAAGAGTATTTGATGATGCTTGTTTGAAGTTTTTTCTTGTTTAAAGGAGAAACTTGATTCACCGCTATCATTGCTGCACTAGTTTGGAGTCTTCCATTTAAGTTGATGTGTGATGCTAGTGGAGTGGCTCTTGGTGTATTACTTGGTCAAATGAAGGAGAACTTTTTCCATCTGGTGTATTATACAAGTAAAATGCTGAATGTTGCTCAGAAAAATTATACAGTTAATGAACAGGAATTATTGGCTGTGTTGTATGCGTTTGAAATATTTTGGGATTTGGGTACGAAAGTGATAGTTTATATGGATTATGCAGCGATTAGTTGTTTGATGGAAAACCTTGGTTGAAAAGATGGATCCTATTTCTTCAAGAGTTTGATTTTCAAGTCAAATATATAAAAGGTTGTGAGAATCAAGTGGCGGATAACTTATCTCGCCTTGAATCTAATGTGGTGGATTCTGGTGAAAGAGACATTGATGAATATTTTTGCGATGAATGTGTTATGGCTGTTTCAAATGATGTTTCACCTTGGTATGATGTTTGCTCGTACAAAAGCCATAAGAGACTTGTCATTTTTCCAACTTTCTAGGACTCAAACCACAACTGCCATCTATAGAATAGAGGACTATGTAGGGTTCGTACTTAGCCTCATATAACCTGTATAAATAAAGTTTTCTACACTTTTATTACAAACTAAAATTTGAAAATTCCAAGATGTTACAATATGTCCCCCTTGGGAACATTCGTCCTCGAATTGTACTGAAGCTAACATGAATAAAAATAAGGAAAGATATCTAACAATCCAACATGAAGAAAAATCTCATCCAAATGCATGAAACAAAGGATTAATCAACCCTAGCCTAAAATATAAACTTCAAAACTTATTTCATGAATATTCATGTGTATGTACACATGAGAATAGCTGAAACAGATGCATCAAAAAGAGTACACATGAGGAACTAATACCTCACGTTGAAACTGAAACGCATGGAAAGACTTTTACTAAGGCAACTTCTTTGTTTCTCAACTTCCAGACTTGACAATCCAAAATATCAACCGTAACCTCTTCATAAGATAAACTCTGTAAACCCAACACTCTCTAATGGGACAAAAAACGTAGGATCACCAATACACTTTTTCAACAACAAAACCTGAACCACTAATGCACCAATACCATTCCAAAGGAAAATCCAACTTTTATGCCACCTTTATGAAACACCTCCAAACGATATAGGCCTACATAATGGGGAATGAGCTTCCATTTATTTTTAAACCTCATCACACCCTTCATAGGTGATATTTTCATTTAAAATCAATCATCAATATTGAATTCAAGATCTCTTCTTCAAACATCCGCATAACACTTTTGTCGATATTGAACAGTATTAAATCTCTCCTTAATAAGTTGTAGCTTCTCCATAGAGTCATGAACTAACTCGGCATCATCAAAGAGACTTTGCCAACTTCAACCAACCACTAGGAGACCTACACCTCCTACCATAGAGAGCCTTAAATGGAGCCATTTGAATAATCGAGTGATAACAATTATTATAAGAAACCTCAATGAAAGGAAAATGATCATCCCAATTACCTTTAAAGTCGATTTGTAATGACGCTAATATTCTTTCGATATCATAGCATCCTTGCATGTAATCTCCTTTTGGTCTTATAAATATGCCAATCTAAACAACCCAATACCTTTCTATATTCTCTCTTTTCATACAAAAATAGGACAAATAGATCCGACCCATAACCTCTATTATTGATTAAGTTACATAAATCAAACTTAAATTGCTAGTATCAGACTAATTACCCACTCCAATCAATCTCTTTCGAGCATCGACCAGAAATCAAAAGTGTAATACCTCGTAACTTAAAATACCTTTTGCAGCTCGTAAACACCAATACATAGATGTGATATCGGGGCAAGTATATCATTCAAAATAGTTAAGAATACCATGTAACCCTTAGATTTAGTCATTTGAAGGGCTAAACAAATGTTTTAGGGCAACTAGATTATTAAAGAAAAGATTCAAGTTTAAAGGTTCATTATGGAGGAATACTACAAATGATCTCATTTCTCAGCTAACTTTTAACGAGCATATCTCCTAATATATAACGAGTTAGAGGGCCTACAACCTATCCAATTAAAGGTATTTGAGTCTAGTTTCAAGAACAACAAACCGCTTGAAACAATAATGGAGTAAAAAGTTATGTTCATTCTACCACACACGCGTGCACTGTCCAATCACTATGGGACATATGGCACTTTAGAGAAAGTTGGCCAAACTTGTTGTTTTTATATTAGGATTTTGGGATATACTTTCTCATATACTCAAGAACGTGTAAGGACTGGTTTCAAATTATTTCTTCAAGTTTTTCTCATCTTCAATCCTCCAAAGCTTAAGGTAAGTTGGTTTCTTCAAGAATCAAGTGTCTTATTCTCCATAGACGTATAGATATACTTAGCTAAATGTTTTCTTGAAGGAAAAAGTATTGTTCTTAGAGAATAGAAAAGGGCAGGGGCTGCTTTTCTTGGATATATAGGTATGACTCCTCTTCTATCTTCATAAATAGTATTCCAAGGATGCTGAAAGTATAATTTGCCAGTGGGACTCACGGGACGGTGATAGGAAGCCGTGAGTCCCTATTTTACCCATTGTAGTTGATGTTTCGGTGAGGAGGGAGTTCATAGAAGGCTGTGTTGGCTGTTATTTTGACCAAATAAGGGGTCAATGGTATTGTATTGGGGAAGTAAGCTAATTACAATAAAACATAAGGCTAGGTATAGAGAACGCGACTCTTATAGTTCTTGAAAGTTTGTCGCTCACCAAGTGTTTGATGAAATGCCTAAATTGCTAAGAATATGTTTTAGCTGGTTATATGAGCTCCTATTATTTTAGTTTATGGCATTAGTTCTCTACCAACTTAAACTATGAGCTTATAAAGGAATTTGACATCGTTAACAAAGAATCTGTGGGATGGTGATCGGAGGCCATGATTTTTACTTTTTATGTTAAGTGTGGATGATTAAGGGGGCTGGTTCTTTATGGTAAAGGATTGAGGAGTAATACTAAACATGTAAATAAGTCATAAGCCTAATTGGAAAGTATATAATGAGAAGGGTGTGGTGATACGCCTTTCATCTATGGTAATTATTGAGATTGTCACTCGCGAACTATTATTGTGTTTTTGGCCTTATTGTGATTCTTGAGTAGTTTCTTATACTATCCTTTTATGGTTTTATGTTATAGAGAAAGTTGTCAGCAAAGGAGTTTGATGACATAGATAGTAAGTCCCGAAGTAAGGTATGTAAAGCTAAAACCTCCTTTACCCTTAAGGCATGACCTAAACTCGCATGTTCTTCTGATAAATGTCACTAGAGATTCTATGTTAGTGAAAGAAAGTTATCCTATTTTATAAACCCTCTCATGTTGAATCCTAAACCTATAGAGTTACAATACTCTTCAAGAAGGACATATGTTTCACATAACTATATTTGTCTACAGTTGTAACTCTTAGAAGTTAGCGGTGTACAGGTTGCATAAATCAAAAGAAAGCAATCCGCCACAGACAGTTCGTAAGTGTATAGGTCACAATATATATGATTCTCAAGCTAAAGAAATTAATCACAAATTGTATCACGAGCTATGTGATCAATGAATTAATTATTATAAATAATTTCATACAGTTGAGATTATAGACTACTCTGCAGCATGGGGTAGGTATTTTTAGGGCTATTACATGCGACACTACTCTGTGCACATAATTTAGATATAGTCAATTGGAATTTCCCGCTATGGATTCACCTGACTGATACAGGTCTGTGGGTAGACTATATAGGAGCCCTAGGGGCATACCTTGATAGACCTCGTTACCAGACTGTGAGATTTCACTTGTGTTCATGACAGCGGGCTACAGAGGCCATACATGTTTCACTAATCGCCGTCAGTAGGCCATCATGTGATTCCCTGACAGTTAGTTTTACAAAGAGCAAAGAAGAGGTATAATGAAGTAAAAATATCACTTAGGCAAATTATAGGGATTCTATATGTAGATGACTAAGCCACGAAATGTTAGATGAGGTCCCTTGATGTTGGTCACAATTCCAGTTACGGATTATGTCTTCTGCATAGACATGCTCAGATTTGCCTACCTTGATATTTGATGCATTTTAGCATTCTTACATGTCTACTTGTTATTCAGTCTTCTTTACATACCTATACATGTTTTGTATGTACTGACATCCCTATTATTGTAGCGATTCATTTGTATCACTACAGGCCTGGGTACTCAGGACAACAAGAATTTTCAGTAGACTAGAGACTTCCAGTTTAGTAGTTGGTAAGCTCTACCTCTACATGGAGCTATCAGATATTTAGAGCCAATATTTTTCTACGTATGTACATATATCAGAATGGGTATGTCGAGGCCCTGTCCTGAGTAGTTTTCAGATTCTCAAATGCATACTCTTTAGAGGCTTCTTAGACTTAGTTTTGTTTCCATTGTAAAGTAGCCGAACAGGCCCTTTTGTTATCTATGCTTTAGTATGTGTCTTCATATAGGTTCCGCTGCTTATGAATCTACAGTTTGGCATGAGAAAAGTAAAGATAATTAACATGTGCTTGTGTATATCCTTGATGTCCGCCCCTTTCTAGTTAGGTGTTTCACAAACTTGGTATCAAAGCACAATGTTTCAAGTGTCCCAGGGAGTCTATGAAGCTGTGTTTAGTAGGACCTTTCTTATAAATATGTTGCGCTCCATACTTATAATTTAGGTAGTACATGGGAATTTAGTAATTTGACCTTCTTTCATAATCAAGATTGTGCGATACAACTAAGTCATAGAAAGTTAATTATGACTCAAACTCTTTTTTTCATTTGTGATTCAGCTCATGTCTAGTACATACAAGGATAAAGAAGGCCTGAGGTCCATTGCTAGTACTACTTAGGAGGCAGCCATTTTAGAGCAGTCCCAACTAGTAGGTGATCAGACCAGCGGTTAGCAAAGCTTGCCATGTTCTATGTTTCCAGGTCCTCAGATTCCCACAACATAAGGAGCTACAGGAGTTCCTACACCTCCAGTTGTACCAATGGTAGTTCAGATACAGCCTGTACCACCACCAGGTGCCTCAGAGCAAGATCTTAGAGGGGTAATACAATTGCTCACACAGTTGGTAGCTGCTCAAGTCCGAAGACAAAATGCAACTGTACCTCGTACGGTTCGGGAAGAGGCAGCTGGATCCAGAGTACTTGATTTCCTCTATATGAATCCCCAGTTTTCACAGGATCTAGGGTGACAGAGCAACCACAACGGTTTATAGATGAGATCAACAGAATTCTTAGGGTCATGCTTATCTGTGAGACTAAGGCAGTTGAATGCCATTGCTTTGTACGAGATATGGATGGACTCTAAGATACAAAATGCTCCTCCAACAGTTTGGAAGGAGTTCTCTAGGGCCTTTACGGAGCACCTTTTTTCACTAGAGCTTAGGGAATTGAAGGTTGATAAATTTTTAAACTTTTGATAGAATAACCTTAGCGTTAGGGAGTATAACATGCAATTCACTTAGTTGGCTAGATTTTCTCCTGAGATTCTTAACACCAAAAATGCAAGGATGCAACGCTTCATTGGTGGATTTGGGGATTATTTAATTAGTTCTTGCACCGTTGCTACGTTAAATGGAGATATGGATATTGCAAGACTTATGGTACACGCTCAATAGATAGAAGAACATATACAAAATCGTAGGGCTGAGAGAGAGAGAAAAGGAACAAAATGAGAGGGCTAGGAGTGCTAGAATATTTCAGGGAGATGCTAAAGTTTACTCTAGTAGAGGTTCATCTAGACATGCTCAATCACTATGTTGCTCTACTACTAGTGCCCCAACTCAGTCATCGAGACCCAGGCAAGAGTAGACTCAGACCTTGATGGCACATAATCCCCACTATCAGAGAGGTGCTAGTCGAGGACTACCACCTTGACCAACTTGAAGGCACCGTGGCAGATCTCACTTAGGAGAGTGTCTATATGGATCTACCGCTTGCTATGGGTGTGGAGTTAAGGGTCATAATATATGCCATTGTTCTAAGCTTAGAGTTGAGGGTAGAGATAATAGGACAAAATATACTGGCTCTGTAGGAGCATCCTCATCATCAGCACCTTATTCATCACGTGGCCCTCAACCACCAGCAGGGAGAGGTATAGGCAAGGGTAGAGGATCTAGTTCTGGAGCTGGCCAAATAGGATATATGCACTAGCAGGTCGTTAAGATTCAAAGGCATCCCCAGATGTGATTACATATACCTTATCAATTTTCTCTTATTATGTATATGCATTGATAGAACCAAGGGCTACCCTATCATATGTTACTCCATTTGTTGCTAAGAAATTTGGAGGAGAGCCAGAGTTATTACATGAGACATTTGCACTACCGACTCTGGTAGGAGAATCTGTTATAGCTAGAAGGGTCTATTATGGGTACCTAGTAACAATATGTGACCGTGACACATTGGGAAATTTGATAGTGCTAGAAATTGTTGATTTTGATATCATTATAGGCATAGATTGGTTGTCGTCTTGTTATGCAACGGTTGATTGCTAAGCAAAAGTTTTTGGATTCTATTTCCTGGGAGAGCCTGTGCTAGAGTGGAAAGGTAATGCTATGATGCCTAGATGAAGGTTTAATTCCTATATTAAGGCACAAAAGTTTATAGACAAAGGGTGTTTATATCAGCTTGTCCATGTAAGAGACCTTCAAGCTGAGAAATAGATGGCGACTCTTCAATCTGTGCCCGTTGTGAATGAATATCTAGATGTGTTTCTTGATGAACTTCCTGGACTACCTCCAATTAGAGAGATTGATTTTGGTATTAACGTAGATCTCAATACCCAGCCTATATCCATTCTGCGTTATAGAATAGCGCCAGTAGAATTGAAAGAGCTAAGTAGCAGCTGAAAGATTTGCTTGATAAAGGTTTCATTCACCCCCAGCATATCGCCTTGGGGTGCTCCATTACTAGTTGAGTGCAAGAAGGATGCCATGGTGCGGATGTGTGTAGATTATAGACAGCTTAATAAAGTGACGATAAATAACAAATACCCCCTTCCAAGGGTAAATGATTTATTTGATCAATTGCAAGGAGCTAAGTGCTTTTCAAAGATTCACTTGAGATACGGATATCATCAGTTAAAGATTCGAGAAGTAGATATTCCCAAAACAGTCTTCCGAATGAGATATGGACACTTTGAGTTCCTTGCCATGTCATTTGGACTAACAAATGCTCCAGCAGCCTTTATGGATATGATGAATAGGGTTTTCAAACCCTTTCATGATATGTATGTGATTGTATTTATGGATGACATCTTGATATATTCACGTAATGCCAGAGAACATGCAAATCACCTGAGAGCTGTCCTACAAACACTCAAAGAGCACCAACTATATGAAAAGTTCTCTAAATGTGAATTTTGGATGAACTCTATGGATTTTCTTGGCCATGTGGTCTCTGGTGAAGGCATTAGAGTAGACTTCCAAAAGATTGAGGCAGTAAAGAGTTGGCCTCGACCTACTACTCCGATGGAGGTGTGTAGTTTCTTGGGACTTGCTGGATATTATCGTAGGTTTGTAGAGGGCTTTTCCTCTATTTTTGTACCATTGACCAAGTTGACGTAGAAGGTAGTGAAGTTCCAGTAGTCTGATGCGTGTGAGAAAAGTTTCCCAGAGCTGAAAGATATATTGACTAAGGCTCCTGTATGGGCCTTACCATAGGGTACAGAAGGGTATGTAGTGTATTGTGATTCTTCAGGCCTTGACCTAGGGTGAAGAAACACGAACAAAAACTACCCCACTCATGATTTAGAGCTTGCTACAGTGGTGTTTGTGCTTACCATTTGGCGACACTATTTGTATGGGGTACTTGTTGATACATTTACATATCATAAGAGTCTCCAATATCTTTTCAAGCAAACAGATTTGAATATCAGGCAAAGAAGGTGGCTAGAGTTGTTGAAGGACTATGATGTGAACATTCTCTACTACCCAGGTAAAGCTAACGTTGTAGCAGAAACTCTTAGTGGACTATCTATAGGCCGTATAGTACATTTACCATCTGTACAATAGCAAGTAGTATGAGTTGTTCACAAATTAGCCAGCCTAGGAGTTCGATTTCTAGAAGCCGAAGATGGAGGCGTAGTCGTACAGAATACTACCGAATCATCATAAGTTGCATTGGTGAAAGAAAAAAAGTATGACAACCCAATATTTCTACAATATCAAGAATAGATTCATAAGCATCGAATTATTGCATTTGATTTAGCAGAAGATGGCACCTTGAGATGCCAAAGCAGACTATGTGTTCCAAATATAGATGGGTTAAGGCAGAAAATCATGGATGAATCACATTGTTCCTGATACTTAATTCATCCAGGTTTCACAAAGAAGTATCATGACCTTAAAGAGGTATACTGGTGGAATGACATGAAAATGAATATTGCGGAATACGTGGCATAATGCTCTAGTTGCCAACAAGTTAAAGTAGAAAATCAGAGGCCCGGTGGCCTATCTCAGACTATGGACATTTCAATATTGAAATGGGAGGCTATTAATATGGATTTTATTATAGGTTTGCCTTTCTCTTTTAAGAGGCATGATTCCATTTGGGTGATCATTGATTAGTTGACGAAATCAGCCCACTTCTTGCCAGTTAAATCCAGTAGCACAGCCGAAGAATATGCCAAGATATATGTAAGGAAAGTTGTTCACTTGCATGGGACTCCACTATCCATTATTTCAGATAGGGGTGCCCAGTTTACGAAACATTTCTAGAGATCATTCCAAAAGAGTTTGGGCATATAGGTGAACCTTAGCACTGCATTTGACCCGCAAACAGATGGCCAAGCTGAACGCACTATTCAAACACTCGAAGATATGTTGAGAGCATGTGTTTTAGACTTCGAAGGCAATTGGGATGATCATATGCCCTTGATAGAATTTGCCTACAATAATAGCTATCATTCAAGCATTGGTATGCCTCCATTTGAAGCCCTCTATGGGCGTCGGTGCAGATCGCCTATTGGTTGGTTTGAAGTAGGTTAAACTAAAATATTAGGACCTGACCTTATTCACCAAGCTGTTGAAAAAGTAAAGTTGATAAAAGAGCCATTGAAAATGGCTCAGAGTCGACAAAAACCATATGCAGATGTACACCATAGACACATAGAGTTCCAGGTTGATGACTGGGTATTCTTGAAGGAATCCTCTATAAAGGGCGTTATGAGATTTGGGAGGAAAGGTAAGTTGAGCCCCAGGTATATTGGGCCATATAAAGTTATACGTAGAGTTGGCCAGGTAGCCTATAAGGTGGATTTTCCCCGAGAGTTAGCTGTAGTACACTCGGTCTTCCATGTGTCGATGTTACGCAAATGTTTTGGAGATGCTACAAAGGTTATTCCCATATAAGGTTTGGAACTCTCAAAAAATTTATCGTATGAAGAAGTCCCAATGGCACTATTAGACCGATAGGTCAGCAAGTTGAGGATAAAAGACGTAGCATCAGTCAAGGTACTTTGGAGAAGTCAGAATATAGAAGAAGCCACATGGGAAGCAGAGGCTGACATGAGGGCCAAGTATCCCCACTTATTTCAGTAGACGCACAAAGGTACTTAATGTAATAACTCCTCTCATTTGAGTATCAGTGTTGGCTGTACTATGTAGTACTGCTTTATTATATGTTATATGTTCATGTACTTGATACAGACACCACATGTTCCTTAGAATTAAAACATCCACAGTATAAGGTATGTTATATTAGTTAGTGTAGTTTCCATTCCTATAAGGCCAATAAGAGCCTAGTGAATATCTGTTGCATATTATTACGTGGTGATGCTCTGTGAAGCATTGTGTGTGTTTTTTGGTTAGCTGACAGGTTTTTGATAGGCATGTTTACAAAGGTAACTCTGTCAATATTTTTTTAAAATAAAAGAGTTTGAATCATCATAAGAATCTTGCTTCATTCGTGGACGAATGATCCAAAGGAGGGGATAATGTAATACCCTGTAACTTAAAATACATTTGCGACTCATAAACACCAATGCATAGATATGATATCGGGGGAAGTATATCATTGAAAGTAGTTAAGAATACCATGTAACACTTATATTTAGTCATTGGAAGGGTTAAACAAAAAGTTTTAGGCCAAATAGATCATTAATTCATGTTTAAAGGTTCATTATGGAGAATACCACAATCGATCTAATTTCTCAGAAGACTTTGAATGCGCATATATCCAAATATATAATGATATAGAGGGCCTACAACCTATACAATTAAAGGTATTTGAGTCTAATTTCCAGGAAAACAAATCGCTCGTTAAAACAATATCAGAGTAAAAAGTTATTCTACCACACACGGGCATACTGCCCAATCACTGTGAGACATGTTGCACTTTAGAGAAAGTCGGCTGAACTTTTGTTTTATATTAGAATTCTGGGATATACTTTCTCATATACTCAAGAACATGTAAGGACTGGTTTCAAGTTATTTCTTCATGTTTTTCTCATCTTCAATCCTTCAAAGCTTAAGGTAAGTTGAATTGTTCAAGAATCAAGTGTCTTTCTCCACATAGACCTATATATATACTTAACTAAATGGTTTCTTGAAGGAAAAAGTATTGTTCTCGGATAATAGAAAAGGGCAGGGGCTGCTTTTCTTGGATATATAGGTATGACTCCTCTTCTATCTTCATAAATTGTATTCTAAGGATGCTTTAAGTATAATTTGTTGGTAGTACTCACGGGACGGTGATAGGAATCTGTGAGTCCATATTTTACCCATTGTAGTTGATGTTTCAGTGAGGAGGGAGTTCGTAAAAGGCTATGTTGGCTATTTTTTTACCAAATGAGGGGTCAATGGTATTGTATTGGGGAAGTAAGCTGGTTACAATAAAATGGAAGTCTAGGTATAGAGAATTCTACTCTTATAGTTCTTGAAAGTTTGTCGCTCACCAAGTGTTTGATGAAATGCCTAAATCGCTAAGAATATGTTGTAGCTGGTTATATGAGCTTCTATTATTTTAATTTATGGAATTAGTTCTCTACCAACTTAAACTATGAGCTTATAAAGAAATTTGGCATCGTTAACAAAGAACCCGTGGGATGGTGATCGGAGGCCATGAGTTTTACTTTTTATGTTAATGTGGATGATTAAGGGGGCTGGTTCCTTATGGTTAAAGGATTGAGGACTAATACTGAACATGTAAATAATTCATAAGCCTACTTGGAAAGTATATAAAGAGAAAGGTGTGGTGATACATCATTCATCTATGGTAATTGTTGAGATTGTCACTCGCGAACTATTATTGTGTTTTTGGACTTCTTGTGACTCTTGATTAGTTTCTTATACTATCCTTTTATGGTTTTATATTATAGATAAAGTTGTCAGCAAAGGAATTTGACGAAGTTAGATAGTAAGTCCCAAAGTAAGGTATGTAAAGATAAAATCTCTTTTGCCCTTAAGGCATGACCTAAACTTGCATGTTCTTTCAATAAATGTTACTAGAGATTCTATGTTAGTTGAAAGAAAGTTATCCTATTTTATAAAACCTCTCATGTTGAGTCCTAAACTTATAGAGTTACAGTACTCTTCAAGGAAGCAATATGTTTCACACAACTATATTTGTCTACAGTTGAAACTCTTAAAAGTTAGCGGTGTTCAAGTTGCATAAATTTAAAGAAAGCACTCGGCTACAGATTGTTCGTAGGTGTATAGGTCACAAAATATATGAATCTCAAGCTAAAGAAAGTAATCACAAATTGTATCATGAGCTATGTCATAAATAAATTAATTATTATAAATAATTGCATATAATTAAGATTATAGACTACTCTGCAGTGTGGGGTGGGTATTTTTAGGGCTACTATGTGCAACGCTACTATGTGCACAGAATTCAAATATAGTCAGTTGGAATTTCCCATCATGGATTCACCTGACTGATACAGGCCTGCGGGCAGACCATACAGGAGGCCTGCGGGGCATACCTTGATAGACCTCATTACCAGAGTATGAGATTTTATGCGTGGCTGTGACAATGGGCTACACATACCGTACATGGTTCACTAATTTCCGTCAGTAGGCCATCATGTGATTCCATGACAGTTAGTTTTACAAAGAGCAAATAAGCGATATAATGAAGTAAAGATATCACTTAGGCAAATTATAGGGATTCTATATATAAATGACTAAGCCATGAAATATTAGAGGAGGACCCTTGAAGTTAGTCACGATTATAGTTAGGGATTATCTCTCCGGCATACACATGCTCAGATTTGCCTATCTTGATATTTAGTGCATTTTAGCATTCTTACATGTCTACTTGTTATTCAGTCCGCTTTACATACCAGTAAAAGTTTTATTTGTGCTGACCTCCATATTATTGTGGCGCTTCATTTGTATCACTACATCCTGAGGTACTTAGGACAACAAGCATTTTTAGTAGACTAGAGACTTCTTGTTTAGTAGTTGGTAAGCTCCACTTTTACCTAGAGCTATCAGATCTTAAGAGCCAATATTTTTCTACGTATGTACATATATCAGAATGGGTATGTCGGGGCCCTATCCGAACTAGTTATCAGATTTTAAGATGCATACTCTTTAGAGGCTTCTTAGACTTAGTTTTGTTTCCGTTGTAAAGAAGCCCAACGGGTCCTTTTGTTATATATGTTTTAGTATGTGTCTTCATATAGGTTCCGCTGCTAATGAATCTACAACTTGGCATGAGATTAGTAAAGATTAATTAGCAGGTGCTTGTGTATATCCTTGATGTCCACCCCTTTCTAGTTAGGGGTGTGACAAGAAGTAGGAATTATATTTGAAATCTTAACCCATCAGTTGACCCTATATTAATTAGCCAAAATTTATGTATGAAAAATAGCAAAATAGAGCACAACACAATACCCACTATATTAAATCAACACCCAGCCCCATAATATCACCCTAGATCTTCGTGTTTTAGCCACCCATAAAAAATTAAAGAAATTGTACCTTCCATGATAGAAGCCATGGGTAACATAACAATAAGCAATTACAAGAAAACCTACTTTGGATTCAACTTGAATTTGTCAAACTCAAGAACAAAGTTGAAAACCCCCAAAAACTAGATCGTGTTCTTCACAAGGTAAAGTGTTATTCTCAAAATTACTATTTTTTATGCCAAAAAGAACTCCTTTATTTCTTCTCCTCTGTATTATCTATACTTTCCCAAAATTTGGCCCACAACTCAGCATGCTGCCCGTTGGGTGATGTTAGTTGGGCTCGCCGATTTTGCTAGTGAATCACCAATCATATTTAAGCTTGACTTCGCTTACTCTAGGCTTCAAGTGTTTGAACCTCACTTGGAGAGCTCCTTTTAGTTTGCCTTTCACGTTCGACGTATTACTGAGTACCACCTTGGTTCGACTTTAGAGTCTTCAATTTTCCTCCTTGCACTATCACTTTTGGCAATGGTCTGCACGGTCGCCTTCCTTATTAGGCAAGTCTCTTTTTCTTTGTGAGTTTGCCGACATGTCTTGATAGACACAAGTGTTGTGCACTGTTACTTTGGGCGTGGTCATGCTTACTAGGAGATTCACCTTCTTTTCACACTTTGGCCATTCTTTTAAACCTTCATACTTTCCTTGTCCATTAGCCTTCATAGCTGCAAATAATCAAATTATTATTACAATAGGAAAAAATTAAACATTGAGGACACTAATTATTGATCTAAATAGGCCTCAAATGAGTGGAAATCTACCACTCATCATTTATCACACAAGCTCTCAACATATCTTTCAAAGTGTTAATAGTACGATCAGCCCAACCATCGCTGTGAGGATGAAAATTCATATTAAGCTTCACTAGAGTATTAAGATCTTTCTGCAATGACCTCCAAAATTGAGAGGTGAACATAGTACCTCGATTTAAAATAATGGATAAAATGCACTCCATGCAACCTTATCATCTCCCAAAGGAACATGGGTAATCGTCTCTTGTCCTCACATCATGTGACATTGGTAATTACCTCTTGTCTTTCAATTAGAGAGCATGGGTAATTGCCTCTTTCTTCTTCATTAGAATAGCTGCTTAAAATTGGTTTATTTTAGGCGAAAAGACCTTTCAACCCTAAGGATCCTTATTATGTGAGAAGACCTTTCAAAATCATACTTTCATGTGTATATGAGAAAATTCTTTCAACAACAGAACAACAACAACATCGTTGATACTTCACTCTCAAAGCAACCTTAAAACCTTTAAATAAATTTTATGAGAACATGTTTTATTTCATAAACTCTTCTTTCATAATCCAAAAACCATATTATATAATCACAACTTGGAAAATATAGGAATTACATGGATTCATAGGGGATCATCATAAAAACATGAGATTAATCAATTAATGCATAAAATATTATAGATCAATCAATTAAATCAATAATTAAGAGAACCCATAACATAGAAGAAAAACTCTATATCAATTGGGGATTTCTAGATTTGAAATTGGAAAAGTTGGGAACTCCATGGAGGAAAGGGATCCATGGATGACAACTATTGATTTTAACATTTCAAGCACAACTCATCCAATTCTAGGTGTCAATGATCGTAAATCAGTATAAAGCCCAACTGAATGAGTTAGGGTCGAATTCCACATGGAGCGGTATGTATTTCAAATTTAAATTGGAAGTGCAAATGTGGTCTAATCAGCCATATGAATAGAAATTATTGAAAAAGACATTAATTAAATAAAGGGGTTACACAAATGTCAGATGGGCTTTTTTTTCAATTATCAACTACAAACAGTCACAAAAACTTTGAAATAACAATTGGGAGAAGGATTCTCGGGATGTGATCAATTATAGGCAAATATAGGCATATGAGTAATTGAAACTACTAGTAAACAGCTAAAAATCAGTGAGTAAGCTAGACTATAAGGGAGATAGCTTTCTCTCAAAAAACTACCCTGAATCAGGTGATTTCTTTTGAACATCAACAAGCATGACAATGAAGAAAAACCCACACCTTAATTCATCCACTCTTTTGAGCTAGATGGGTGGGATTGGGTTTAGGATTCACTCTCTCGAGCTAAACCTAGATCAACTCAATACCCACAAATCATTAATCAATAATATTAGTTCTAAAACCTCTCTCTCTTGCACGCCAAGAACACAAATATAGAACTGTATTTGCAACTAAAACTCATAAACTAAACCACAATTAATGATTAAACTCACTTCAAAATAGCATTTAAACTAGTAATTAACATTACCATAAACTAATTCAACCCATAATCACATGATCACACCCTAAGAATTGGGGTTTTAGCCAATCATCATAAAAATGTAAACACAATTACCAAATCGGTTATCCATCAATTGGGTAAGAGAGATTTAGTCTTTAGAATTCTCAATTTGCAGGATATTCAAAACCCACTTCCAAAATCTCCAAATTGAATCTCTAAGGTTCTTCAAAAACTATCAAATACTTGAGAGAAAATTGTTCTGAGCTCAAATAAACGATATCTCTTAAACTCAATGTTCAAAATCTAATTTATAGTCGCCAAAAATAAGCCACAAAAGGCCATTCGGCGAGGTAAGTCGGGCTTGCCGAACTACTCAGCGAGCCGCCCTTTGACCACTTCCATCACCTTTTCACCTTGGCACTCAGTATACTCGAGGTCTGTAATGTTGGGTGATCTATCTTTGTTCGCAGAACCGCTCGCCTATCCGTCGAGTGCTCCTTTTTTTCGCGGACTTGGTTCTTTCCTTCAGGGCTCTGCACAGTTGAACTTTAGGCAGTCAAATAGCCACTCAACAATTCGTCAAGTTCCCTTGGCGACCACCAGGCTTGCCTTTCTTCATTTCTTCAATTTGTTTTGTTTTCTTTGCCTGTAAGTGTCCTTGCTTTCTTCCTCAATCCATATACCTGAAAACCAAGGATTTAGCATCAGTTTATGGTAAGAATTAAACATTTGAGGACACTAAATCTATATAAACAAAGCCGCAAATGAGCCCAAATATCGGACTGATCAACACCCCCAACTTAAACTTTTGCAGCTTGTCCTCAAATAAAACACAAATTCAGCAGTTCAAAAAAGATGTCTCATATAGTGCTGCATAAGACTCAACATGAATGCACACAACAAGACTCAACTTACTCATACAATAATCAATTGTGCACTCAAAGATTCAAATTATGACTCACCATTATCAAAGGTGCTCAAGTTCACAATACTTGCTTCAAATGAAAGTTCAAGCACAACAAAGGTACTCAAATGCCCTCACAACAAAGATGATTCCCTCTTCGCACACAATTTCTTCAACAATTTATAATTTCAAAATCACATACAACTCTCACACTCATAAAGATGAATACATGCATGACTTCACCCATAGGTTTTTCCTTATTTTCCAATCAACATTTGTTTCAGCTCACTCAAGATCACAAAGGTCTTTTCAAGGCTTGTAACTGGCTGAGTGTAAAGGTATGGTCATTTAGGCTCAGTGGCTTCTACCCTCATGAAGTGTGACTTGAACATCACTTTCCTCCGTTTCTTTAACATTTCAAACATGCTCATAATCCACCCCATTATTCAACTTCTTATGAATTACCAGACACCCCATTTCTTTTGCAATTTTCATCACTTTATTTCACAACTTTTTCTTTCTTTTTCTTTGATTCTTTTCTCTTTTTTTATATGGAAGGGTTCCATATTTTTCAAAACCATTCTCAAAGGGGGATTTTTTTCACACTTCTTGATTTTCCTTCTCTTGTCACCACACACCCAACTTAGGCTATGTGGCCTAAGTTGGCTATTCAAACAAACCACATTTCATGAGAATTATGGTTGAATGGATAAAGAGGGATCACAATTGTTCAAGTTTCTTCCAAGAAAAGGATAAGGCTTAAGGGGGTTCAAGAAAGGTTCACACATTTCACAAGGTTGGCCACAAAAGAGATATATTGTAAAATTGTTTCACTCTTTAAAATTATTGCCTAAGATCATTTCAAGTGCTTGCATCACTTAGTCAACCGGACCAATGGGGAAAATTCTAGGTGTCATCACACAATGTTTAAAGTAAGCTCATCACACAAGGCATTGGCACCAATATCAAACAAGACTCCACACTTTCTAGCTAGTGTGGAAAGTTCATCACAAGAGACTCTTTCGATAACCGGATAGTCACAATGAGATGCTAAAAGTTCACACATTGTCTTTTCAACTTCACTGGCCTCATCGTAACCGCACATTCATTTCGTTCAATTAATTCAAGTCATTGATATTGATCATAATCGATACTGAAATTCGTAGAAGAACAACCACATTATAAACAATAGAGGTGGCACAAATTTTCAAAACACGTCAAAAAAACATTTCCATTCAGAACAAGGAGCCACAAGATCAAATATCCATAAGACAAGATCAAAAAACAATAAAAACATAACCTCGAATATATACAAATACCACAAGAGTTACCTAAAAGAAAAGCAGTTGTCCTCAAATGCAACTAAAACAAAAGAAATCAATAAAAACAACAGAGAAGGAGGTATATATATCATCCTGCTAGGCTAAGCCTGGGCTGAAGTTTGCATCGTAGTCACTCCATCTGAAGGGGCATCGATGCCCGATGTCACACTCTAGTCTTGGGCATCAGTGCCCGGGGTAGCATCAATAGTGGCTCTACTGAAGCCTGCCATGGAAGTCTCTCTCAACGAATTCTGAATGGTTGAATGTACCATAGCCTCTTCAACCTCAGTTAGGCCCTCATATGTAGTCTCCTCCTGAACACCGAGTTACTCCTCATCAGTCTTAGCCTCGGACACTACTGCCACATCATCATCTCTAACCTCATCTCCGGTGGTATCAAAGGCACATCAGAAAAAAGCTGGCATAACTGTGTCCAGGTCATAAGGGATCTCCATGGTCCTAAAAATCATCGACATAACTGTGGACTTTAACTGGTCCACATCTTTTCTCAACTCTGTATTTGCAGCCTTTTGGACTATCACCTCCTAAGTGGCTCCCTGACCTCTCTCATAAGCCTCTATCCTTGTCGTGAGTGCATCAATAGACTCTCTAAGAGGTGTCAAAGAAGCCGTGAGAGCTCTATCAATCATTCTAGGGACTGTAGCCTCTAGCCTGGATGCACGCACATCAGCAGAATGGGCTAGATGCCCCATCCGTAATAGCATGCCCTGGGTGAGTGGAGGTCGGGATGCAGCAGAACTAGCAGTAGACCTAGGAGGCAGAGAGCGGTAGAAGAGCTCGGAGTCATAGAAGGGGCAGAGCTAGAAATATATGAAGGCTTAGGGGCTGGAGTAGGCAATACTGCCTGTACAGGTAGTGTCTAAATATCAACAGCTAGGGATGTATCCACTAGGGCCGCCCTTTTCTTCTCAGCCTCATCTTTCAAGTACTCGACCTTAATACGCCGGAGGAGGTGGGAATCACTTCCATATCCTTCTTCTCATCACGTGGCACACAGGCTCATCTGCACAACTTGGTGATCAACACTGGAAAAGGGAGGGATGTCTAGCGCTGCCTGGCCCTTATGGCTATCTCTTTTCTAATGATCATACCTAAATTGAGGCTTTTCCCAGCAATCATAGAGCAAAGATAGGCCGCCTTCGTGTGGCGGAGGATAGACTCATTATGGGGCGACCTGATTGTGTTGCTAATAAACCCAAACAAGTATCTCACCACCATATTTGGATCCTTCTTCTCTATGGGCACTCCAGCCTCAATCTACTTAGAAGTACCATCTGAAAGGAGAGGAGCCAGCCAACTTTTCATGTCCTCTAATGAAGTTCTCTTGATCATGCTCCAGTAGTCATCTACAATATTCTTTGTGCACTACAATACTGGGTTGATATCATCACTATCACACTTTACTTTCCTTCCCGTGAAAACTACATAGTCTACTGGCTTGAAAGAAGCAACCTTCCTCTTTCCCTATGTCACTAGAGCTCCATAAGTAGTGTAAAACTCCTGGACCTAATTAGAAAGGGCCCCGGGGTTTAGTAATGAACTGGAATTTGTGGGATTTCAAGGTGCTCCAGATCTTCAGATATCTGTCCACTACACCATATGTGGACAATCTCTTCTCCTCGATTATAGTCCTCAGTCCCTCAGCCTTTAGTTTGTTGAGAGACCGGGGAGGAGGACCCTGTGCAGGTGTTGTTCGGACCACAGCCTGATCTGGAATTGAAGGATGAAGAGTGATCTAAGGAACCCAGATCTTGGACGGATCATGCATTCTCTTGGAGCATATTTTAGTTCTCCAGGCCAATAGTAGCTGATAATCCTTTGGCTTAGACGTGACAACCTGAGGATCCTGGTGTTCCTTTGAGAATTGGTGAGATGAGTCGCGTACACTCACTCACTTCGGAGCTGACCTCCGCTGATTTAGCTACGGGCGCCTTTCCCTTTCCTTTACCTTTCCCACCTGTGATAGGAAGTTTAGTCGCCTTTTCTTTGGATACCGCTGCATCATCATTGATGACTATTCCCTTTGCCTATTTACAGGGCGGCATGTCTCGTCCTGGTACTTTGGGTCTAGCCATATCTACAGAACACATCAAAAAGAGTTTGAAATAATTCAAGAATAATTGCAGAATTCAAGTTAAAAAAAGACTCGCTGAACTAGTTGGTTAGTTGCCGAACCACTCGGTGAGTCACCGCGTAACTTTGGCGAGCCAGATCGGGCTCGTCGAAAGGACTGCCCTAAAAAATTTCGAGAAAAATGGAAGGTCAGCGACGCTCAGGGCCTTTCGGCGAATCGCCTACAACAGTCGACGAGCCTATACTAGCCCGTCGAATATTACAGTGTGTTTTAGGGGTTAGGGGCACATAAAGGGAAATCAAATGACCCTTTCGATGATTTACCGAGTGAACTCTACGAGCACAGGCTTCTCGCCGAAAGATATAGATTTTAACTAGCCAAATTTCAAAATTAAGGGTGATCAAAAGTTACGTTGGCAAACCACCGATCTATTCGACGAGCTCGACCCAGTTCGCCAAACTGCCCGACGTGCTAAATTTCAACCCCGTTTCCCAAAACCAAGCCCGCTGCCCCGAAATCAAAATCAAACTCACACACTATGAAATTCATATAAGACCCATAAGAGCCATGACTCTGAGGTACTCATACTTCCCTAATTTGGCCAAAGTTGGCCAATTGACAACTTTTTCCCTTAAGAAAAAAGTCAACTGCTCCATCATTGGGAAAATTACGTCATTTGGTTCAATTAGAGGTTACTCAGACCTCACCCAACTAGAACCAGCATAAAATAACCGCAACCCAAAAACTTAGATCCAATTTTAACGTATTAAACAAGGGGATTCCTCATATTAAGCAATTCGGCACAAGTTTGAAACACAAAATAGGCAATTCAACACACCGAATACAATTTAAGCATAGACCCAACACAAAACAACACATATTCATCGAAGGCATTCGAGTTCAACTACTAATCGAGATTTCTTATTCTAACATCGGCATACGACTTTTGATGACTTTGAGCCATTTTCAACCTTTCTTTAATAAGTCAAACTTTTTCCATAGCCTCATGTACCAACTCTGGGTCTATCAAAGCGACTGCGCCCACATTAAACCAGCCTATAGTAGATCTATATGTCCTACCATATAATGCCTCCAATGGAGCCATACAAATACTTGAGTGATAGCTATTATTGTAGGCAAACACAATCAAAGGCCCAATAACACTTGAAATCTATCACTCAAGCTCTCAACATATCTTCCAATGTTTGGATCATACGTTCCACTTGCCCATCGGTTTGTGGATGAAAGGTAGTACTAAGCTTAACAGAAGTACCAAGACTCTTTTGAAAAGATCTCCAATACTGAGAAGTGAATTGGGTACCACGATCGAAGATAATGGATAAAGTAACTCCATACAACTTTATCATTTCTCTTAAGTACAACTTAGCATAGTCCTTCATCGAATACGAAACCTTGATGGGAATGAAATGAGCCGATTTCATCATTCGATCTACTATAACCTAAATCGACTCATGTTCCTACCGGGTACAACGAAAACCAACAATAAAGTCCTTATTCAAATATTCCCACTTTCATGTGGGAATGCTAATATCTTGGGATAAACCTACCGATTTCTGATTCTCAACTTTCACTTGTTGACAATTGAGACACTTAGCCACAAATTTCACAATATATTTCTTTATCCCATTCCACCAATAGATCTCCCACATGTCACGATACATGTTGGTGTCACCCGGGTGAATGGAATATCGAGAAATATGGGCTTTTGACAAGATCTACTCTCTCTATCATCAACATTAAGAACACATAACTAACCTTGATATCTAAGTACACCATCTCCCTCTTGGGAGAAAGTCTCTACAGATTTTCTAAGCATCACTTTCTCAATTCAACCTTGCTTAGCTTTCACATCCATCATGAAAGATGATTCTGACCCATTGTGAACCATAAACCTACCTTTAGTAGAGTCTATTTACTAAATACCCAACTGAATGAATCTATGAACATCTCAACCCAACACCTTCTTATCATATTTGATGGGATCAAAACTATCCATAAATAGCCATCTAAGAGCATTTGCCACCACATTCACCTTATTGGGGTGATAGAGAACAGTCATATCATAATCCTTATGTAACATCCCGAATTCAAAAAAGCCAAATTGCACCTTTCCAGACATTACAGGTGCAAAACCACATCGGCCACCTATGACACGTGGATGGAAGCACGGACCATAGGTGTTGTCCGTAGCCTTAGTCTCAGGGCCAAGACCTACGGACCGTATGTCAGACCACAATTTGTGGTCCTGGTTCGTGGTTCAAGGCCCAAATGTTATGTCTCTGACCACCATCAACGATCGTACAGGTGGGACCATAGGTAAGTCCACGACCCGTCGATGGGTGGATGTAGATCCATGAAAAAATATTTGTATCTACCAACGGAGGTGCAGGATGAACCGTAGGTACATCCACGGTCTATCGATTGAGGGGCATCGGTAGTAACCTGACAGTTATTTTTGGGGTTTAGTTTGGTCTTTTCCTAATTACTTAATTCCTATACAACGTCGTTTTACCTGAGTTTGGAACCCCTATAAAATCCTTTTTACCCCCAAATTTATCCAACTTAATTCATTCTTCCAAATTCCCAAAATAAAACCAAATCTCCTCTAAAATATTCTCTTTCTAGAAACTTGAAGAAGAAGAAGAAGAAGAAGAAGGATTTAAAATAGGGTTTCAAGCTAAGGTCTCAATTCTTCCATTGAAGATAAGAAATTAGACTTGAGGTATGGTACTTTTGATCTATGAATCTCTTCCATTCATGGAGTCCCCATATTCCTCTATTTCAAAAGGTAGAATTCCCCAAATTAGCTAGGGTTTTCTTCAATCACCATGGGTTCTTTTGATTATTGATCTTAATCATTGAATTGTGTTTTAATATGCATGAATTGATGATTTATAATGCTTTTATGACGTTTCCCCTATGAACCCATGTAAACCCCCATGTATTCTAAATTATGATCATATGAGGCGGGTTTCTGATTATCAAGGAGGAGTTTTATGATTAAAGCATTAAGTGATAGAATCACATGAATTTATGATATAATCCCTATCTAATACTTTAATTATAGATTTCATGATTGAAAGTAAGCTTTGAACCTTGAAAGGGCTAAGTATGAGTTTATGCATGATCTTATGAAAACTATGTAAATGTTTTAAGGGTGCTTTGAGAGTGAAGTGTCAATAATGTTGCCGTTGTTGTGTTGTTGAAACTATATTCTCATAAAAACTTACAACCATGATGTGAAAGGTTTTCTCACATAGAAAGGATTCTTAGGTTGAAAGGTTATTCTCACTCAATTGAATCAAAGAGTAAGATTTATCCTAATGAAACTAGCTTGGCTTTGTTGTCCAAGGACACCTTTCAATGAATGATAAGAACAAGTAAGAGTTTGTGCTTACCACCGAGTGGGTATTGATGTGAAATGGAAGCTCTCCCATTAGTAGAGGCTGAATTTATAGAAGCAATCTCTTGAGATAGAGGCTCTCCCGTTAGTAGAGGCCAGGATTCTAGTAACAGTCTCATTATTCCTTAAACTATGTGCCCTCATTGGTTGCTTATCTATTTGATCCACTTAATCTATAAGTTCATGGTTCTACCTTAGGAAAGTAGGACAACCCTTTTTGGTGTGGGAGACACCGAGGGATCATGTTATATCTCACATGGTCTCTATGTCAGTTAAGGCTAATTTTCCCACAACAAGACTAAAAGTGAACTAACGTTACTCAAGGAGTATCTTATATGTGTTCAAATATTTAAAGATATATTAGCTTGCATTGACCTTGATGTTATGACTTATGTCTTCTTACTCTCTAATATCATGTTTTAATTGGTCAACTGCATGTCATGAAATGAAAGGTCCCTTCTTAGCATGTTTTAAATGTTCTTATGCATGACTATCATACTTAGTGCATTTTTGCAGTAAGACATACTATTGCCTACACTTTTCCCAAATGTAGGGTCTGACAAATAGGGTTCCCAATATTGTGGCTAGAGCTTGGACTTTGATTATTTCCCAAGCTGGGTGAGTCCTCATGGTTCGAGGATGGATGTCATTGTTTTACTTTCTTTATTGTATTTCCTTTTTGGACATGATGTATGGGCTAGGCCCAATTTCATTCTATTGTATTAGATGGCTATGATGAGATATGAGTTTAGACTTCCTCTTTTCAATAAAATTATTTTGGAATTAAAATGTTGGTTTAGTATTTACTGTTCTATTTCTTATGTTATGAAAGCTAAGTGGCTTGTATCTAGTCCTTCGGGATTCTATACACCATGTTACATCTAGGGGGTACCCCTGGGTTGTGACAAACTTTGTAATCATAGAACAAGGTTTAGAATGGTCCTAGGATTTCTCATAAGCCACGTCTAGTAGAGTCTTGTTCATAAGTGTAAAGCGCGCCACATTTATGAATGAGAGGCTACAAGATGATTAGGAAACTCCACTTCTATGATTACTCTAAAGTTGTGCCATAGAGTTCAACTATATAAAGTCTCTCTCCTAATACTTATCCTATGCTCTACATGATATGTCTACACGAAGAGCCAATAATTGAAGGAATGTGAGGGAGAATTTGGAACAAAAAGCTCCTCCCAAATCTCCTCCTCATGCTCTGGTCGATCCTTTGGCCAAATAAGTTACAAATGCAGAGTTTAGATCAACTTTTCAAGTGTTTGCACGAATCGTGATGGCCTAAATGAATAGAGAGATGGTAGTCCTCGAGAACCCAAATGTGGGTACGACGGATTCAAGAGTGAGGGACTTTACAAGGATGAAACCTCCATAATTTTATAGTTCCAAAGTTGAGGAAGATCTTCAAGGGTTTATCAATGAGGTTTATAAGGTATTTGCTATTATGGGAGTGACTCCAGTGGAGAAGAAAGAATTGGCCGTTTATCAATGGAAAGGTTTTGCTCAAGTGTGGTACAACCAAATCAAAGAAGCAAGACGAGTAGGAGCGTGTCCAATATAGTGGGAAGTGTTTAAATCTGCTTCACTTGATAGGTTTTTTCCCCTTGACATGAGGGAAACAAAGGTTCTTGAATTCATTAACCTTCGTCAAGGAAGTATGAGTGTGAAGGAATATGCTCTAAAGTTCACTCAGTTATCTAAATATGCTTTAACAATGGTTGCCGATTCTAGGGAAATGATGAGTAAGTTTGTGTCGGGTGTGTCCAATATGGTGGTTAAATGGTGTCATACTGCCATTCTCATTAGTGACATGGACATCTCTCATCTCATGGTGCATTCACAATAAATTGAAGAAAAGAAACTCAAAGAAAAGTCTAGAGAAGTAAAAAGGACTAAGACTGGTGATGGTAATTTCTCTCATGCTATATCCGATGGACATGTTCGTCCTATGTTTCATCAAGGGTTTTCCGATCAAGGTTCCTCCAATGCTCCTCCTAAGTTTAACAAGGATAGGGTGTCTAACCCTAAGCCTCAAAGAGGGAATAGTGGTGGATCTTTATTGGCTAGGTCTACTTGTGCTAAGTGTGGGAAGAGGCATGATGGTAAGTGTCTAGCTGACATGAATGGTTGCTTTAGTTGTGGGAAGAGTGGTCACAAAATGAGTGATTGCCCAATGCTTGCGGACAAAGGGAAAGAGGGTAAGCAAGCTATTCCTAGTGTTTTGGGTTCCAATGCTCCCAAGCAAAACCCCTTTTATGCACTTCATACTCGAGCTGAACAAGAGGGTTCTCCGGATGTGGTTACTGGTATGTTAAAAGTTTTCCACCTTCATGTTTATGCGTTACTTGATCTCGGTGCTACTTTGTCTATTGTGACGCCATATGTGGCTATGAGGTTTGATGCGCTTCTTGAAGTCTTATTAGATCAATTTTCTTCCACATGAGGTTTGATGTGCTTCTTGAAGTCTTATTAGATCAATTTTCTTTCTCTACTTATGTTGGTAATTCTATTGTGGCTAGGAGGGTCTATAGAAAATATCTCGTTTCCATATCCCATAGAGTTACTCTTGTTGACTTGGTAGAGCTTGACATGTTAGACTTTGATGTTATCCTTAGGATGGATTGGTTGCATTATTTGTATGCTTCTATAGATTGTAGGACTCGAGTGGTCAGATTTCAGTTTCCAAATGAGCCTACCCTTGAGTTGAAGGGGGAAATTCAGTTAGAAAGATAATTTCAAAGGGTTGCATTTATCATCTAGTTAGGGTGAGGGATGTAGATTCCAAAATCCCTACTCTTGAGTCGGTCCCTTTCGTAAATGAGTTTCTGGAAGTGTTCCCAGATGACTTACCTAGTATTCCTCCTGAATGGGAAATAGACTTCGATATTGACCTTCTCCTAGATATGCAAACTATCTCTTTCCTCCTTATAGAATGTCTCTGGTTGAACTTAAGGAGTTGAAAGATTAATTAAAGGATTTGTTGGATAAGGGTTTCATTTGACCGAGTATCTCTCCGTGGGGTGCTTTAATTTTGTTTGTAAGGAAGAAACATTGTTCCTTTCGTATGTGTATTGATTATCATCAGTTGAAAAAAGCGAGCATTGAGAATGAGTACCCTCTTCCAAGAATAGATGACTTGTTTGACCAACTTCAAGGGGCAAGTTATTTCTCTAAGATCGATCTTTGTTTGGGTTACCACCAATTGAGGGTGAGGGATAATGATATTCCAAAATTGGCATTTCAAACTCGGTATGGTCATAATTAGTTTTTGTTAATGTCATTTGGGTTGACTAAGGCCCCGATGGTGTTTATGGATTTGATGAATCTGATGTTTAGAAAATATCTTGACACGTTTGTGATTGTGTTTATCGATAATATTTTGATCTATTCGAGGAGTGAGAATGAGCATATTGATCATTTGAGGATAGTGTTGCAAATTCTTAAGGACCAACAACTTTTTACAAAGCTTAGCAAATGTCAATTTTGGCTAAGGTCCGTAGCTTTTCGTGATCAGAGTGTGTCAAGCAAGGGAATTTAGGTAGATCCTATTAAGACAGATGCAGTCAAGAGTTGGCCTAGACCTCAAACTCCTTTCGATATTAGAAGCTTCTTGGGTTTGGCCGGTTACTATAGAAGGTTTGTTGAAGGGTTTTCTTCCATTACTTCTCCTTTGACGGCTTTGACTCAAAAGGAAGCTAAGTTCATATGGTTGGAATCTTGTGAGAAGTGTTTTCAAGAGTTGAAATATAGACATACCTCCGCTCCTGTATTGACTTTACCGGAAGGTACTGATGGTTTTGTGGTGTATTGTGATTCCTATAGAGTTGGATTAGGATGTGTGATTATGCAAAATGGTAAAGTTATTGCCTATGCTTCGAGGCAACATAAAATCCATAAGAAGAATTATCCTACCCATGACCTTGAATTAGTTGCAATTGTTTTTGCCTTAAAGATTTGGAGGCATTATTTGTATGGGGTTCATGTTCATGTGTTCAGTGATCATAAGAGTTTGTAATATGTGTTTAGTCAAAAGGATTTGAATCTTCGCCAAAGAAAATGGCTTTAGTTATTGAAATATTATTGCATGAGTGTTCTTTATCACCCCGATAAAGCTAATGTGGTAGCAAATGCTCTTAGCCGGTTGTCCATGGGTAGTGTGGCTCACATAGATGAAGAAAATAAACAGTTGGTTCGAGATGTTCATAGATTGGCCTGATTAGGTGTTCAATTAGTGGATTCAACCAAGGGCGGTGTCATGGTCCATAATCATTGCAAATTGTCTTTTGTGATAGATGTGAAAGCTAAGCAAAGTCTTGATCCAATTTTGGTAGAGTTGAAAGAGGCGGTGCTCAAAAAGTCCGTTGTGTCTTTCTCTTAAGGGGGAGATGGGTTACTTAGATATCAAGGTCATTTATGTGTTCTGAATGTTGATGACTAGAGGCAACAAATCTTGGCAGAAGCCCATAGTTCTCGATATTCTATTAAACTAGGAGCCACCAAGATGTATCGTGATTTGCGGGAGATCTATTGGTGGAATGGGATGAAAAAGTATATTGCGGGATTTGTGGCTAAGTGTAAACAAGTGAAGGTTGAACATCAGAAATTGGGAGGTTTATCCCAAGACATTGGTATTCCTACTTAGAAGTGGGGAGATCTGAATATGGACTTTATTATAGGGTCTCCACGTACTTGGTGACAACATGCCTTCATTTGGGTAATAGTGGATCGGATGAAGAAATCTGCTCATTTCATTCCTACCAAGCTTTCCTATTTGGTGGAAGATTATCCTAGGTTGTAATTAAGAGAGATGGTAAGGTTACATGTAGTACCCTTGTCCATAATTTCCGATCGAGGTACCCAATTCACTTCCTAGTTTCGAAAGTCATTCCAAAAGGGTCTTGGTACAAAAGTTAAGCTTAACACATGTTTTCATCCCCAAACAAATAGGCAAGCGCAGTGTACGATTCAGACTTTGGAAGACATACTAAAAGCTTGTGTGATTGATTTTAAGGGTAATAAAGATGACCATTTTCCATTAATTGAGTTTGCTGATAAAAACAGTTATCACTCGAGTATTGATATGGCTCCATTCGAAGCTCTCTATGGTAGGAGGTGTAGATCTCCTATAGGATGGTTTGAAGTTGTAATACCCCGAAAGCTAGCAGGCTAAACTAGAGCTCAACGTTAGGGTTAGAGTTGTGAATTTAGTTTTTCGTACTTAGAATGAAGGGTTTCAGGATGGAACATCAAGGTATGACTCCCCAAGGACAAACCAAGGGTCGTTGAAGAGGACCCTAGCAAACCACCCTAGAATATTCCCCAAGGCAGTGTGCCCTACAAAGTGACCCACGCCTCGTAAGGGGTTCCACGGCCCATGGATAGCCTCTTGGGTCAGGATCCCAAAAGTTCACCTGCAGACCACCACCCACGGAAGGCCAACACGCCCCGTGGGTCCACCCACAGCCCGTGGGCGTGGTCTCGTGGGTGAGCCAGTGAGCATGTTTAAGTCGATTAAGTGTTGGCTCATGGAACTTTCAAAAATTAATTAGGAGTTAAGTGGTGTCATTTTAATCTTACTTATACCACCTATATAAATCTTTTAGACCCCTAAATTTATTGATTCTAGTCATTATTTCAAGTCACCAAAAAGAAACCCAATCTTCTCCAAGAAATCCTCACTCTAGAAAAAAGAAGAGAATCAAGCTAGGTCAAATTCCTCCAATATTCCAAGCTTTGTGAGGGCTTTATAATCAAGGTATGATAGCTTAGTCATCCATGGATTCTTCCATCCATGGAGTCAACTAGTTATTCCACAATTGTGAAGATGAAATCCCCAATTCAAATTAGGGTTCCTTCCAATATTGTGGGTTAAGTTGAAAATGGATCCAATTGAGTGGATATTGATTGTTTCTGATTGAATTAGTACTGAATCATGTTATTATGATAAAATTTCATGTTTTACATGGTTAACCCTAGTTTAATTGATGAAATTGAAGTAATGTGGGTTTATGCCTTGTGAAGGGAAATTGAGGATTTAGAAATAATCTTCTAGGGTTGATGATATGTGTAGTAATTGCTTGAGAGTAAGGGTATGTAGATATTAATTGAATTTGATTAAAGTATAAGTGATGGATCGTGATTAGTAATGCTTGACATTGAACCTTTATGATGATATATGATTAGAATTGTTTAAGAACGAAACATGTACTTAGAATGTCATGTGATCTATACTTATATGAGAATTGTAAGAAGTAAAGCTTTGATAGTAAGGCTAGTACTGATGTATGTTGATTCCTAGGGCTTTAAGAGTAAAGCTAAGGTGTTGAATTATGAATGTTAAGGCTTTATGAGTGAAGGTTACATGATAATGGTAGACTATTAGATAGAGTTGTTGTGGAAGAACCTTACCCTCCTAAGCTACCTCATGAATGTGTAAATGTATGAAGTGATATAATCACTTGAGTTAAGATTATATCCAATGTCTAATGTAGTTATTCTAGATCTGATGATTGAATGAGAGACTTGAACCTCAAGGAGGTAGAAGTATGAAAATTATGCATATTTTATGAATTCTATGTAAATGCTATGACTACAGTTTGAGAGTGAACTGTTAATGATTAGGTTATTATTGTGGGATGATTGAATAGTTATCCTTATGATCTCATAATGAACTTAATGTGAAAGGTTTTCTCAGATAATGAAGGTTCTAAGTTTGAAAGGCTTTCTCACCTAGTTGAACCTAAGAGAAAAAGTGATCATGGATGGCGATAGTTGCTCACTCAAGGTCTAAAGAGCTAATCTAATGAATTAACTTGGATTGTTGTCTAGGACATCTTTCCATGAAACTTGAGTCAAAGTGACTTAATAAGCTATCTTGTGGGATTTACGCCTAGCACCGAGTGGATATTGAAATGAGATGGAGGTCCCCATCTAGTTGAGTCTAGGCTTCCAAAATGGGAACTCTCACCAACTGGAGTCCTGGTTGCCTAGTAGAAATCTTCGTATCCCATAACTACATGCCCCATAGGACACTTAGCTAGTGGATCCAACTAAGCTAACAAAACGGTTCTACTTTAGGCAAGTGGACCAACCCTTAACGGTGTGGGTAACACCGGAAGGGATCATGTGATAGTTCATAGGGTCTCATGTTGGTTAAGGCTATATCCGAACTAGCACAAGATTATTAATGAACTATGACATGCTTGAAAGAGCATCTCATAGAGTTGAAACCTAATGGACTAAGACATGCTTGAAGGAATATCTCATAGAGTTCAAGATTAATAATGAACTAAGACATGCTTGAGAAAGCATCTCCAAGGGTTCAAAGTATAATGAACTAAAGACATCCTTAAAGACGTATCTCATAGTGTTCAAGAATAACAAGAGGAGTAGTGAAATAAGACATGCTTATGGAAGTATCTCCTAGTGTTCAAGTGTAACAAGCTAACTGATTAACTAAGATATGCTTAAAGAAGTGTCTCGTAATGTTAAGAGTCTTTAAGGATGATGTTAGCTTGCATTAAAAGTGATGAATATGAATGAGAGCCTAAAGTGACTTGCTTAGCATGGGTGCAGTTATGGGGTCTTATTCATGCATTGCACAAGCTTGCCTTTAGATGACTTATGAAGTATTTCTCTTACATGTTGTATTCTTATCTTGGATTATTGCTATAGTTGCCTTCCTTAATATGTTTGACTAAAGGTGAATGTTCCCTTGTCTATGAGAATTATGGTAAGGATGAGATTTAAAGATGGTAAGTATGATTATGGTGACCTAAAAGTGGTACTTAGTGTGGGTGAGATAATGGGGTCTTGTCCATGCATTGCACAAGTATGCTTTGATGTTACTTGAGAAGTAAGTTCTCTTATGTTATGAAGATCCAAGGATTTACTATTCTTGTGAACATGATGTATCTTTTATGCTTATGGATTATAATTTATGTTGACTAAAGTTTATATTATGTCTATAATGGAGATTATGCTTATGACTATGTTGTTATGCTATCATGTTATTATGCTAGCTATCATATTTAGTACATTTTGTACTAACGTATACTCTTGCCTACATTCATATCAAAAGTAGGGTCCGGTGATATTGAGTCCAATACCCGTGGCAAGGTTCTTAGCAAGAGCAAGGAGTTGAAGAGTTGGTGAGTCCTCATAGAATCGAGGATTTGATCACCTTTCCTTTATGCCTATCTTTTATGTTTTAGACTTTTTTATGGGCTGTGTCCCAAATATTTATTCAAGTTGTATTAGATGGTTTGAGACAAAGTGTTATAGACTTCCGCTTGCTTTTATAAAAGACTTCAATTGTATGGATAAAGTTTTAAAAATCTATGTTATGATATGGTAGGAGGCTTGTATGAGGCTTTTTGGAGTCTTGTAAGCCGTACCACATCTAGGGGGTACTCCTTGGTCGTGAAAGAGGTGGGTTAAGTTGCTCGCATATGTCCCGAATTGGTATATGAGGCAATAGAGAAGATTCGGCTTATTAGAGAGAGGATGAGAACCGCTCAAAGTCGGCAAAAGTCTTATGCCGATGTTAGAAGAAGGGACCTTGAATTTGAGGTTCATGATTAGCTTTATTTGAAAATATCACCATGAAAGGTGTAATGAGGTTTGGGAAGAAAGGGAAACTTAGTCCCCATTTTGTAGGCCCATACCAAATTTTGAGACGTGTTGGTAAGGTTGCATATGAGCTTGATTTGCCAAATGAGTTGGCATCAGTTGATCCGATTTTCCATGTCTCTAAGATTAATAAATGTGTTGGGAATTCAACATCCATAGTTTCCCTAGAGGGTTTGGAAGTTCAAGAGAATCTTGCTTATGAAGAGATTCTAATTGAGATTTTCGACTGGCAAGTCAAAAAGTTGAGAAGCAAGAAAGTTGCTTCCTTGAAGGTGTTATGGAGGAATCATTTAGTTAAGGGTGCTACTTGGGAGGCCGAGGCCGATATGATTTCCCGATATCCTCATCTTTTTCCTTCTACTCCTACTCTAGCTCTAGGTAATGAGTTCCTCTTGGTTTGTGCTATGTTTTGGGAGTCATGTGTTATTTATGTGTTTCCATGTTTCCTTATGTTATGCATGTTCATTAAAAAGCTTAAGTTTTGAAATAAATGTTTTATATGATTTATTTTTATCATGTTGTTGTGCATTGAGTATGAATTGCCTATAGACTTCATGAGATGATTTTTGAGCATGCATTAGATATGCTTTTGTGAATGTATTTCATAAAGGCTCCATGAGATTTTGTTCAGCATGCTTTTAGCCTGGAGAGGGTAATTCCTCCTTGAATATGAGAAATTTGAAATTTTCATACATATTGGGTTATTAGATGTAGTTCCTACTTCCTTATGATGCATTGAGTATGTTTAGCTTGGAGTTGATGTTTCCTCCTCCATTATGTGCATTTTGATGAGTTGCATGCTTTATGGGCTGCAAGTCTTGAGTGTTTTTCATTTAAGGTGTGCCTAGAATCTCATTCATGGACGAATTGTCCCAAGGGGAAGATATTGTAACACCCCAGATTCAAAAAAGCCAAATTGCAGCTTTTGAGAAGTTGCTGGTACTAAACCACGCTGGCCACCCATGGCCCATGGATGGAACCACGAACTATAGGTATGGTCTGTCCATGGCCTACCTAGCCTTAGTGTGAGGGCCAAGACCTACGACCCATAGGTTAGACCACGGTCTATGGTCGTGGTCGTGGTTCTTGGTTCAAGGCCCAAATGTCATGTCTTTGATCACCATCGACGGTCTTGCATAACAGACTGTAGGTCAGTCCATGGCCGGCCAATGGGTGGCCATAGGTCGAGGCAAAAATTTATGCATCTACCGACTGAGGTGTAGGACGGACCATAGGTCCATCTATGGTCCGTCGATCGAGGGGCGTCAATGGTCAGCTGGTAGTTATTTTTTGGGTTAGTTCGGTCTTTTCCTAATTGATTAATTCATACAATATGTTCTTTTACCTGAGTTTGGAACCCCTATATAAGCCTTTTTACCCCCAAATTCACCCCATTTAATTCATTCTTCCAAATTCCCAAAAGAAAACCAAATCTCCTCCTAAATATTCTCTCTCTAGAAACTTGAAGAAGAAGAAGAAGAAGGATTTAAACTAGGGTTTCAGGCTAAGGTCTCAATTCCTCCATTGAGATAAGCAATTGGACTTTAGGTATAGTAGTTTTCATCCATGAATCTCTTCCATTCATGGAGTCCCTAAATTCCTCTATTTCAAAAGTTAGAATTCCCCAAAATAGCTAGGGTTTTCTTCAATAACCATGGGTTCTTTTGATTATTGATCTTAATGATTGAATTATGTTTTAAGATGCATGAATTGATGATTGACAAAATTTTTATGATGTTTTCCCTATGAACGCATGTAAACCTCATGTTTTTTAAATTGTGATCATATGAGGTGGGTTTTTTATTATCAAGGAGGAGTTTTATGATCTAAAGAATGAACTGATAAAATCACATGAATTTTTGATATAATCTTTATCTAATGCTTGAATTCTAGATTTGGTTATTGAAAGTAAGCTTTGAACCTTGAAAGGTCAAAGTTTGAGTTTATGCATGATCTTATGAAAACTATGTAAACGTTTTAAGGGTGGTTTGAGAGTGAAGTGACAATGATGTTATTGTTGTTGTGTTGTTGAAAGGATATTCTCATAAACATACAACCATGGTGTGAAAGGTTTTCTCACATAGAAAGGATTCTTAGGTTGAAAGGCTATTCTCACCTACTTGAATCAAAGAGTAAGAGTTATTATAATGAAACTAGCTTGGCTTGGTTGTCCAAGGACACCTTTCCATGAATGATAAGAACAAGTAAGAATTGACTATTACGTGGGAATTATGTTTAGAACTATGTGGATATGATGTGAAATGGAAGCTCTCCCGTTAGTAGAGGCTGGGTTTCTAGAAGCAATCTCTTGAGATGGAAGCTCTCCCGTTAGTAGAGGGCGAGTTTCTAGTAACAATCTCCTTATCCCTTAAACTATGTTCCCTTATAGATTGACTAGCTAGTGGATCAACTTAAGCTAGAAGTTCATGGTTCTACTTTAGGCAAGTAGAACAACCCTTTTCGGTGGGGAAGGCACTAGGGGATCATGTTATAGCTCACATGGTCTCTATGTCGGTTAAGGCAAATTTTCCGACAACAATACTAAAAGTGAACTAATGTTACTAAAGGAGTATCTTATATGTGTTCAAAGATTTAAATATGATTTAGCTTGCATTGACCATAGTGTTATGAATTATGTCTTATAACTCTCTTATATCATATTTTAATTGGTCAATTGCATGTCATGAAATGAAATGTCCCTTCTTAGCATGTTTTAAATGTTTTTATGCATAGCTATCATACTTAGTGCATTTTTGTACTAACACATACTCTTGCATACACCTTTCCCAAATGTAGGGTCCGACATACAAGGATTCAAATATTGTGGCTAGCGCTTGGACTTTGATTCTTTCCCGAGCTAGGTGAGTCCGCATGGTTCGAGGACGGATGTCATTATTTTACTTTCTTTCTTGTATTTCCTTAGTTGGCTATGATAAGACATGAGTTTAGACTTCCGCTTTTCTATAAATTTCTTTTGGACTTAAAATGTTGTTTAGCTCTTTATTGTTCTATTTCTTATGTTATGAAAGGTTAGTGGCTTTTATGGAGTCCTTTCGGGACTTATACGCCATGTTACATCTAGGGGGTACCCCTATGTCGTGACACCTTAAATAAATCAAGCCACTTTCTTTGGAGAAGATTTAGATCCTTCTGATTAAACACATATTGCAAACTCTTGTGGTTGGTAAAAACATCAAAATGAACACTATACAAATAATGTCTCAAGATCTTAAGACCAAACACAACTGCCGCTAGTTCGAGGTGATGTGGTAGGATAATTCTTCTCATGAATCTTAAGTTGCCTTGAAGCATAGGCAACAACTTTTTCATTTTTCATAAGCACACATCCTAGCCCAATTCTTGAGGCATCACAATAAACAACAAAACCATCAGTCCCTTTCGGTAAAGTCGACACCAGAGTGGAAGTAAGCCTATCCTTCAATTCCTGAAAGCTCTTTTCACATTCTTTGAATCATATGAACTTAGCCTTATTTTGAGTTAGTGTTATCAATGGAGAAGAAATTGAAGAAAACCTCTCAACAAACCTTCTCTAGCAACCAACCAAACCCAAGAAACTTCTAATATCCAAAGGGGATAGAGGTCTAGGCCAACTGGGAACCGCATCTATCTTCTTAGGATCTACCTCAATACCCTTACTTGAAAGTATGACCAAGAAAAGCCACAAACCTTAGCCATAACTCACATTTTCTAAATTTTGCAAAGAGTCGTCGGTCTTTAAGGATTTGCAACACGATCCTCAAATGATTGATGTGATCACCCTCACTTCTCAAATAGATCAATATCTCATCAATGAACACAGTCACAAACATGGCAATGTATTGTCTAAACACCCTATTCATCAAATCCATAGATTCTGTCGGAACATTAGTCAAACCAAATGACATTACCAAAAATCACAATGACCATACTGAGTCCGAAAAGTGCTCTTCAGAATGTCATCTTCCTTCACCCTCAATTGGTGATAACCCGACCGAAGGTCAATCTTGGAAAAGTAACTCTTTCCTTGAAGTTGGTCAAACAATTCACATATCCTTGGAAGAGGATACTTATTCTTTAACAGTCACCTTGTTCAATTGGCGATAGTCTATAAACATATGGAGAGAACATATTTCTTTCTAACAAACAAATTTGCAAAACCCCATGGAGAAATACGCAATCAGAGGAAACCCTTATACAACAAATCATTCAATTGCTCTTTCAACTCCTTTCATTCTGTCGGAGCCATTTAGTAAGGAGGAACAGAGATAGGTTCCGTATCTAGGAGAAGGTCAACACCAAAGTCTATTTCCTTTTTGGGGACAATACCAGGAAAATCATTTGGGAACACTTTCGGAAACTCAGTAACCACAAGGACCGACTCAAGAGTAGAGGTTTCAGAATCTACATCCCTTACCCTAACTAGATGGTATATGTAACTCTTAGAAATCATCTTTCTAGCTTTGAGACAAGAAACAAACGGACCCTTAGTTATAGAATTTCTCCCTTTCCACTCTAGGATGGGTTCATTTTTGAAACTGAAACTTGACTACACGAGTTCTACAATCAATAGAAGCATAACATGAATGCAACCAATCCATACCAAGGATAACACCAAAATATAGCATATCAAGCTCTACAATATCAACAAAAGTAACTCTATGGGCAAGGAAACATGAAACTTTCTATACACCCTCTTACCTAGAATAGAATCACCAACAAAAGTAGAGACACAAAAAGGGTCTAACAACACATCCAGAAGAACATCAAACCTCATAGAAACATATGGTGCCAGAAAAGACAAGGTAGCATCAGGGTCGATTAAAGCATAAACATCAAGTTGAAAGACTTTCAACATATCAGTAACCATATTGGGAGAACCCTCTTGATCATAATGAGTCTGAAGTGCATAAAATTTGTTTTTCTTAGGAGCATTTGAACCTGAACCACTAGGACAAGATGAAGGATTAGGTCGAGCCCTTCGACGATTATCTTCATCATTCTTAGCAACTAAAGGACAATCTATTATCTTATGGTCACTCTTACCACAACCAAAGCAAGCATTGGAACCCGCTAGACACTTGCCCTTGTTCTTTCTTCCATACTTAGCACAAGTAGGCAATAAAGACCCACTACCACTTCTTCCTTGAGGCTTAGGGTTAGACACCCTTTGTTTGTTGAACTTTGAAGGAACATTGGAGGACCCTTGACCGCAAGACCTTTGTCAGAACTTAGAACGACTATGTCTATCGGACCTTGAATGTGAGAAATTACCATCACCAATTTTAGACCTCTACGCCTCCCTAGACCTTTTTTTAAGTTTCTCTTCTTCGATTTGTTGAGAATAAACCATGAGATGAGAAATGTCCATATCATTAATAAGAATAGCGGTATGACATTTCTTAACCATCATTTCAGACACACCTGAAATAAACTAGCTCATCTTTGCTCTAGGATTGACAACCATAGTAGGAGCATACCTCGATAATTATGTAAACTTTAAAGCTTATTCTATCACACTCATAGTTACTTGACAGAGAATAATGAATTCAAGCACATTTTCCTCCCTCATTTCAAGGAAAAAGAACCTATAAAGGAAAGCAACTTTGAACTTTTCCCAATCGAGGGGACCCTCATCTTTTGCTCTCTTCTATTTCAATTGGTTGAACCACACTTGAGCGACACCTTTAAGTTGATAAGCGGCCAACTTTGCCTTTTCTACCGGCTTCACTCCAATGATTATCAACACCTTGTACACTTCATCAATAAACTCTTGAGGGTCTTCCTAAACCTTAGAACCATGAAACTCCAGGGGATTCATTCTAGTGAGGTCCCTCACTCTAGATTCCATCGTAACCACATTTTGGTTCACGAGGACTGCAACCTCCCTATTGGCTTCTGCCGTCATGGCTTAAGCCAACACTTGAAAAGAAGCCTTACACTCTGTATTTGTCATTTGCTTAGCCAATGGATCATCCAAAACTGAAGGAGTTTGAGGAGGAGCTTCTCGTTCCACATTCTCTCCTGCATTCCCTCTAACATATGCTCTTCGAGTAGCCATATCCTGTAGAGCATCGGTTATGGATTAGGAGAGAGACCTTATAGAGTAGAACTATATCACATGACAATAGAGTAATGAAAGAAGTTGAGTTTCTCAAACATCTTGTAGCCTCTTATTCATAATTGTGGCGCGCTTCACACTCATGAACAATACTCTACTCGACGTGGCTTACGAGACTTCCTAGGACCTTTCTAAACCTTGTGCTCTAATTACAAAGTTTGTCACGACCCAAGGTAGCCCCTAGTCGTAACATGGCGTATAGGATCCCGAAAGGACCCATACAAGCCACTTAGCATTCATCATACAAGAAATAGAATATGAAAGAAAAAAGGAAAAACATTTCAAGTCTAAAAGTTTTATTAAAGTAAAGTGGAAGCATAAAAATCATCTCAAAGCCATCTACTACATAAGAATGAATTTGGGCGTAGCCCGTACATCATGTTCCAAAACTGAAAGTAAGGAAATACTAAAATTAATAAATATTCGGTCCTCCAAGCATGAGGACTCACCAAATCTTGAAATCTCTTCAAAAAACACTAGCCTCAAAACTGGGAACCCTCACTGTCGGACCCTATATATTGGGAAATGTAGGCAACAATATGGGTTAGTACAAACTTACCAAGTATGATAGTCATGCGTAGAATCATATAAAGTCATGCTAAAATGGGGATATTTTCATGAGCATGCAATGATCAAGCTAAAACATGAATCTTGAATGTTAGAAAGTATATGTCATAAAACATGATCAATGCAAGTGAACATCATCTTAAAACATTTGTAAGATACTTCTTGAAGTAATCTTAGTTCCTCTTAGATTGCTTGTGGGAAGTAGCCTTAACCGACATATAAGACCATGTGAGCTATCAACATGAAATTCGGTGTCTCCCACATCGAAAAGAGGTGTCCTACTTGCCAAGGTAAGGACCATGAACTTTTAGCTTATGTGGATCCACTAGGTAATGTCTATCTAGATGATCACATGTTGGCACATAGTTTATGGGACACGGGTAATCGTCACTTGTCCACTCGGTACTAATCTTAACTTCCATGGATTAGTTCTTAATTATATTCATCTTCGCTCTTAAAGGAACATGGATAATCTCCTCTTCTCCTCACATCATGTGACATGGGTAATCGCCTCTTCTCTTTTAATTAAAGAGCATAGGTAGTCACTTCTGTCACTATATTAGAATAGCTCCTTAACATTGATTAATTTTAGGTGAGAAGAACTTTCAACCCTAAGAACCCTTACTATGTTAGAAGACTTGTCACAATCAACACAACAACAACATCATTGATACTTCACTCTCAAAGAATCCTTAAAACATTTACATAAATTTCATGAGAATATGCTTGATTTCATAAATTCTTCTCTCATAATCCAAAACCCACAATATATAATCACCACTTGGAAAAACATGGGAATTACATAGGTTCATGGGCGATCATCATAAAAATATGAGATTAACTCAATTCATGCATAAAAGATCATAGATCAATTAAATTAATAATTAAGTTAACCCATGATGAGTCCAAGAGTTGGGCTCATTTAGGGCTTTGTTTTGATAGTTTTAATGTCCTAAAATGCCTAACTTATGCTATAAAATGATGTTAAGGCATTGATTTTTTGGTATACGAGTTAAGGAACAAGGCAAGGATGCTGCTAGGGAAAAAAAAAGCAAAAAAAGTTGAAGAAGTGGAGAAAAGGAGATCCTGGTGATCGCCAACACCACTCGGTGAACCACTGAGTGGCTCTTCAGCTCGCTTAATGTTCCAGTATGCCAGCCCTGGAGGATGAAACCATGTCGGCGACAGAAATGGGCAGTCGACGAATCACCAACCAATTCTGTGACAACAAGTTGGATTGCCCAAAGTTACAGAACTTGGGATACTAAGGACCAAAGAGAAATGGTGATGAAAGTGAGGAAATGGAGGATCACCGAACCACTCGGTAAAGCACAACTTATCCCACCGAGTGTACTTTTGAGCCAAAAAGCTGAAAACTATAAAATGATTTATAAAAGGAATTTGATGGGCTAGAAAAATAGTTCTCATGTAGTGCTGACCCAAAGATTACAGGTCCCATTCTAGAGTTAGAGCTTTTTCTAAGTTCTTGAATGCTCATTGTAGAATTCTTGACGATTTCAACTTGGGTTTTTGAACTTTTCAATTTTGATAAATGTAAAAGCTTGGAGACTATTACCCAACTGATGGCTAATCTAGTTTGTAATTGTTTTTACCTTTTTATGATGTTTAGCTCAGACTCCAATTTTTGGGGTGTGATTATGGTTTGAATTAGCTTATAGATATTGGTAATTAGTGATTTAAATGCTTAATTGAAGTGGGTGTTAATTGATAGTTGTGTTTTAATCTATCAATTGTAGTTGCAAATGCAGTTCTAATTATGTCTTCTTGGCTTGCTCGAGAGAGATGTTTTGGAACCAAAGTTGTTGATTAATGGTTTTTAGGTATTCGTTTGATATAGGTTCAGCTCCAGAGAGTGAATCATAATCCCAATCCTACTCGTCTAGCTCAAGAGAGTAGACAAACTAAGGTGTGGGTTGTTCTTAATTGCTATTCTTGTTGATGTTCGAAAGAAATTACTTGATTCGAAATAGTTGTTCGAGAGAAAGCTATTTCATTTATAGCCTAGCCTACCCACTGATATTTATCTATTTTTTAGTAGTTTTAATTACCCATATAGTGAATTTTTCCTATAATCGATCATATCTCAAGAATTCCTGTCCATATTGTTATTTTCTTTTTGTTTTATTGTGTTGTAGCTGATAATTGCAAACCAAAACCCCCCACCTGACATTTGTGTCACTCCCTTTTAGACTTGTTACGTGTTTTCTTTTTCGATAATTTCTATTCCTATAGCTAATTAGACCATGTTTGTACTTCCTAATTGAATTTGAACATGTATTTCTCTCTGTGGGTTCGACCCTAACTCATTTGTTGGGTTTTATACTAACTAATAATCATTTGCACCTAGAATTGGATGAGTTGTGCTTGAAACATTAGATCAAAATGGTGCCGCTACCGGGGAGTGGTGTTGTTTAAAATTCTTTTATCAAAGTTGAATAGTGATCTTTTTGGTTGTAGTTCAATCAACTTACTTTAGTTTTATTTTGTGTTGCTTGTATTGAACAGAGGAAGAGATGAGCGTAAACGAAAGTAATGGTAGTCAAGTGGGCCACCAAAATGATATTGGGAATTTTAATGACGTGAATAACCCAATCCAATTAGGTGGCGTTCGTGCAATTCGTCTACCCCTTGTTGAGGATAATGCAGTCTTCCATGTTATGAGCACAATGTTGCAGCTTCTTCAAATGAAAGGATTATATAGAGGGTTAGTACATGAAAACCCTCATAAGCATATTAGGAAGTTCGTGGATGTTTGTGGTCTGTTCTCATTCAAGAATATATCACAAGAATCAGTCCGTCTCAAGTTATTCCCATTCTCTCTAATGGGTGAAGCTACAAAATGGTTGGCTGAATTGCCAAGGGATTCCATCACTTTGTGGAATGAACTTACTACAACATTCTTTGTGATATTATTTTCCCATTGAAGACGATGACGCTTAGAGACAACATCGAAAGTTTCAAACACTTGGAGGGTGAGCCTTTCCATGAGACATGGCTGAGATTTACAAAATTGGTACTTCAATGCCTGACTCACGGACTTCCAAATAATGCACTACTACAATACTTCTATAGGAGCCTCGACTTAGTGAACAAAGGAGTTGTTGATCAACTTGTTCCTAAAGGTATAATGCAACAACCCTATAAAGTAGCATCGCAACTCCTTGATGGAATGACCAAGATAAACAAAGCGTGGCATACTCATGAGGACCAAATGTCCCCTCTCACTTTTAGAATGACAAAAGAGCATATTGAAAAGGATCAAGAGAGGGAAAAAAACATAGCCAAAATGATGACCCAGTTGATTATTTTGGCGAAAAATGTTATGGATAGTGGTGCAAAGAGTGTCAATGTTGTTGGTGTTGGTGGAGTGAATCTTGAGGAAGCTCATTTTGAAGCACTTTACAATGAGGAAGTGAAGTTCCTAGTTAATCAAGAAGGTGGATATCGAGCAAACTATCCAAGGTCGGGCGGAAACCCAAATGGAATAGAGATGAGGGATGGAGAAATCGTGATAGAGAATGGCGTGATCGTAACACCACTTGAAAGGAAAGAGAGGGTGACAAGGACAGGTACATCCCACCCCATAGCATCAAAAGCCCGCGGAGTTTGAAAATTTTCGTACGGAAGACATGCTCTCACACATTCTCAACAAAGTTGAAAGGTTGCACAAAGTGTTGAAAGAGATGAAGAAGGATGTCTCTACACTTAATCAGATTGTCACCTCCCATTCCGTCTCAATTAAATAGTTGGAGACCCAAATGAGTCAAATTTCTTCCCATTTGAATCCAAGGCCAAAAGGGGCACTACCAAATGATACCTTGGCAAACCCGAAGAATGAACCGTAAATTGGTATTTTTGTCGTGCCACGCCGTTAAATAAGGCACTTCCTTGGAGGCAACCCATGTTTCTGATGCTTTAGTTTTTGATTTTGAATAACGGGTGTTGATTGTGTAGGTTGAAAAGTGAAAGTGTTAGAAAATGGGTAGTTTGGAGAGCCAAAGTCCAGTCGGCGACACGCCAAATAGGTCAGCGAGCCCTAATTTGGAACATCGTTGGAACCACCAAGCTTGAAGGGGAACTCTATAAAACTCAGTAGGCTATATGCTAAATCGACGACTTGCCGAACAGGTCAGCGAGATCAATTTTGTTCATCGTTTGAACCCCCAAATTGCTAGTAGTCCGGTAAAACTCAGCGAGCCAAAATACCACTCTGTGCATCACCAAGTGGTTCGGCGAGCACAGCTTGCTCCATCGAAGGGAGTGCGAACTGAAAGATTTTAAAGGCCAAACGGTTTAAAATTTCAAAATCCTTCATCTTTTCCCATTTTTAACCCCCATACTCTCACTCCCTACTTAAGATCTCACACATTTTCTTGCTTTTTGCTTCGTATCCTGTGAATTCTTTAATCGGATTATGGAACTTTGCCACCTAGCTTTACAACTATTATTTTAGCATTAAGGTTGGTTTTCCGAACCCCGTAATCTAAAAGTGTAGTTGAAATCGAATGCATCGGTAATTTGTTATTGGTTTTTGCTGGGTAGTTGATTATAATCATTGTTTAATTGGTTGATTGCCTATAATAAGTTAAAATGACTGTCTCATTGTGCGTAATCGGTTGATTCAGGTGTTTTTTCTTGTTGAAATTGAGTCTAAATTGTTGGGTGCGGTGTTTTTGTATTGGGTATAGTGGGGTGAAGTCTAAGTAACCCCAAATTATGCTAAATGACATAATTTTCCCAATGATGGAGCATTTGACGTCATTCATAAGGGCAAAAGTCGTCAAATGGCCAATTTTCGCCAAATCAGGGGAACTGTGAGTACCTCGAGCGCATGGGTAGTATGTGTCTAACGTTAATATGATTATGTATCTTAATATGATTATGTATTTGTTTAATTTTGGTTTTGAGGGCTGCAGGCTCGATTTTGAAGATTGGCGTGGAAAACTGGCATGTTGGGCCGTTTGGTAAGCTAAGCCGGCTCGCCGAGTGGTTCGGCTGTTCGCCAAAGTCCCCCACAGATCACCATTAATTTCTAGGTTTAGTTTAGTTTATTTTGGAACTTTTGGTGAGATTCATAGAGCTCGCTGAATTCACTCAGCGACTCACTGAAAGTCCTTCTTGATCGCCTTTCTGAGCCCCTAAATCCCTAAAATACACTGTAACTTTTGGCGAGCTACTTTTAGCTCGCTAATTGGTGTCGGCGATTCGCCAATGGCCCTAAACATCGCCGAACTATCTTGAATGTTTGAAAATTGTATGCTGGAACTTTTGGCGGGCCTAATCAGGTTCGCCAAAGCAACTCGGTGACTTAGAATAGTTCAGCGAGTCATTTTGCAACTTCTTTTTCTATAATTTTTCTAGATATTTTTCTAAATGTTTCTCCATTGTTTTGCAGGTATGGCTAGAACCAATTCAAACGATAGTAGTATGCCGACTCGAAATTGGGTACGCAGAGTTGTTATCAATGAGGAAGCCGCTACTTCCACTGCTAAGGGCAAGAAATTACCTCCGAAGGGAGGTCAGGGAAAGGGCAAAGTGACCATAGCTGAGACACCGAAATACAACTCTGATAGTGAGGGAGAGTCCTATGATTCTCAAGCTTTATTCTCTGAGCCTGAGTACGATCAATCATTGCATGTCCGGAGTACAAAGCTTCATTTCAAAGCTCGTCATGATCTGTCTATAATTCTAGAGCTGACCTCTCAGCCAAGACTCTCCTCCAAAGACAAACGGTGGTTCGGTGCCACGATTCGAGTCCCCTTCCCAGTTACTCAAACGGTTAAAGACCTAGGAATTGAGGACCATCATGGAGGAAAAGAGATTGTTTACAGATGCGGTAGTGGACAGGCATCCAGACGTGTAGGACACCCTCATGTACCACAGATTCGAGATCTTTACAAGACCCCAGTGGACTTTGCAATGGTCCGAGGGAGTTAAGTCAGATGCATTAGTGATGATATCAATGTTGTGTTTAAGAGGGCAGCAAACTTCATACATGAATACCAGAGTATGATCACATCAAATACTCTGGATGACCTCAAAGGTTGGCTAGCCCCCTTGGTTTCTGACACTACCCCAAGGTGGATTGAGGTCGGAGCGCCTATAGAGAAGAAGGACCTTAATGTAGCTACTATATATTGGTTTGGATTCATCAGTAACTCGATTATGCCTTTACAGAATGAGTCTATTCTCCGCCACCGAGCGGCAGCCTGCCTTGGGTCTATTATAGCAAGGAAGTGGCTAAATTTGGGGTAGTTCATTGAGCAGGAGATGGCCATATGGTCCAAGCAGCGTCAGATGTCCTTCTCTTTCTAGTATTGATCACAAAGTTATGTCATCGGGTCGGAGTTCTATGTGATGAAAAGAGGGATATCAAGCTTACACCTACATCTTCTACAAACATCCAGTGCATAGAGGCTGAGTACACATGGAACGAGGTTGATAGAAAGAGAGCAAATATGGTGGACATATCCTCGGTGGTTTATATCGATATGCTACATGCTGAGGAAGTCTTACCTACTCTGGCCTCTGAGCCTTCAGGTACTTCTAGCTCCACTCCTTCCAACACTCCTGGCTCTTCTGGTGCTCCCCCACCTCCTAGATATGATGTTGGTACTACTACCTCTAGACCTCCGATTACCCAGGCTATGCTTTATAAGATGGGGCACTTAGCCAGTCTGTTGATGTACATGCCTTCTAGCTAAAGACCACAATTCCTGAGATAATTGAGAAAACTATAACTGCCATATTGGGTCCTATCAGGGCATCTAATGCCCTCTCAACGAGAGTGGAGGTTTGTGAGAAAGGTCAGGGAGCTACTCATGAGGTGACAACCTTAAAGGCCAAGATTACTGAGCTGAGGAAGGATGTGGACCCTCTGAAGTCCATAGATTGTACCTCATTATTCGAGACTGTAGAGATCCCAGATGAGCTGAGCACCAATATTCCAGTTCATTCTGAAGAGCCTTCGGCTACAATCGAAGATGAGGTTAGAGTTGATGATGTTGTTGCAAAGTATGAGGCTGAAACTGATGAGGAGCAGCTTGGTGTTCAGGAGGAGACTGTTTTTGAGGGCCTAAGAGACTTAGAGGAGGTGATGGTAGATTCAGTTGTATAGACCTCCTTGATGGATACTTCCATAAGCAATATGTGAACTTTTAACATCTCGTTGTGACTAGCTTGTTGTCGAATGAGTCTTTTGTAATGAAAATTGCATGCTAGCTAGAAAGTGTGTAATCTTGTTTGATATTGGTACCAATGCCTTGTGTGGTGAGGTTGTTTTGGAACATGGTATTTGATGACACCTAGAACTTGCCCTGTTGGTCCGATTGATTGAGTGAAGTGAATAATTTAAATGATCTTAGGCAATAATTTTGAAGAGTGAGTCAAATTGGACAATATACCTCTTTTGTGGCCACCCTTGTGAGAAGTGTGAATCTTGTTTGGGAACCCATTGAGCCTATCCTTTTCTTAGAAGAAACTTGAGCAACTTTGACCTCTTTATCCCATCACCTATAACCTTCATGAAGTTTTGGTGTGTTTGAATAGCCAACTTAGGCCAAAAGCCTAAGTTAGGGGTGTGGTGAAAAAGAAGGAAAGTCAAGAACTGTGAAAAATTCCTCCTTTGATGGACTGTTTTGAAAAAGATGGAACCACTCCATATAAAAAAAATAAAGAAAGAAGAAAATAAAAAAAGAAAAGGACTGAAAAAGAACAAGAATTGTGAAATAATGTGTTTGAACATAGTAAAATGGGGTATCCGGTAATTCATGTCTAGTTGAATAATGAGGTGGAGTTTAAACATGTGTGAATATGAAAGAAAAGGAGAAAAAGAGTGATTTTCAGGCCATACTTCATGAAGGTGGAAGCCACTAAGCCTAAACAACCATACCTTCACACTCAGCCTCATTACAAAACTTAAAAAGACCTTTGTGATCTTTAGTGAGCTGAAACGAATGTTGATTGGAAAATAAGGGCAAGCCTATGGGTGAAGTCATGCATGTCTTCATCTTTTTGAGTGTGAGAGTTGTTTGTGATTCTTGAACTTTGAATTGTTGATGAATTTTGTGTGAATATGGAATCATCTGGAGAGGGCATTTGAGTACCTTTGTTGAGCTTGAACTTACATCTGAAACAAGTGTTGTGAACTTGAGTATCTTTGATAATGGTGAGTCACAATTTGAATCTTTTAGTGCACAATTGAGCATTGTATGTGTAGTTTGAACCTTTTTTGTGCATTCATGTTGAGTCTTATGCAGCACTATTTGAGACATCCTTATTGAATTACTGATCTTGAGTTTTACTTGAGCACAACCAAAAGTTTAGGTTGGGGGTGTTGATGAGTCCAAGCTTGGGGTCATTTAGGGCTTTGTTTTGATAGTTTTAGTGTCCTCAAATGCCTAACTTATGCTATAAATTGATGTTAAAGTATTGATTTTCAGGTATATGATCTAAGGAACAAGGCAAGGATGCTACTAGGCAAAAACGAGCAAAACAAGCTGAAGAAGTGGAGGAAAATAGATCATGGTGATCGCCAAGACCACTCAGCGAACCTCTGAGTGGATCTTCTGCTTTGTTCCAGTGTGCCAGCCCTGGAGGATGAAACTAAGTCGGTGACATAATTGGGCAGTTGGTGAATTACCGACCGGTCCCATGACAATAAGTTGGATCTCCCAAATTTATAGAACTTGGGATGTTGATGACCAAAGCAAAATGGCGATGGAAGTGAGCAAACGACAGATCGCCGAACCACTCAGCGAAGCGCTACTTATCCCACTGAGTGGAATTTTGAGCCAAAAAGCTAAAAACTATAAATTGATTTTTGAAAGGAATTTGAAGGGTCAGAAAAATAATTATCACCAAGTGTTGACCCAGAGATTACCGTTCCCATTATAGAGTTAGAGTTTTCTCTAATTATTTGAGTCCTCACTATAGAATTCTTGAGGATTTCAACTTGGATCTTTGAACTTATCAATTTTGGAACATTGTAAGGGTTTGGTGACTATTACCCAGCTGATGGCTAATCGAGTTGGTAATTGTTTTTACCTTTTATGATGTTTAGCTAAAACACAAATTTCTGGGGTGTGATAATGTGATTATGGGTTGAATTAACTTATGGGTATTACTAATTACTGATTTAAATGCTTAATTGAATTGGGTTTTAATTGATAGTTGTGTTTTAATCTATGAAATGTAGTTGCAAATGCAGTTCTAATTGTGTGTTCTTGGCTTGCAAGAGAGAGAGGTTTTGCTACCAAAGCTGTTGATTAATGGTTTGTAGGTATTGGGTTGATATGGGTTCTGCTCGAGAGAGTGAATCCTAAACCCAATCCTATATCGAGAGAGTAGATGAACTAAGGTGTGGGTTGTTCTTAATTGCTATGCTTGTTGATGTTCGAAAGAAATCACTTGATTAAAAATAGTTGTTTGAGAGAAAGCTATTTCACTCATAGCCTAGCCTACCGACTGATTTTTATCTATTTATTAGTAGTTTCAATTACCCATATAGTGAAATTTGCCTATAATTGATAACATCCCGAGAATTCCTCTCCATATTGTTATTTCATTTTTGTTTGATAGTGTCGTAGCTGATAATTGCAAACCAAAGCACCCCATATAACATTTGTGTCACTCCCTTTTAGACCTGCTGCATGTTTTTTTTCAATAATTTCTCTTCCTACAGTTAATTAGACCACATTTGAACTTCCTAATTAAATTTGAACATGTACCGCTCCTTGTGGGTTCAACACCAACCCATTTGTTGGGTTTTATACTAACTAACGATTGTTTGCACCTAGAATTGGATAAGGTGTACTTGAACCGTTAGCTCAACCCATAACACATAAGCAAAACCCTAACTAAATTAAGGATTTCTAGCTTTGAAATCGGAGAAGTTGGGAACTCCATGGAGGAAAGGGATCCATGGATGAAAACTATCATACCTCAATGCCAATTTCTTAAATTCAATGGGGGATTAGGAGAGTTGAGTTGAACCCTTCTTCTTCAATCTTTTTAGAGAGAGAAATATTTGAGAGGAAGATTTGTTCTTCTTTTGTAAATTTGAGAGAATGATTTCAATTGGGGAATTTTGGGGTTAAAAACATTTGTATAGGGATTTTGGCGAAGGGTAAAACTACATAGTATTAGGATAAAATAATTAGGAAAAAACCCATTAAATTAAACCACAACCGCTAGGTGAAATCACCATTAAAATACATCTAACCTATCAACAAGCAAAACCCAACAATAATCTCAACACATAGTTGTTAAATCACACCCCAAGAATGGGGTTTTTTTATGCCACACATCAAGAAATAGAAATTTATACCTTCAATGATGTTGAAATCAAATGGGTATGAAAATTTAAGTCTCAATTTAAGCAAAGACTATAGAATCCAAGAGACCCATTTCCAAATGGAAAGAGGCAAAACTCTCTTCTTCTTCGAGTTTTCAAAACCCTTTCCAAAACTTAAAGAATATTTCCAAAACTCTCTCTACTTTACAATCTAAAATCTAGGTAAAAATGATGTAAAAATCGCTGCTAAGAATAAAAATTGAACTAGTATTTATAGTTTTTAGAAAATGTGCTCAGAGGGCTCTTTCGCTGACGTTAGTGAGAATCGCCGATGCATTCGGTGATCCACCCTTTTGTCTACTTTGTCACCTTTCATTAGTTGCCTTCAGCATCTTTGTGTCCGAGGTAATTGGGCGATGTAGCACTGCTTTGCGGAGTAGTTCGGCGATACGCCAACTGCTCCTTTTCATCACTGATTTTCCCTTTTTATTCAGGGCTCAGCACACTGGAACAAAGGGCGAATATGAGATCTATTAGCGATTCACCGAATGTGTTCGGTGATTTGCAGACCTTTGTTTATTCATTCTTTTGGCTTCTTTTTTATCCTTTTTGCTAAGTAATGTCCATGCTTTGCCTCAAACCTAAAATACCTAAAACTTAAAGATTTTCATCAGATATCGGGGTAAAACATGAATTTGAGGACACTAATAACATCAAAATATAGCCCTAAATGAGTCCAATTTGTGGACTCTTCAATGCCCCAAAGCAAAACTACTTTTATGCTCTTCAATCCCGAGGTGACCAAGAGAACTCCCCGGATGTAGTGACCGGTATGTTAAAAGTATTTTATATTGATGTATATGCCTTGTTAGATCCCGGTGCTACTCTGTCCTTTGTGACACCTTATGTGGCCATGAAGTTTGATATGTTCCACGAAGTGTCATTAGACCCTTTTTCGGTTTCTACCCCAGTTGGTGATTCGGTGGTGGCCAAGAGGGTGTATAGAAGGTGTCCCGTTTCCCTATCTCATAGAGTTACTGTTGTGGACTTGGTAGAGTTAGTCAGTTTAGAATTTGATGTGATTTTGTGTATGGATTAGTTGCATGCATGTTATGCCTCTATTGATTGTACGACTCGGGTGGTTAGATTTCAATTTCCAAATAAGCCTATCCTTGAGTTGAAGGGAGGAAATTCCATGGCTAGAGATCAATTTGCCTCTTGTATTAAAGCTAGGAAGATGATCTCCAAAGGGTGTAGTTACCATCTTGTTAGGGTGAGGGATGTGGATTCCGAAGCCCCTTCTCTATAGTCGGAGCCAGTAGTTAGTGAGTTCCTGGAAGTTTTCCCTGATGATTTGCCCAGTATTCCTCCCAAGTGGGAAATATATTTTTGTATTAACCTTCTTTCAGATACACAAACCTATCTCTATTCCTCCTTATAGAATGGCTCCGATGGAGTTTTAAGAGGTTAATGAGCAATTAAAGGATTGTTTAAATAAGGGATTCATCCGACCAAGTATCTCTTCATTGGGTGCTCCGGTGTTGTTCATTAGAAAGAAGGATAGGTCTCTTCGAATGTGTATTGACTATCGTCAATTAAATAAAGTGACCATTAAGAATAAGTATCCCCTTCCGAGAATCGGTGACTTGTTTGATTAACTTCAAGGGGCTAGTTACTTCTCAAAAATTGACCTTTGTTTGGGGTATCACCAATTGAGGGTAAGAGGGGATGATATTCCCAAGACGACTTTTCGAACTTGGTATGGACATTTTGAGTTCCTTGTGATGTCATTTGTCTTAACAAATGCCCCAACGACATTTCTGGACCTAATGAATAGAGTGTTTAGGAAATACCTAGACATGTTTATGATTGGGTTTATCAATGATATTTTGATCTATTCAAGGAGTGAGAATGAACATGTGGACCATTTGAGAATTGTGTTGCAAGTTCTTAAGGACCATCAACTTTTTGCAAAGTTTAGCAAGTGTGAATTTTGGTTAAGGTCTGTAGCTTTCCTTGATCACATTGTGTCAAGCAAGGGTATTGAGGTAGATCCTAAGAAGACAGATGCGATCAAGAGTTGGCCTAGACCGCTAACTCCTTTCGACATTAGAAGCTTTTTGGGTTTGGCCGGTTACTGCAGAAGGTTTGATGAGCGATTTTCTTCGATTGATTCTCCTTTGTAGGATTTGACCCAAAATAAAGCTAAGTTTGAGTAGTCAGAAGCATGTGAGAAAAGTTTCCAACAGTTGAAAGATAGACTTACTTCCACTCTGGTGTTAACCTTACTGGAAGTTACAAATGGTTTTGTTGTGTATTGTGATGCCTCTAGAGTTGGGTTGGGATGTGGGCTTATGCAAGATGGTAAGGGGATTGCCTATGCTTCAAGGCAACTTAAAGTACATGAGAATAATTATCCTACCAATGACCTTGAGTGAGCGGCGGTTGTTTTTGCCTTAAAAATTTGGAGGCATTATTTATATGGGGTCCATATGGATGTTTTCACCAATCACAAAAGTCTACAATATGTGTTTAGTCAAAAGGAATTGAATCTTTGCCAAAGAAGATGGCTAGAGAACTTGAAGGATTATGATATGAGTGTCCTTTATCACCCCGACAAAGCTAATATGGTAGCGGATGCTCTTAGAAGATTGTCGATAGGTAGTGTGGCTCATGTAGAGGATGAAAGAAAGAGGTGGTTCGTGATGTGCATTGGTTGGTCCGACTAGGTGTTCAACTAGTAGATTCCATCAACGGTTGTGTCATGGTCTGTAATGGTTTCGAATCATCCTTTGTGATGGTTGTGAAGTCTAAGCAAAGTCTTGAACCGATCCTGGTTGAATTGAAATAGATGGTACTTAAAAAGTCCATTGAGGCTTTCTCCCAAGGGGAAGATGGGGCTCTAATGTATCAAGGTAGGTTATGCGTTCCAAATGTTAACGGCTTAAGAGAGAAAATTTTAGAAGAATCCCATAGTTATCGATATTCTATTCACCCGGGAGCCACCAAGATGTACCGTTACCTACGGGAACTCTATTGGTGGAATGGGATGAAAAAGGACATCGCAAAATTTGCAGCCAAATGTTCGAATTGTCAACAAGTGAAGGTTGAGCACCAAAGGTCGGGAGGCTTGTCTCAAGATATAGGTATCCTACTTGGAAGTGGAAAGCGATAAACATGGATTTTATTGTGGACCTGCCTTGCACCCGAAGGCAACATGATTCTATTTGAGTCATTATAGATAAGATGACAAAATCAGCCCACTTTATTCCCATCAAGGTTTTTTTTTCGGCGGAAGACTATGCCAAGCTATACATAAGAGATATAGTGAAGTTGCATGGGAATCCTTTATCTACCATTTCCCGATCGTGGTACCCAATTTACTTCCTACTTTTGGAAGTCATTCCAAAAAGGTCTATTCACTAAGGTGAAGCTCAGCACAACTTTTCACCCCCAAATAGGTGGACAAGCAGAACGCACTATTCAGACCTTGGAAGACAAGTTGAGGGAATGCATGACATATTTTAAGGGTAATTGGGATGACTAGTTGCCATTAATAGAGTTTGCCTGTAATAATAGCTATCACTCAAGTATTAGTATGGCTCCCTTTGAAGCCTTGTATGGTAGGAGATGTAGGTATCTAGTTGATTTGTTTGAAGTAGGTGAAGTTGCTTTGATAGGTCCCGAGCTAGCTTATGAAGCCATTGAGTAAGTTTGGCTTCTTAAAGAGAGGTTAAGAATGGATCAAAGTAGACAAAAGTCTTATGCCGATGTGAGAAGAAGGATCTAGACTTTGAGGTTAATGATTGGGTCTATTTGAAAATCTCACCCATGAAGGGTGTGATGAGATTTGGCAAGAAAGGGAAACTTAGTCCCTGATATGTGGGCCCATACCAAATTTTGAAACGTATTGGAAAGGTTGCCTATGAGTTTTATTTGCCTACTATGTTGGCTCTGGTCCACCCGGCATTTCATGTTTCTATGCTTAAGAAGTGTATTGGAGATCCAACATCCATTATTCCACTAGAAGGGTTGGGACTGGATGAAAGTCTTTCATATGAAGAGGTTCCGGTAGAGATCCTAGACCGGCAAGTCAAGAGATTGAGAAACAAGGAAATATCTTCAGTGAAGGTTTTATGGAGTAATCACTTACTTGAGGGTGCTACTTGGGAGGCCGAGGCCGAAATGAAGTCTCGATATCCTCATCTCTTTCCTTCTACTCCTATTCAAGCTTGAGGTAAGTAATTTCTCTTAAGTTTCCTTGGTTAGGATTCATGTGTGATTCATGTGTTTCCATGATTTCCTTATGTTGTGCATATTCTTAAGAAATTCATGTTTAGTAAGAAAAAGAGTTTTCATGATTGATTTTCCTCATGTTGTTGTGCATTAAGTATGAGTTGCCTTTTCGCTTCATGAGATGAATTGCTGAGCATGCTTTTAGTTTGGAAAAGGTAGTTCCTCCTATGAATATGAGAAATGTTGAAATTTCATGCATAATGGGTTGTTAAATGTAGTTCCTACTTCCTTATGATTCATAGAATTTGTTTAAAGTTGGAGTTGATGTTTCCTCCTTTGAATTGTGAATTGTTTTGATGTTTCATGCATGTTAGGCTGTTAGTCTTGAGCTTTACTTCCATACAGTGTCTAGATCATCATTCGAGGATGAATGTTCCCAAGGTAGAGATATTGTAACACCCCAAAAACTAGTAGGCTAAACCAGAACTAAACGTCAAAGTCAAAGTCTTGAAGGTGGCCTAGGGCTAAGGGTATGAGGGCAAGAGCCAAGGGAAAGGGGCCAAGGCTGCCCAAATTTACCTAGGCATTGTCCACCATCCCAAGAGTGCCTTCATGGCTCATGGTGGTCACCACACCTTGTGGTGCCACTCAAGATGGTGAGGTTGTAGCCTTCTTAAGGCTACCCCAAATTGGCTCCTCCACACGAGCCACTTCACAGCTCGTAAAGCCTTAGACGGATAGTGGGAGTGACCTTGGACATGCCTTGGTGGTGTGAGCATGGAAAGGAAGTTGTAAGACACTTTCTCAAGGCCCACAAGAAGGACCACGGCTCGTGGTATGCACCACGGCACGTTTATGGGCATACTTTGTAAAACATGTTTTTTCAGAGCTGTCTTCCCTCCAATGAATAATATTTTTCCAATCCTGGAGCTTAGTATGTTCTCTACCTTATCTATCAACTCTTTATAGTGTAGTAACCTTCTTCTCCCATAATATATAGGCACATTTAAATAAGTGAATGGGAATTCTTTTTGTGGAATCTGAGTCATCCTATAAACTAAATCACAAGTATTTTGATGAACTTTATCATGGATGTACACAACACTTTTTCCTTCATTGATCTGTTGCCCACTCACTTTTTCATAACCTATCAATGTATTTATAATCAACCTTATTGATTGTTTATTTGTTGTAGTAACAATGATGATATCATCTGTGTATGTGAAATGATTAATATATAGACTCCACTTAGGCATTCCATACTCTTTCAACCTATCATTGTTGTATAATGAGTTGATTGTCCTGGAAAGGCATTCTGCAGCCAAAATAAACAAAGTGGGGGACAAGGCGTCTGCCTGCTTTACTTCTCTGGTTGATTTGAAGAAACCTTGAGGTTGGCCATTTATCAGTATAGAGTACCAATTGTTAGAGATAATTCTATCGATCATGTCAATAAGGACTTCTCCAAACCCCATCTTGCTTAGCACTTTAGTAATATGTTTCTTAGCACTTTAGTAATATGTTAGAGGTTGGCCAATCGTTTTTGCCATGTCTAGTTTGATTACTAGGTTGGCAGGCTTCCCCTTATTCTTATATCATGTACTATCTCCTGCACTAGTAATATGTTTTCAACAATATTTCTTCCTTTCACAAATACAAATTGCTGAGGTGAGATAATATTAGGGAGAAGGTCCACCATCCTCTCATGAATTATTTTAGAGAAAACCTTGCTAGTAAAATTACTCAAGTTGATTGGCCTTAAATCTGAAAATATAGTTATCTCTTTCTTTTTTGGCAATAATACTAGATTAGTACAAGTGATATACCTTGACAATTCATGTCCGTAGAAAAGGTCTCTCACAATCTTCACTAGGTCTTTACCAATAATCTCTCAACATTCTTGAAAGAATTTTCCTGTGAAACCATCTGGTCCTCCTGCACTTTCAGCATTTAAACAAAACACTGCCTTTTTCACTTCATCTTCTTCAGGTATTACATTGAGGTTCTAATTATGCTCCTCCGTAATCATTCTTGGTATATTCTCTAGAATGCTAAAATCTGTTTGAATTTGTTTTTCACTAAACTGCTCAGTGAAAAATTTAATTGCCTCCCATGCGATTTCTACTTCTGTGTCTAGCCAGCATCCTATGTGATTTTGGATCCTGTTTAGCTGTAGTTTCCTCCTTTTGCCATTAACATGTGCATGAAATTATTTAGGGGTCATTTGGTAGAGTGTGTCAGAACAATGAAAAATAGGGTGACTTAGTAATGCTTGCATTAGTAGTTATTGCATTAGTAATGTCTTCATTAGTTATGCAAGCATTATTTCTTATACATTATTTGGTTTAATGTATTAGAAATAACAAATCTTGCATAATTTCAATTAAATAATATATTTTTACAAAAATACCCTTCACACTTTATTTATTTGTACACTTCCTTTGCAACAAAGTTCTTTGCTAAAACATCAAAAAATATTTCTTTGCTAAAACTTCATTAACTCTTCTTATTCTTTTTCTCAAAAATAATTTAAATAGTTGTGCTACTGCGTCAAAATTTTTTTGTGAAAAGTTGGCAAGTAATTTTTTTATCAAATTTATCGTCACAATAGTAAAAAATTTGATTAAATTATATTGAAATTAATTTTAAAAAAAGAAAGATACTTAAGAGGCCATAAAGCGTATTAAAACACCAACAAATTAAAAGACACTGAAAAGCAAATCAAAATAAAAATGAAAACTTATAACTACAAAGAAAATGAAAAGGCTTTAAGGGTAGTTTTGTACTTATTAATCTAATGCAAGTGTTAAAATTCTATGTATTACTAATATCTAGAATTCATTTGTATTAGTAATACATAACATAATACACAATAGAGTGTATAAATTATGCTTGCATTAGTTAAACATGGCATGAAAAAGTGTATCAAACAAGGTATTACTAATACACACACCTAATGCATGCATTATATTTCCTTATAGACTCTACCAAACGACCCCTTAGTGTTTCTGTGCCCATCTTTGAACTACTGCAGGCCTGCCTTTTGCCTCCAAAACTTTTCTTCCACAATAGAAAATTTAAACAATTCAGCCTGCACTCTTTGTAGTCTTTCTCTATTTCTGCTCGAAGGATGATGCTCAAACTCTTGTTTATGTACCTGAACCACTTCTTCCAGAGTAGCTATTTGCTTGAAGATATCACCATATGTTTCCTTACTCCATTTAGAAAATGATTTCCCCACTTTTTTTAACTTGTTATGAAAGTTAAAGAAACAATCTGAACTGTACGAATCCTTCCAATTGTTTCTCACTATCTCTTGAAAAGCGCCATGCTCCGCTCAGAAGTTAAGAAATCTAAAATACTTCTTAATGGATCTGATGTCTTCTTATAAGTTAATCATCAACGACGAGTGGTTTGAGCCTTGTTTAATAAGATTTTCAACCCCTAGGTTAGGGAATAAGTTTTGAATTGCCTAATTTCCAAGGCATCTACCCAATCTTTTAAAAAATAAGGCTTCATCAGATATCCTATTCCACCAGGTGTACATACTTCCAGTGAATCCCATATCTACCACTTGATACATGTCACTACAATGTCTGAAATCTTTTGTTTCTATAAATTGAATTGGAAGTCCCCTGAATTTTTCTATGTCATCAGTAATCACATTGGAATCTCCTCCTATTAGCCATGGTAGAGTCATATGATTAGAAATACTATATAAATCCTCCCATAACTGTACTCTCTCATTTCTTTTTCTGTTGGCATAAACTATACTAATCACCATCTCCTGTCCACTATCCACATTATTTAGCTTATATGCAAGTAGTTGTTCAGTGTCTCTTTGTATTTTAACTTGATATCCAGCCTCCACAAATAACCAGATTTTACCATTTACATTATGCCATGCAGTACCCATATTTAACCATAGCCTATACATATCTATGTTTCTAACATGTTTAAAAGGCTCTCTCAAGGCAATATAATTGAAATGTTTTTGTAATAGAACTACTCTTTCAAAGGCCTATTAAGTGTTAACGGACCTTATGTTCCAAATCAGAGAGATATTCATTGAGAAACACCTTTGGCATAGGCTATCCTTGTTTGTACTCCTCTCGTTGCCTTGGGAGGTGAACGTTAGGTTTGATGTCTATAATCTTTTTGAAAATAGAGATTATATGTCAGATTTATTTGCCCTATTTCTGCATAAAAAGAGAGAATAAAGTAAGGTATTGGGTAGTTTAGTTATACACATATATGAGACCAAAAGGAGATTCTATGAACCGATGTTATTGAGATCGAAAGAAGATTAGTGTCATTAATGATGACCTAGTCTATCCACGAATGTTCATCAATGTAGAGCAACATGATTACCCCTATGTGATCTTGATTTAAAATCCCCCCATCCCAAGATTTCTGGTTACTCATTGTATTTTCAGAAATTTTAGTTTAAATGTGACAGTTGATAACTAAACCCTTTCTAAAATTTGGTGGAATCATCAACCCATTTGTTCTTATTACTAAAATTCAATGAATTTATATATTTCAAATTTCTTGATAGAATTTATGCGCTATATCATTCTCTATGGGATTCGACCTCTACTCTTAGTTGGGTATTTTTAGTGACGATGATCGTTTTCTCTTTTAATTGATTTTGAAGAGTATTTTGTGGGTTAAAATAATAGCATTGTTGCTAGGGAATGATGGCTTAGAATTTCATTTTAGAAATTAGTTTGTAAAATTTTTTAGTTGCAGTAGACTGTTCCTTGGTGTTGTTATTTGCTTATTTGCAGGTTTAAAACATGAGTGACGACAATAGTGACAATGATAAGCACTACGGTGAAAAATATAACATAAGTGATTTGAATAACATGCACATGATAGTCATTCAAATCACGGGAGCCATCCGGTTACCTCCCATAGTTGGTAGGGCAATTTTTCATGTAACCGAACAATGCTACAATTTTTCTAATTAAGAGGAATGTTTGGGGGTTTATCTCATAAAGAACCTATGAAAACTTTAGTAATTTTTGGATGTGTGTGGGTCATATGTGTTCAAAACTATCTCTCAAGAGTCTATAAGGTTGAGGTTATTCCAGTTCTCTTTGACGAATAAAGCTACTAGATGGTTGGCGGAATTGCCAAATGATTCAGTGCCCCCCCCCCCCTTAAAGATGGTTCAACTTAGGAACCAAATCCAAAATTTCAAAAGAATTGGAGGGGAGCCTCTATATGATACATGGTTACGGTTTCATAAATTACTTTTGCAATCTCGAGCACATCGTGTTCCAAACCATATAATATTGCAATACTTCTATTGTAGCCTTATTCAATCAACAAAGGTGTGGCTGACAAACTTCCCCAAGGTAGGTTGATGCGATAACCATATGAAGTAGCATCGTTGTTGCTAGATGACATGAACTATGTGTACCAAGCATGACATACCAAGTTTCTTCTTTGCAACTGAGCATGAGTAAAGAACAAATTGAGTAAGAGAATATGTGAGATTAAATCATAGCTTAAATGATGACTCAAATCGATTTGTTGTCAAAACATGTTATGAGAGGTGGGTTAAAATCAGTGAATGCAGTTGGAACAAATAATGGACAGTGCCTGAAGGATGCCAAATTTGAGGCAATATACAATAAGAAAGTTCAATATTGAGAGGGGGGGGTTCTCACCCAAAAAAACCAAAAAGACAAGGTGGGAACCATGTTTGGACAAATAAAAGAGATAGTAGTTGGAAAGATTCGAGAGGTGGAAATTTGAGCTATAAGGAGGCTGAAAAAGATAGGTATGTTCCACCACATGACCATCCTCAACCAAAGGACCTAGCTATTCTGGATGGAAATCGAACCAAGGAAATGCTTACAAGGATCTTCAATAAGGTTGAAAGATCCAACAAAGTGTTGACAGATTTGAAAAGGGACTTCTCCATTATATCTAAAATGCTGACCTCTCAATCGATATCTTTCAAGTAGTTGGAGACTCAAATGTGACAAATCTCCACCCATCTCAATCCAAGGCTAAAAGGAATATTGTCTAATGATACCATCCTAAACCCCAAAAATCAATTCTAAGCAATTGAGAACTATGTTGTGCCACAACATTAAATAAGGTGCTTCTTGGAGACCAACCGAAGTCCTTATTTTTTTAGTGCTTTCAACAACGTGTGTTGTGAGTGCAGGTTAAAAGTAAGTCAAAATGTTGGCAGGTACAAAATATGCAATGCCAGAACCATAATGACGATCCGTCGAAGGAATTGTGTGGAGTCGTTCTTTTCCATGCCTTTTGAGCTGGAAAATATGAGAAAACGTACTATCAACTTAGGACATCAAAGCTCCAAATTGTGATCCGCCCAAGTACATTATGCATACTCTCTCAAGTTCACCAAATTAACCTTTAGATTTTGGATATGTGTGCCCTCTTCGGCAATGTTTTTCTCCATTCTACGATCCGCCGAACACACTCGGTGATGTTAGTCGTGGACGCCAAACATGCCCAGTATAAAAAGGCCAACAGTCTTTTCATTTTCAAAAAGAAACCCTTTGCTATTTCTAAGATCCTTTTCTTCCCCTCACTTCCAATATCATATTTCAGTGTGTGAGTGTCCTTTTGTGTGATTTTCAAGTACTTGGAGTGTGTTTTATTGGGTGATTAGTCTACCCAAATACTAAACTTCTTCATTTTCAACTGTTTACTTCTTGTCTAGTCTAGCTTTCGACTTCTATCTTATTATTGTTGCTTATGTGTATGGGCTTAAACCATTTGATGTTTGTTGCTAGTTAATTTAATTAGGTAGTTTTGCATTGTTGTTATTTAACTATTCCCATGACTTAGATGTTTGAACCTATGTCTAAACTCACAAAATTTGATTATGTTGGTTAATTGTAGAAATTTAGATATCATATTTGATGGGTCTTGATTCAATTGTGTATGGGTGAAGTCTGATTAGCCCAATGTAGACCCAATTACATGATTTTTCCAAATGATAGATGGAGTGATGACTCTCTTAAGGGAAAATAATCAATTTGAGAAATACTTTGTGATATTTGGGGGAAATCTAAGTACCCATAGGTAGAAAAACATATAGGAAGATTGTAAAGTTGATTGAGAACTAGTATTGTTGTGTATTGTGGTTAAAGTTTCAAAAGTAGGCATTGGGTTGAACATTGTCTGTTTGGTGAGTTTGTCTTAGCTTCCAAAGGAAATTAGGTGAATCATCGAGTAACACCTAGTTCACCTTCCTTGCTTGAATATGTAGCCTGGGTACCGTTCCATTTGGTGAATTAGCCTTAGTCCACCAAAATCTACTCGGTGTATTGCCAAGTGGCAGTGGACATTACCCTTTATTCGTGTTTCTTTTCATTATGTACTATTCATTTTGGCAGACTTGTCTTAGCCCATCATCACCAATATGACAAATCGCTGAGTTGGAATAGTCTCTGCCCATCATGATTTAGTTCTTTGAAATTATGCATTGTCTAGTTCGGTGAGCTTTCTTGAGCTCACCTAACCTTTTAGGTGAACCACCGCCCCATTAGGTGAGCCACAAAATATTTTTAACTATGATTTCATTTGATTTTGATTTGAGCTAACGTTCACAGATTCAATGTGGGAATGATTTTGCTTTTCAAAGTATGGCAAAAAGTAAGGGTAAGCATGTTGTGACTTCAGATACAAAATTTGATAGATACTCTTCTCCTCTTTTGTCACAAGCCAGGGGTACCCCCTAGATGTAACAAGGTGTATAACAACCCGATAGGCCTCATACAAGCCACTTAGCATATCATAACATGAAGTAATAAAAAAGGTGCAGAAATTTAAAACTTTTTAATATAATCAAAGTCTTTTATAAAATGAGTGGAAGTGTAATAGCATTGTCTCAAACCATCTAAAAGAAGAAAATAAATCTTGGGACACAGCCCATACAATAGTCCAACAAGAAAAGAAAGACATAAAAGAGATAGGGTGATCCAATCCTCGGGCACAATGAGGACTCACAAAAGCTTCACTTCCTTGCTTACTAAGAACCTAGCCATAAGTGTGTGACCCTACATTTGATATATAAGAATGTAGGCAAGAGTACGCGTTAGTACAATCAAGTACTAAATATTATGGCTAGCATATATAACATAACATAAGAATTAGTCAACATAATACATAAGGGATAAACATAATCAATACATAATAAGCATCATAATGTAAGAGGAATACTCCCTTGAGTAACCTTACTTAACCTTACTTAACAATTTTCAAGACTTAGGTCATCCGCCTCTAGTCAAGCTTACATTATGGAAGGCATATCTAGCAACACTCCAAGAAAAAAAAACTTCATAATATAATCACATTAGTCATACTTAATTAAGGACATGGGGATTCGCCTCAACACTTAGTTCGTAAAGGCTAATGGGTATTCTCCTCTTACCTTACTTACTTTTAGATTGTGGGTACTCGCCTCCACAATCACATCATATGACACAGGTACTAGCCTCCACATCATTTCATAAGGATCATTGGAACTCGCATCCATGTCCATTCATCATAGTAAGAATGTGGGGACTCACCTCTTCTTCAATTCTAAGGAGTATGGGAAATCAACTCATATCCTTACATATGGAGGTCTAGGGTAATCGCCTATAGCCTCATCATTCATTAAGCATTTTAGTCTAGATTCATTTTAGGTAAGCAATCCTTTCAACTCTAACACCCCGTATACTAGAACAGATCAGATTGCATTTTTCAGGTGTTGCAGCTAGAACCCATGGGTACCATCCATGGACCGTAGAAGGACCCACGGTCCATCCTGCAGGTCCATGGTTCGCACATACAACCCACCTCATGGAAGCCTCAGAAAAATTGGCTAAGGGTCAAGCCACGCCAGGACCTGTGGACCGTAGGTCAAACCACAGTCCGTGGTCCAAGACCATAGGTCGGACCCTCAGAATCTATCCCTTAGTCGCGACTGACAGTTCACCAACATGGACAGTTAGTCAATCGATAGTCCGTCGGTGCCATCCTTCGGTGACCCCGACAGCTTCTAAGTCAGGGGTCTTTTGGTCTTTTCCTTATGCATTGAACCCCTAAACTACGTCATTTAAACCCTAAATTATGTGGTTTTGGTCAGTTTTAGCCAAGAAAGATAACAAGAACTTACCTAAATCATGCATCAAAACTTATGAACTTAGAGCGTAAAGAGATGAAAGAGGCCACCGTACCCTAGTTCAAGAACGCAGCAAGGTTCCATCAGTTCCAGCCCCGAAATCAAAAGATTTCTCAGTAGAATTCATCACCAGGTATGTGGGATTTTACTAGTGGGTTCCTTTCAGCCATTAGGTCCCTAGATTTCAGTGAGAATCTTGATCCCCTTAATATTATCTAGACTTTGGGTTTTTAGCTATTAGAATGATCCAAATCATATTATCATGTTATATTACTGTTTTGCCTAGATTCATGCATAAACTTAGAAACCTAACATGTAGTTCCTTTAGTTCATGAATTACACATGCTAGGTCAGTTAATTCAGTTACATATAAACATGCCTCAGTTTTCGAATGCATTATTATCAGTCTATTAATGTTGCATTCTCAGTTTGCATATTAGTTTTTAGCTATCATATATTACATTATTATATTCATAAAGTGTTAATTACTTATTCATATGGGAAGCTTATACCGAATGAACTAGAGTTAGTCACCCTCAAGTCCCAGAACTACGTACCCCGTATGTTGTAAGTCCCCTCTGTGGGCATCATTTTAGTGATCACGCCAGCATGCCTCATACCTTTGGCAGGGTATATTGGGTCCTCTCCATGGGGAATATACATCAGACTCCATATTTAACTCATGTGGTTTTATGTCGATTATTAGTAACTCCCTTACCGCTCAGTCAGATTCTATTGCATTGACCATGTTATCACTATAGTTCAGAAATCAGTCTCAACACGTCATAAACTTGGTCATTACATTCACTTTCTCATGTTCAGTATTCTTAGTTGGTATCATATTTATATCATGTAATTGCTCAGATATATGCTTTGATTCAGTTATGTTATTGTTCAGACTTACTCTACCCTATATGCTTAGTACCTTTCAAGTACGAACCATAATCTGAGCTACATCTTCTCGTGATGTAGGTTTATGTCCACAACAGTCAGATCATGCATTGATCGGTTCCCGATCTTCAGTTTAGCAGCATTAATGGTGAGTCCTCATTCTTCGAGGACTTATGACATGACTATCTTTATCGCTTTTAGCTTTAGTTTCAGTTTTTCTAGATCTAGCTGGGGCATGTCCCAGCATTTCTAGTCAGTAGAGGCTTTATTTCAGACATAGTTAGATTCAACTTTAGATTCGAGTTTGATACTTCAGTTGTTTATTAAAACTCATAGTTTCTCTTTATACAGACAGTATTAGGTATTCCCATCATTTCAGTTATTTCATGATTTAACTTCCACTTAGTTATTATCATTTCAGTTTATCTTTAAAATGCTTATGATTATGCCAGTGGGTTAGCTTAGGGTCACTCGTGATCCTAGGTCTCGTGTTGCATCCAAGGGGTAGCCTCGAGGCATGACAAACTTGGTATCAGAGCACTAGGTTTAAGAGTCATAGGATGTCTGATAAGCCGCTCTAAGTAGAGTCCTTTTAATGGGTGTGTAGTACACCACATCTATTGAGCGGGAGGCTACGAAGTGTTTTAGGAAAACTTCACTTTCTTTGCTACTCTTATCCTGCATAAGGTATGATCTCGTTCGTCGTTCTGACTCATCGTTTTATGTTTTCAGATCATGCCTTCTCGTATAGCTATCCCCAGAAATGCTAATCCACGCAATGCTAATGCTGGTCCTCCAGTCCCAAGAAGTTTCAAATGCTAAATTTTGGAATGTTATCCAGTTGTTGGATTAGAGTGTGACAAACTAGAACAATCAATAGGCTCTAGTTCCCACAAATGCTAATATTAGGTCAGCTGCAGCTATAGTTCGTGATTTTGTTAGGATGAATCCACCTGAGTTCTTAGGATTGCATTGTGGTGAGGATCCCCAAAACTTCATCGATAAGGTTAAGAAGATCTTTGGAGTGATGCACATAACTGGGAATGATCGGGTTGAGTTGGCATCTTACCAACTTAAGGGTGTATCTCATATCTGGTATACTCAATAGAAAGAGAACAGGGGTACAGATGCAGCTCATATTACTTGGGAATGCTTTAGTGAGACCTTTCTAAACAGTTTCTTCCCAAGAGAGTTGAGGGAGGCAAAGCTCAAGAGTTTATGAGTTTGAGGCAGGGTTCTTTGATGGTCAAAGAGTATGGACTCAAGTTCACCCAACTCTCCAGGTATGCTCTTCACATGGTGGCCGATTCCAGGGCTCAAACGAATAAGTTCATGTATGGGGTATCCAATCTTGTGAAAAGAAAGTGTAGAAATGCCATGTTACTTGAAGATATGAACATATCTAGGCTCATAAGTCATGCTCAACAAGTTGAGGGTGATAAGCTTAGGGAATAGGCCAAGGAGAATAAGAAGGCTAGGACCGACAACTATTACTATTCTCAATAGAAATTGGGTGGTGGTAATCGCTCGCAGTTTCAGTAGAAGTCGTAAACTCCAGCACATTCATCAACTAGTGTTCCATCCTCCAAGTTCTGAAATGATTAGAAAGGTAGGGAATCAGGCTCCAAGTCTCAAGGTAGTATTTTAGGCACCCGAACCTACCCAACTTGTCCTAAGTGTGGTAAGAACCATCCGGGCGAGTATCTTGCAAGAAAGGAAGGCTGCTTTAGGTGTGTTCAGTCTGGTAACAGTTTGAAAGATTGTCCTTCTAAGCAGGGTTAAGGAGGTAACAATGGTAGAGCTCAATGCAAAACTTCAGCACACCAACAGGTCGCCCGACTAAGCAGGGTAACTCATCTGGTACAGGTGGCGGTCAGCACCAAAGCAGGTTGTATGCCCTCCAGGCTCGCCAGGATCAGGAAGATTCTCCTGATGTGGTCACTGTTACGTTATGAGTCTTTGACTTAGATGTTTATGCATTGTTAGATCCAGGGGCTACTCTTTCCTTTGTAACTCCTTATATAGCAGTCAAATTCGATGTTAGTCCAGAATTTATTTCAGAACCCTTGTCAGTCTCTACTACTGTCCGTGACCCAGTTATAACTAGATGGTTATGTAGAAATTGCCTTAACACAGTCTTCCAGAAAGTCACCTCAGCAAATCTCGTAGAGTTATAAATGGTAGACTTCGACATCATTCTAGGAATGGATTGGTTACATTTATGTTATTCCTCAGTCGATTGTATAACTAGGATTGTTCGTTTTAAGTTTTGACACGAACCAATCCTTGAATGGAAGGGTAGTAGCTTAGCGCGTATGGGTCGGCTCATTTCTTACCTTAAGGCCATAAAGATGATTTATAAGTGTTATCTATATCTTCTAGTTCATGTTAAGGATTCAAACTCCGAAATGAAAACTCTTGAGTCAATTCCCGTAGTCAATGAGTTTCTAGAAGTGTTTCCAGAAGATCTTCCCGGAGTTCCTCCCTTTCCTTCTAGATACCTAGCCTATTTCTATTCCTCCTTACAAAATGGCTCCAATATAGCTTAAGGAATTGAAAGAGCAGTTGAAAGACCTTCTAGATAAGGGCTTCATTAGATCTAGTATTTCCCCATGGGGTGTACCAGTATTCTTTGTGAAAAAGAAAGATGGTTCGCTCAAAATATGCATTGACTATAGGGAGTTGAACAAGGTCACAATCAAGAATAATTATCCCATCCCCAGGATTGATGACTTGTTTGACCAACTTCAGGGTTCTAGTTATTTCTCAAAGATAGATCTGAGATCGAGTTATCATCAGCTTAAGGACTACCATATGAGTGTGCATTACCATCCTGGTAAGGACAATGTAGTAGAAAATGCTCTTAGTAGACTATCTATAGGCAGTGCAGCTCATGTTGAGGAAGAAATAAAGGAACTAGCGAAAAATATTCACAGACTTGCTTGCCTAGGAGTTCATCTTATGGGCATATCAGATGGTGGTGTAACAGTTCAGAATGGGTTAGCATCTTCTTTGGTAGTAGAGGTTAAGGAAAAACAAGACAATGATTCGATATTTCTTGAACTAAAGGGTGCAATCCATCAGCAGAGGGTTGAGTTCTTCTCCCAAAGGGGAGATGGTGTGCTTCGCTATTAGGGTTGATTATGTGTTCCTAAGATGGGTGAGTTAAAATAGCAGATTCGTGTAGAAGCCCATAACTCCAGATATTCTATTCATCCAAGAGCCACTAATATGTACCGTGATCTGCGGGAAGTCTATTGGTAGAATGGTATGAAAATGGATATAGCGGATTTTGTGGCCAAGTGCCATAATTGCCAGCAAGTGAAGGTAGAATATCATAAACCAGGAGGTATGACTCAAGATATCAACATTCCTACTTGGAAGTGGAACGTGATCAACGTGGACTTCATCACAAGTTTAGCTCGTACTCACAGACAGCATGACTCCATTTGGGTGATAGTTGATAGAGTTACTAAGTTTTCATGCGTTTTGGCAGTCAAGACTACAGATTCAGCGGAGGACTACACCAAGCTTTACATTAATAAGATAGTTACGTTGCATGGGGTTCCTTTGTCTGTCATTTCAGATAGAGGTCTTTAGTTTACCTCTCATTTTCGGAAGTCATTTCAGAAAGGACTTGGTACTCAGGTTAACCTTAGCACAACGTTTCATCCACAAATGGATGGTCAGGCAGAGCGTACCATTTAAACTTTAGAGGACATGTTGAGAGCTTTTGTGATCGATTTCAAGGGTAGTAGGGATGATCACCTTCCTTTTATAGAGTTCGCCTACAATAATAGTTACCATTCCAGCATTCAGATGGCCCCTTATGAGGCATTGTATGGTCGTAGATGTAGATCGCCAGTTGGTTGGTTTTAAGTAGGTGAAGAAGCTTCGATAGGACCTGATTCAGTTCATGATGCTATGGAGAAAGTGCAACTAATCAAGGATAGACTTAAGACAGCCCAGAGTCGCTAAAGTCTTATACAGATGTAAGGAGAAGGGAACTAGAGTTCCAAGTTGATGATTGGGTTTTCCTGAAAGTGTAACCTATGAAAGGAGTGATGAGATTAAAGGGAAGATCAGTCCTAGATATGTAGGCCCTTACAAGATCTTGAAAAGGATTGGTAAAGTGTCTTATTAGTTAGAGTTGCCAACATAACTAGTAGCACTGCATCTAGTTTCTATATTTTGTTGTTGAAGAAGTGTGTGGGTGACCCAGCGTCTATTGTCCTTTTAGAAAGTGTGGTTGTGAGGGATAGGCACACCTATATGAAGAGATACCAGTTGAAATCCTTGATTTTCAGGTTAGAAGGTTGAGAAATAAAGAAATCGCTTTAGTCAAGGCTTTGTAGAGGAGTCAGTCCGTAGAGGGAGCCACATGGGAAGCAGAAGCAGCCATGAAGGCCAAGTATCCTTACCTTTTTCCTTCCGATTCCATTCCATCTTGATGTAATAGTTCCTCTTCATTTTTTTAGTCATTCATGCATAAACTCAGTCTTAGCATTTTGTTCCTTCAATTTATACTTGCATTTTCAGCATATTTGCATGTTAGTGGAACTTATTTCAGTCAGAAATCATTTTCATATACTTGGTGGTAGGTTTACAACTCATTCCTTTCATTTCAGCTAGTTTAGTATTCATTCGAGGATGAATGTTCCCAAGGGGAGATGATGTAACACCCCATATACTAGAACAGACCAGATTGTAGTTTTCAGGTGTTGCAGGTGGTACCCACGGGTACCATCCATGGACTGTAAAAGGACCCACTGTCCATGGTTCACACCTGCGACCCTCCTCAGAAAAATCAGATAACAGTCAGGCTATGCCAGGACCTACGGACCGTAGGTCGAACCACGATCCATGGTCCAGGGTCGTAGGTCGGACCCTCAAAATCCAGCCCCCAGTAACAACTGGCGGTTGACCAGCATGGACCGTCAATCAATCGACGGTTCGTCGGTCCCATCCATTTGTGACCCCGACAAGTTTTAAGTCAGGGGTCTTTTGGTCTTTTTATTATGTGTTGGACCCCTAAACTACGTCGTTTATACCCTAAACTACATGGTTTTGGTCAGTTTTAGCCAAGAAACATAACTAGAACTTACCTAAGTCAAATCATTCATCAAAACTTAGAAACTTAGAGCGTAGAGAGAAGAAAGAGACAGCCGAACCCTAGTTCAAGAACGCAAACAGGTTCCCTCAGTTCCAGCCTTGAAATCGAAAGATTTCACAGAGGAATTCGTCACCAGGTATGTAGGATTTCACGAGTGGGTTCTTTTTACCCATTAGGTCCCTAGATTTCAGTTAGAATCTTGATCCCCTTAATATTATCTAGACTTAGGGTTTCTTTAATGATAGTGTCAAGACCCGAGTCTAGACCCTGGATGCGACAGAGCGTACAAGATTCCAAAAAGTCTCATACAAGTCTCACAACATTCATAACATTCATTATAAGGAAAATGGTACAGAATTTAAAACATTCTTTAAAACCATACAATCAAAATACTCATTTAAAACACTTGAAACACAGTGGAAGTCTATTGTCTCACATGGCCATCTAAAAGCAATATCTGAAACTAAAGTAGGGTCACAACCCTTTACAATCGAAAAAGTCTAACAATAGTCTTTTACATGAAAGAAAATGAAACTTCAAGTACTTGTCCTCGATCTATGAGGACATACCACTTAGTCTTGGAGAATCTCAAGTCCAAGCTTCACTAGAGAGAAAGCAACTTACTTGTTGGAACCTATACTTGTAGTAAAACATGAAGAAATATGGGTTAGCACAATTAAGTGCTAAGTATAATAGCCATGCAAAAGCATTCTGAAAACGAACATTTTGTTTGAAAGTCACATGATATGTGCCAATTTGAGAAAACTTCATGAACATAAGAATAAGAGGCATAGTATACAACCATAACCAACATAGAAGTCATTTCTTCACATTTGAGCATAATCAACATACATTACATTTCATTACATTAAGGTTTCACCTCTAGTAACCCTAAGCCATACCTTATGCAATGTATGAATAATGTACTATAACACTATTCACACTAGATACCATATTAAGGCCAATGAAAGTGAACTTACCATTCATCCTTTCCATCTTTACAGAATACTCATACAACAAGGAAGTAACACATAATACAATACAAGTATAACATGCATCATTACATTTAGACATTTAAGTTAACATTTTTTATTAGCTTCATTAATAGCACTTTCATTCATTAGTCATGAAGACATTAGAGAACTCACTGTAGCCCTATCGAAGCCTACTCGTGCAATGCATGGATGGCATCCCATACTACCACCCACACTTCATAGAACACCTCAAGAAACCATAATCCACATCTCATATGATGGGAATAAGCGTTTAATCGACATAGACCATGTGATCTAGACATGGAATCTAGTGTCATGAAGCCCCACACCATAAAGAGGTGGTCTACTTGCCTATGGCAAGACTGGTAACATTTTGCTTAAGTGAATCCACTAGCTAGGACCTATGTGGGCACATAGTTATTGGATATGAAAGATGTTCACTGAAATCCGGCCTAACGTAGAGAGAACTTCCATCTAACTTTATCCTCTCGATGCTTAGCCTCCATTCATATAGAGTAGTTCATTTTCATTAATATTATTGTACTTGAGAGGGCCACCAACATTAGGCCTACCGACCCAAGATATATTACACAAGAAAGGGCCACCACCATTAGGTCTACCGATTCAAGGTACATTAAGGATATCTCATTGACTTTCCATGAAAGGGCCACCACCATTAGGTCTACCACTTCAAGGTTCATCATTTCACTCAAGAAAGGTCCACCAACATTGGGTCTACCGATTCAAGGTTCATCATTTCACTCAAGAAAGGGCCACCAACGTTAGGTCTACCACTTCAAGGTTTATCATCACATTAGTTTCTAGAATCACTATGAAAGGCTACCAATATTAGGTCTACCGGTTCATGCCATAGCCTAGAATACATCATCATTCATTTAGAAAAGGGATACCAACATTAGGTCTACCGATTCTAAGCTATCATTGCATTCATTAGTCATTTATGAAAGGGCTACCAACATTAGGTCCACCAATTCCATGATCATTAAGTCATTACACATTCATTTCACAAGAGAGGATGCCTAAGCCTACCAACTCAAGATACTTCATTCAATATCTCATTCATCAAAACAAGTAAAGGATGCCTTAGCCTACCAATTCAAGAAACAATATTCACATTACTTTCATTCATTTAAGAAAAAGGATGCATAAGCCTACCAATTCAAGATATACATCATATAGAAGAAAACCCTTCACATTCTATCTTCATCATTCATGAGTGTTAATTGAGAATATTCTTTCAATCATAACACTATTTCATTCTAAACATGATCATGACACTTTCATTGAGATCACATATACATACCTCACATCATAGTCATTCATAAATCCTTGATGAACTTGCCTTTCAAGGCTATGAACCAACATCAACCCATAAATCTAAGATAATACAATAGATGAGGAAATTGACAAGATCCAATCATTAATCTAATATAAACATAAACAAATCAACATACTTCCATGATTAATCAATTCCCAATCACAAACCACAATTTAGGAATTTGGGGGAAAATATGGGTTCAAGGAAGAAATCATCTTAATTCACCATTAAATCCACAATTCATTCATAATTCAATGCAATAAACCCTTTGAAAAACGTTTGGAATCGAACCCATGCATAGATTAAAAACTAGGGTTTTGGGGAAAACATTGGAGACTTGAAATCACTTTTGAAATAGGCTCCTTGAAAGAAACTAATTCAAGGATGAAGACTACCATACCTTTTATGGAAGAGTCCCACGAAAATCCCTTGAAAAACTTGAAGTCTTGACCTTGGAAGCTTGAATCCTTCACCTCCAATGGAGGTTTCTAGAAAGAGAACTTTTGAAGAAGAAAGGTTTCTAACTTTGGGGTGATTTGAAATAATGAGTTGAAAATATGTTTTAATACTTTAAAAACCCTTAAAATATCTTAATGAACCTAAAATAACCGTCCATTAATTAAACTAAACTTAAAAAAAAATTTACCAAACCACCCTTGCTTAAGCCGAACTAAGACAACTTTTACAGGTGGTGACTCACGACCACCACCCATAGACCGTGGGTGGGACAATGAGCCATCCTGGGCGTCCGTGGTCTGGGTCAGAGAGCAGCCACTTGGGGCTTTGACCTATGGAGGCCATCCACAGGGTGTGGTTGGACCTACGGGGCATGGACCCCATTCGTAGGTCACCCTCATTTTGGCAACATTCAAGTTTCCTTAGGGTCTTGGGGGTTAGGCTAAGGGTCCTCCTCAAGGACCCCTAGGGTGGTACTTGGGGAGTCATACCTTGACATTTAACCCCTAAACCCCTCAACCATAGCTCGGGACAACATTATACACCCTCAAACCTCACATCAATTCAAACATACAAGTGTTAGGCTCTAGTTTCACCTATTCATTTTACGGGTCGTTAAAGTTAGAATTGTTGGGTTTTCAGCTATTAGAATGATCCAAATCATATTATCAAGTTATAGTATTGATTTTCCCAGATTCATGCATAAACTCAGAGCCCTAGCTATGTAGTTCATGAATTACACATGCTAGGTCAGTTAATTCAGTTACATATAAACATGCCTCAGTTTTCGAATGCATTATTATCAGTGTATTATTGTTGCATTCTCAGTTTGCATGTCAGTTTTGAACTATCCAGTATAACAACATTTTAGTCATAAAGTGTTAATTACTTAATCATATGGGAATCTTAATACCGAGTGGAATAGGGTCAGTCACCCTCAAGTCCCAGAACTACGTTTCCTATTGGTTGTAAGTCCCCTCTGTGGGCATCATATTAGTGATCACGCCAGCATGCCTCTATATACCTGTGGCAGGGTATATTGGGTCCTATCGATGGGGTGTATACATTGGACTCCACATTTAGCTCATGTCGTTTTATATCGGTTATTAGTAACTCCCTTACAGTTCAGTCAAATTCTATTGCATTGACCATGTTATCATTATAGTTAAGAAATCAAACTCAGTATGTCATCAACTTGGTCATTATATTCAATATTTCATGTTCAGTATTCTCAGTTGGTATCATGCTTATCTCATGTCATTGCTCAGATTGATGCTTTGATTCAGTTATGTTATTATTCAGTGTTACTCTACCCTACATGCTCAGTACCTTCCAAGTACTACCGCATACTCTGCGCTACAGTTTCTTGTTATGTAGGGTTAGGTCCTCAATAGTCAGATCACGCATAAATCAGTTCCCGATCTTTAGTTCAGCAGCATCAGTGGTGAGTCCTCATTTTTCGAGGACTAGTGACATGACTATCTTTATCGTTTTTAGCTTTAGTTTCAGTTCTACTAGATCTAGCTGGGGCATATCCCAACATTTCTATTCAGTAGAGGCTGTATTTCAGACATAGTTAGATTCAACTTTAGATTCGAGTTTGATACTTCAGTTGTTTATTAAAACTCATAGTTTCTCTTTATACAGACAGTTTTGGGTATTCCCCATCATTTCAGTTATTTCATGATTTAGCTTCTGCCTAGTTATTATTGTTTCAATTTGCCTTTAGTATGCTTATGATTATGCCAGTAGAGCTAGCTTGGGGTCACTCGTGATCCTAGGTCTCATGTTGCGTCTAAAGGGTAGCCTTGGGGCATGACAATGTAACACCTCGTGTACTAGAACAGACTAGATTGCAATTTTTAGGTGTTGCAGGTGGCACCTAAGGGTACCATCCATGGATCTTAGGAGGACCCACGGTCTATCCTGCAGGTCCTTGGTTCACACCAGTGACCCTCCTCATAGAAGCCTTAGAAAAATCGGCTAAGAGTCAGGCCACGCCAGGGCTTATGGACCGTAGGTCAAATCACGGTCCGTAGTCTAGGGCCGTAGGTCGGACCCTCAAAATCTATCCCTTAGTCGCGACTAACAGTTCACCAACACGGACCATTAGTCAATCGACAGTCCGTCGGTCCCATCCTTCGGTGACCCCGACAACTTTTAAGTCAGGGGTATTTTGGTCTTTTCCTTATACGTTGGACCCCTAAACTACATCGTTTAAACCCTAAACTACATGGTTTTGGTCAGTTTTAACCTAGAAACATAAGTAGAACTTACTTAAGTCAAATCATTCATCAAAACTTAGAAACTTAGAGCGTAGAGAGAAGAAAGAGGAGCACGAACCCTAGTTCAAGAATGCTGCAAGGGTCCATCAGTTCCAGCCTCGATATCAAAATATTTCTCCTTGGAATTCGTCACCAGGTATGTGGTATTTCACTAGTGGGTTCCTTTCACCCATTAGGTCCTTAGATTTCAGTCAGAATCTTGATCCCCATAATATTATCTAGACTAAGGGTTTCTTGAATGTTAGAATTTTTGGGTCTTCAGATATTAGAATGATCCAAATCATATTATCACGTTATAGTATTGTTTTACCCAGATTCTTTCATAAACTCAAAACCTTAGCTATGTAGTTCCTCTAGTTCATGAATTACACATGCTAGGTCAGTTAATTCAGTTACATATAAGCATGCCTCAGTTTTCAAATGCATTGTTATCAGTCTATTAATGTTGCATTTGCAGTTTGCATGTTAGTTTGAGCTATCCAGTATTATAGCATTTCAGTCATAAAGTGTTAATTACTTAATCATATGGGAAGCTTAATACCGAGTGAACTAGGGTCAGTCACCCTCAAGTCTCTGAACTACATTTCCTATAGGTTGTAAGTCCCCTCTGTGGGCATCATTTTAGTGATCACGCCAGCATGCCTCTATATACCTGTGGCAGGGTATATTGGGTCCTCTCGATGGGGCGTATACATCGGACTCCACATTTAGCTCATGTGGTTTTATGTCGGTTATTAGTAACTCCCTTACAGTTTAGTCAAATTCAATTGCATTGACCATGTTATCATTATAGTTCAGAAATCAAACTTAGCATGTCATCAACTTGGTCATTACATTCATTATTTCATGTTCAGTATTCTTAGTTGGTATCATGCTTATCTCATGTCATTGCTTAGATTTATGCTTTGATTCAGTTATGTTATTATTCAGTGTTACTCTACCCTACATGCTCTGTACCTTTCAAGTACTGACACATCCTCTGCGCTACAACTTCTCATAATGTAGGTTTAGGTCCTCAAAAGTCAGATCATGCATAGATCGATTCCCGATAGTTAGTTCAGGAGCATCAGCGGTGAGTCCTCACTTTTCAAAGACTAGTGACATGACTATCTTTATCGCTTCTAGCTTTAGTTTCAATTTTTTAAGATTTAGCTGGGGTATGTCCCAACACTTCTAGTCAGTAGGGGCTTTATATCAGACATAGTTAGATTCAACTTTAGATTCCAGTTTGATACTTCTGTTGTTTATTAAAACTCATAGTTTCTCTTTATACAGACAATATTGGGTATTCCCATCATTGTTGTTATTTCATGATTTAGCTTCCACTTAGTTATTATCGTTTCAGTTTATCTTTAGTATGCTTATGATTATACCATTAGGGTTAGCTTGGGGTCACTCATGATCCTATGTCTCGTGTTGCGTCCAGGGGGTAGACTCGGGGCGTAGAATTATTCATGTGAGTAAACCTTTCACATTCATTCAATCATGCTTCAATATGGGAAGTATCCCTTCCACATCATAACATCAATCAATCAACAAATCATAGTCTAGGCTTTATACTCGAAGCACTACATCTCATGATCATCATCTATGCTTTACTCTCAAGCAACTAACATCATATTCATCATATATGTTTCAATCTAAGAAATACTAATCATAAATCATCAATCCTATAAGGAAATATCTAACCCATAGAGTTTCCCTCACATGGCAGCAAAACCCAACATATCAATTCAACCCTAAATTAATAGGATAGGCATGGTACATGTAATTTCATCCTAAATAAATGCAATTCTATCAATTAAATCATAAACAATCATAATCAACAAAATTGGATCAACATTCATCATAACCCACAACAATGGAAGAAACCCTAACTAGAATTTGGGAAATTCTTCTTCAAATTGTGGAATTCTAGGGGACTCCATGGGAGGAAGGATCCCATGGATAAAAAGCCATCATACCTTAGTCACAAAGCATACCAAAAGCTTGAAGATTGGAGATTTGAACTAGACCTAACTTCCTCTTCTTCCTTATTATTCTTCCTTCTAGAGAGAGAATATTTGAGAGGAGTTTTCATAATTCTTTTGGGATTTGAGAGAATGACTTAATTAAGGGATTTTGGGGGTTAAAATACTTATATAAATGATCTAGGTCTGGGCAAGAACAACACCAGTTCAATTTAATTAGAATCAAAAAAGACCCTTGAGTCTTAAAATGATTTTCAAGACTTTACCCACGTGACTATAACAACCCGAAAATCTAGTAAGACCAAGCTAGAGTCTAACGGAAACTAGTAGGTGAAACTAGAGCCTAACGTGTGAGCTTTTGAGTTTGATGTTTGGTTTTAGGTTGTATATTGACTTCCCAAGATTAGGTTGAGGTGTCTAGGGGTTAAATGTCAAGGTACGACCCCTCAAGGACCAACTAAGGGTCCTTGAGGGGGGACCCTAAAGCCTAACCCCTAAGGCTGCCTAGAACCCAAAAAGCTGTCAAAAATTAGTGATTCACGGTTGGCCATCTACTGGCCGTTGATCAAACCACTCCCCATAGATCTTCGGATAGGTCAAGGCCTGCACAGGCCTAAAACTTTTAAGCTGCAGTACCTATCCACGAAACCAAACCATGCTCCATCAACCCTCCTACAGTCCGTAGGTGGGGATCCGTAGGTCACACCTACGAGCTGTCCAAAATCTGCCTAATGTAAGTTTTTCTAATTAATTCCTAATTTGATTATTTTAGTTTAGGGTCGTTTTATACTGATTCAATAGACCTATATAAAGAATTTTTATGTCATTAAACACAGCATTAAATTATTAGAACCCAAGACCCCAAATCAAAACCCAACTACTCTTCCCTCCCAAAATCTTCTCTCTAGAACCTCCATTGAAGAACAAAGAAAGAGATCAAGGAAAACTTGAAGGAAGGAGCTTTTAACTACGAATTTGGAAGGATTATACACCTAAGGTATGAGAGTTCTACTGGCCATTGATCAGATCACTCCTCGTAGATCTTCGGCATAGGTCAAGGCTTGCACAGGCCTGAAACTTTGAAGCTGCAATACCTATCCATAAAACCAAATCACGCTCCGTCAACCCACCTACTATCCGTAGGTCACACCTAGGAGCTGTCCATAATCTGCCTAAGGTAAGTTGTCCTAATTAATTCCTAATTTGATTATTTTAGTTTAGGGTCATTTTATACTGATTTAATAGACCTATATAAAGTATTTTTATGTCATTAAACACTGCATTAAGTCACTATAACCCAAGCCCTAAATCAAAACTCAACTACTCTGCCCTCCCAAAATCTTCTCTCTAGATCCTCAATTGAAGAACAAAGAAAGAGATCAAGGAAGGAGCTTTCACTACGAATTTGGAAGGATCTACACATAAGGTATGGGAGTTCTTCATCCTTGTGAAGTTATCACCCAAGGAGCCCTTCCAAAATCACTTTACTCAATTCTAGAAAACCTAATTAGATAGGGTTTCAACTCAACCCCATGGATTCCTTTCAAAGTTGTTCTTAAAGGTTGAATTATGTTTGTTATTGATGATACTACTGATTTTAGATGATTTTAACTTGAGTTCCAAAGAATCCATGAGTTTTCCCCAACCCTAGCTATGGTTCTTCTTTACATTATGCGATGGTTTTGCAAGTTGGTCCAAGTGATTGAATGTGAGTTAAATAAGATGTAATTGCATGATCTAAGTGTGAGTTTATATGTATACCTTATTAAACTAATATTTCTAAGGTGAATTGATATTCTTTAGGGTTGTGCCATGAAAGAGACACCTTGAGGGTTTAAATGTAATCCTCCTAGAATGATGAAATTCTTCATGTAATGCCTTGGATTAGATCAGCTAGACTTGAATTGGTTTAGGGTAATTATTCTAAACATGAATTGACTTGATCATGATATTATGTGCATGTTGATGAATACTTGATGTATAATGTGCCAATCATGATGTGATTAAGGTATTGATGAGTTGTTGGATCATGGTATTCCCTTATCTAATGTGCTATTGCTATATGATTTGGATGAGTTGGTCCATAGCCTTTAAGGGCATATTGTGAAGGTTTGTGCATGTTGGCAAGATTGTGTGTGAACTCACGATTTACTTAGAAGTTGAAAGTCCTATGAATATTGTGTATATTATGGTATTGTTGAAAAGGCCAATCTTCCCTTACCCTTACACTTAATTATGAATGAAGTTTCTATGATGATAATATTGTTTATTAGGTCATTGAAAGGACAATTATACGCATACACATTTCATGCATAAACATGATTATGATGTATCAATGGTGTTAATTGATAGTATAGTTCTCATATGCACCTTTACATATTATTATGCATGAAATGTGTAACTTGTCTTAGATGATGAGGATATTAGTGTGTTGATTGAAAGGAAAATTCTCATGAAAACACTATGAATAATAATGTGAAAGGTTTACTCGCGTGTTGATGGTTCTAACGTGAAAGGACATTCTCACTTGATGAATCTTTGAGCTATTATGATGAATGTTGGTTTGAGTGCCTAGTGCATTCTCAATTGAACAAAACTTCACTTCTCCATTATTTTATTCATGCGATAGAGTTAAACATTATAGGGTCTTTCTTCTAATCCTTATCCGGTGATCTACATGATATGACTACTCAAGGAGCTTGCACTGGTAGGTTTGAAGAAGACTATGATGATCAAGGAGATTCTCCTCAAGATCTTCAAGTTCCTATTGACTTTATGTCAAATGAGAATATTAGGTATGGTTTTCATTGGTGGACTCAAGTCAGGATAGAGATTTCGAATTTCTATGGGTCAAAGATGGAGTAAGATCCTCTATAGTTTATAAAGGAGATATCTAGGGTGTTGAATTTTGTAGGAGTAACATGGGTAGAGAAGGCGGAATTGGCCGCTTACCAATTGAAAGATGTTGCTCTAATGTGGTTTAGTCAAATGAGCTTGGCCGGTAGAAGTGGGCCCCATGGAATGGGAAAGATTTAAGAATGGGTTCATTGATAGGTTTTGCCCTTTAAAGGTGAAAGAGGCTAAGATATTTGAGTTTGTTAACCTTCGTCAAGGTAGGTTGAGAGTTGAGGAGTATGCTCAGGTGTTCACTAGGCTGTCAAGATATGCTCCATCCATAGTAGCCAACCCTAAGATGAAGATGAGTAAGTTTCTATTGGGTTTATTCGACTTGTTAAAGAGGGAATGTAGTATGATTATGCTTGAGAATGATATGGATATGGATTGTCTTGTGATTAGTGCTCAACGGTTTTAAAAGGATAAGTTTGAAGAGAGGTCTAGAGGAACAAAGAAGTATAGGCTTGAAGATGATGACTCCTCCCAAGAAGGGTTTTATGGTCAAAGCTCTTCCAATATTCCCACTAAGTTTAACCAAAAGGAGGTGACTACCCAAAAATCTCAAGGAGTGAGTGGTAGTGGATCTTGGGTGATTAAGCCTACTTGTGCTAGGTGTGGAAAAAGGCATGTTGGTAAGTGTCTAGCCGGCACATAGGGGTGTTATGGTTGTGGTGGAGGTGACCACAAAATGAGAGATTGTCCAGTTCTAATGCTAGAGGAAGAGACATGAGAAAGTTAGGTCTGATGCTCTTCAAGCTAGAGGGGAACAAGAGTCTCCTCCTAATGTTGCTTCCGGTATGTGTTCTATGCTTAGTTTTATTCCGGTAGTACTTGTCTTTTGTGACTTTATGAATTGGATATGATGAACTTTTTTGGTTGTTGGTATAACCCAACTTAGCCGTAATGAGTTCTAGGATGTGTTGGATTTTTGGTGGAATAGTGGTGCTTAAGTGGTGCCTAGGGATGTTGAGTGAGTAGATTCTTTTAAAAGAGGATAGAAGTGAAATCCTCCATGGTTAAAGAATCATATTATGTGATGAGTGTGAATATTTAGTTATGCCTTGCTCCGACCTTAGAATGGAAGTAAGTGATGTAGTAAACAGGTCGTATAGGCTTACCCCAAGTGAAGAATAATGTGCATCGATGGTAAGGTCATTGAGTGTGCAGTCCTGGATGTTATTTGTGTCTTATAATTTCCTTGTCCCATAGAGTTACTTTAGTTAACCTTGGTAGGGCTTAGATGCATGGTTATTAGATCTCAATTAGTTTTAGAGCCTAGTACGGTTAAAATGAGCCTTGGTAAAGCTTGAGTTAGTTAGAAAGGAGTAGTAATTGAGGTTTTCGTAAAAAGGGGCTTACTCCCAAGGGGAGATCATGTGCTTGAGTAGCAACATTTATTAAGAGTCCCGACTTTGTCATCCTTTTTATCTATTGCTATTCTAGCTTGAGACCATGGATTCCTTTTTGGGCTTATTTTTATGTGTAGGAGTCATGAGTGTTTTAGAAATTTACATTATCTCCTTATTATATGCTTGTTTTGAAAGAATCTTACATCATATAAAATGGATTTTTCATGATTTACATGTTCCTCATGATGTTGTGCATTCTAGTATGGGGATGGCATGTTTGACTTCATGAGATGATGTGATGAACATGCTTTGTTGTGTTTTTGATGAAATGGCACTTGGGCTCCATGTTTATTGTGTTGAGATTGCTTTTAATGAGAAAATGTAATTCTTCCTATGACTATGTGACTAATGATGTTTAGAAGTGATTATGTAGGCTCGCTCCTAAGGGGGAGATGGTATGCTTAGCGAATATTGTGGTTAAGTGCTTATATGTTGCCATGACTTCTTTATATAATACATGTTCATGAAAATTTGTGTTTCTAAAGAAAATGAGTTTATGTGAAATGTTTCCCTCATGTTGTGGTGCTTTGAGTAAGAGTTGCCTATTGTACTTCATGAGAAGAATACATCGACATGTTTTAGTTTGGAGATGGTAGTTCCTCCTTGAACATGACAAGTAATGATAATCTCATGCATGAATAGGTTGTTTAGATATGGTTCATACTTCCTTGTATTGCATTCAACATGTTGAGTTGAAGTTGATGTTTCCTCTTTTGAATAAGTGCATATTGTGAATAACGAGTCTTGAGTTGTGGATTTTTGTGATGTTTCATGCATGTTTGGGCTGTTATTCTTGAGTTTTTAATTACAAAAAGTATTTCAAGTTTCATTCAAGGATGAATTTTCCTAAGGGAGAGATAATTTAAGAACCCGAAAATCTAGTAAGACCAAGCAAGAGTCTAACGGAACCTAGTAGGTGAAACTAGAGCCCAATGTGTGAGTTTTTGAGTTTGATATTTGGATTTAGGTTGTATATTTACCTCCCGAGCTTAGGTTGAGGTTTCTAGGGGTTAAACATCAAGGTACAACCCCCCAAGGACCAACTAAGGGTCCTTGTAGGGGGACCCTAAAGCCTAACCCCCAAGGCTGCCTAGATCCCAAAAAGCTGTCAAAAATTTGTGATTCACGGTTGGCCATCTACTGGCTGTTGATCAGACCACGCCCCGTAGGTCTTGGGGGAAGGTCAAGGCCTACACAGGCCTTCAAGTTTTAAGCTACAGTACCTATCCACGAAACCAAACCACGCTCCGTCAACCCACCTACTGTCCATAGGTGGGAATCCGTAAGTCACACCTCCGAGCTGTCCAAAATCTGCCTAACATAACTTTTCCTAATTAATTCCTAATTTGATTATTTTAGTTTAGGGTCTTTTTATACTGATTCAATAGACCTATATAAATTATTTTTATGTCATTAAACATTGTATTAAATTATTATAACCCAAGACCCCAAATCAAAACCCAACTACTCTTCCCTCCCAAAATCTTCTCTCTAGAACCTTCATTGAAGAACAAAGAAAGAGATCAAGGAAAAATTGAAGGAAGGAACTTTTAACTACGAATTTGGAAGGATTATACCCCTAAGGTATGGGAGTTCTTCATCCTTAGAAAGCTATCACCTAAGGAGTCCTTTCAAAAGCTTTTTACTCAATTATAGAAAACCCAATTAGCTAGGGTTTCAACTCAACCCCATGGATTCCTTTAAAAGTTGTTCTTAAAGGTTGAATTATGTTATTTATTGATGATACTACTGATTTTAGATGATTTTAACTTGAGTTCCAAAGAATCCATGAGTTTTCCCAAACCCTAGCTATGAATCTTCTTTACATTATGCGATGGTTTTGCAAGTTGGTCCAAGTGATTGAATGTGCGTTAAATATGATGTAATTGCATGATGTAAGTGTGATTTTACTTGTATACTTTATTAACCTAAGATTTGTAAGGTTAATTGATATAGTTTAGGGTTGTACCATGAAAGAGACAAATTGAGGTTTAAATATGATCCTCCTAGAATGATGAAATTCTTCATGTAATGCCTTGGATTAGATCACCTAGATTGAATTGGTTTAGGGTAATTCTTCTAAACATGAATTGACTTGATCATGATATTATGTGCATGTTGATGAATACTTGAAGTATAAAGTGACAATCATGATGTGATTAAGGTATTGATGAGTTATTGGATCATGGTATTCCCTTATCTAATATGCTATTTCTATTTGTTTGGGATGAGTTGGTCCATAGCCTTGAAGGGCATATTGTGAAGGTTTGTGCATGTTGACAAGATTGTGTGTGAACTCATGATTTACTTAGAAGTTGAAAGTCTTACGTATTTTGTTATTGTGGTATTGTTGAAAAGGCCATTCTTCCCTTACCCTTACACTTACATATGAATGAGGTTTCTATGATGATAATGTTTTTGATCGTGTCATTGCAAGGACTATTACACACACACTTCATGCATAAACATGATTATGATGTATCAATGGTGTTAATTGAAAGTATAGTTCTCATATGCACCTTTACACATTATTATGCATGAAATGTATAACTTGTCTAGGATGATGAGGATGTTAGTGTGTTTATTGAAAGGCTAATTCTCATGAAAACACTATGAATGATAATGTGAAAGGTTTACTCACTTGTTGATGGTTCTAATGTGAAAGGACATTCTCACTTAATGAATCTTTGAGCTATTATAATGAATGTTGGTTTGACAACCTAGTGCATTCTCTGTTGAACATGAACCTAAGAAAAGGCTTAATGACTTTTAATGGGAAATAGGCTTAGCACCGAGTGGATATGAACAATGATATAGGAAGCTTTTATGTTTAGAAAGTCCGGCTTCTCAACATAGGTTGTCTCATGAGATGGAAACCTTTCATGCTAGAAGTCTGGGTTTCTAGTAGCAATCTCCTTATCCCATAACTATATGCCCACATAGGTCTTTAGGTAGTGGACCCACCTAAAAGCTATCACAATAATTCTACCTTACGCAAGTAGGACATCCTTTTTTTGGTGTGGGGGTAGAACAACAGGTTCCATGTAGCTCACATGGTCTATGTCGGTTAATGTTATTTTACCTATATAATGAAGATAATGAAAGAGACATGAACTACACTATGACTTCTTGGTGAGTTTACTTAGTAGGAGTGGGGGTATGGGACTTCACTTCTACATTGCACAAGTAGACTTAGTTGGAGGTCATGGGATAATTCATTTGTGTTATGATGAAATTTGAATGCATGGATGTATATTGAATGGATGGTTGTTATGAATGAATTTCCTTATAATTCAAGTAATGTACATGACTATTTCCTTATTTTTGACTATTGATTATAATGAGGTCTAAAGATGAAATGCATGACTAAGGTAGCTTCAAAGGAGTACTTAGAAGGGTTGGTATTATGGGATGCTAACCACACATTGCACAAGTGTTTCTTAGTGGTTACTAGGGTAATGACTTTACTATGAAATGAGTATGAATGTAATGTTGGCCTGTGTTGTACATTGTAAATGCATGTAGTAACCATAGATTGCACAAGTGTTTCTTAGGGGTTGCTTATCTGTTGTATGTTTAATGATGAGATAATCTTGGTAATTGACTTTGTATTACTTTATGATTGGAGGCTATGTATTGTGAAGATTGGGATGTGTATTATATTGATGTTGGAGACTATGCTTGTTATTATAATGATATCTCTCATGTTATAATGAAATGTATTTGAGTTGCCTTATTGGTTGTATTCTCAACTATTTTAATGATGATGTTCAAAAATGGCATATAGCATGATTTCATATGAAATGTTCCCTTTATATGCATGTTTTAATGGCTTTGTGCGTGGCTTCCATACTTACTAATTTTTGTGCTAACCCCATCTGTCTAAATTTTCTATAAGTGTAGGCTTTGGAGATATTGGATTCCATCCTCGTGGCTAGGTTCGTAAGAGATCAAGAAGAAGAAGATTCGCGAGTCCTCATTATATTTGAGGGCTTGACCATATGTCCTTTATTGTCTTTCTATTATGTTTTAGACTTTTTTTGTAAGGGTCGTATCCCTAAGATTGTTTTAAAAGAGTTTTATGCCAAGTGTTATAGATGGTGTGAGACATAGTTTCATAGATTCTCTTTCATGTTATAAAAGACTTCTATTGTAAAGAAAAGTTTTAAATTCCACAGTATTTTCCTATGCTTTAATGTTCATGTATGCTATGAGGCTTGTATGTGACACCTTCAGGGTCAATTACGCCGTATTATACTTAGGGGGTAACACCGGATCGTGACACACTTGGTATTAGAGCATAAGGTTGTGGGATAATTTTAGGATGTCTCAAACCACATATAGAAGATGAATAGGAGGATATCGGATGTTAGGAAAAACTTCACTTCTTCATTATTTGATTCGGCGATAGAGTTTAACCTTAGAGGGTCTTTCTTCTAATCCTTATCAAGTGATCTACATGATATGACTACTCAAGGAGCTTACACCGGTGGGTTTGGAAAAGACTATGATGATCAAGGAGATTCTCCTCAAGATTTTCAAGTTCCTATTAACTTAACGTCAAATGAGAAGATTAGGTATGGTTTTCATTGGTAGACTCAAGTCAAGATAGAGATTTTGGATTTCTATGGGTCAAAGATGGATGAAGATCCTCTAGAGTTTATAGAGGAGATATCTAGGATGTTGAATTTTGTAGGAGTAACACCGGTAGAGAAGGAGGAATTGGCCGCTTACCAATTGAAAGATGTTGCTCTAATGTGGTTTAGTCAATGGAAAGGAGCGAGGCCGGTAGAACTGGGCACCATGGAATGGGAAAGACTTAAGAATGGGTTCATTGATAGGTTTTGCCCTTTAGGGGTGAAAGAGGCTAAGATACTTGAGTTTGTTAGCCTTTGTCAAGGTAGGTTGAGTGTTGAGGAGTATGTTCGGGTGTTCACTAGGTTGTCAAGATATGCTTCATCCATAGTGACTAACCCTAAGATGAAGATGAGTAAGTTTGTGTCAGGTTTATCCAACTTGATAAAGAGGGAATGTAGTATGGTTATGCTTGAGAATGATATGGATATGGATTGTCTTGTGATTCATGCTAAACGGTTTGAAAAGGAGAAACTTGAAGAGAGGTATAGGCTTGAAGATGATGACTCCTCCCAATAAGGGTTTTATGGTCAAAGCTCTTCCAATATTCCCCCTAAGTTTAACCAAAAGGATGTGTCTACACTAAAATCTCAAGGAGTGAGTGGTAGTGGATCTTGCGTGATTAAGCCTACTTGTGCTAGGTGTGGAAAAAGGCATGTTGGTAAGTGTCTAGCCGACATAAAGGGGTGTTATGGTTGTGGTGGAAATGACCACAAAATGAGAGATTACTTGGTACTTAAGGCTAAGGGAAGAGAAATGAAGAAAATTAGGTTTGATGCTCTTCAAGATAGAGGGGAATAAGAGTGTCCTCCTAATGTTACTTTCGGTATGTGTTCTATGCTTACTTTTATTTTGGTAGTACTTCTCTTTTATGACTCGATGAATTGGATATGATGAACTTTTTTTTGTTGTCCTAGTACTCATGGGTTTAACTATGGCCACATGTGGTTGTTGGTGTAACCCAACTTAGCCCTAATGAGTTCTAGGATGTGTTGGATTTTTGGTGGAATAGAGGTGCTTAAGTGGTGCCAGAGATGTTGAGTGAGTAGATTCCTTTAAAAGAGGATAGAAGTGAAATCCTCCAGGGTTTAAGAATCATATAATGTGATTAGTGTAAAGATTTAGTTATGACTTTCTCCGACCTTTGAATGGAAGGAAGTGATCACTACAATATTTTAGGTCTTTAGTTACCCTAGAAAAGTGTGGCCTAAACTGTGAAAAAGAGTAGTCTTTGATCAAAGGCCACACTTTTCGACTTTAGACAACACTTTTCTAGGGGTGCGCAAATCTAGCGTAACCTCTGCCCTAAGGCTCTCTTTTCAAGTGTTGCTTCTAAAGCAACACTAGAAAAGTGTGGCCTTAGGGCAACAAGGGCCACGCTTTTAACACATTATATGACAACACTTTTAATGGCCTCAAACGACACTTTTCAAGTGTTGCATTTCTACCTTATAGGCCACATTTGAAAAGTGTGGTCACTATCATCTACTCTAAGACAACATTTCTGTAGTGTAGCCACAATTCTATATTAAAAAATTTACAATTCTATTTTGTATATATTCAATAATCGAAATCTATACTACCTTTCTATTGAGATGATCTCAAAAATTAAACTATCTAAATATGAACTCATAATAATAATAAAAAATTTTGGACTAAAAATATTAATTCAAATTTATAGATTTACAGTAAATTCAAAAAACAGCTTCATTTTTTCTTGAACAACACATACTAATAAAACAATGTTTCAAGATGTGCGCTACCAATGAATTGCAAAAGAATTAATCATAAATTTAAACATCATTGTTTAACAAGTTTTCATCATTCAGTCCGATAGATCGATAGACTTTGAGGCCACCATTTCAAATTGGATCTCACACATTTTCCTGCATATTCATAATAAAAATAAAAATTAAAAGAATCTAACATATTGTACATATTCTTATAGTATCATGAAATAATATAGCACCATAAATTCAAGCAAGATTGAATAGTATTTCATGGAATCCAATGAACTTTAGGTATTACATGGCAGGATATACTCACGTTTTGCCTTATCAGAATAAGTAACACACTTTCAAAGCTAGTCAGAGACTCCGGTACCAATGAGTGCTAATGCTCTGAGCAAATACAAGACCGTCATAGTCGTCCTTTAAAACATATAACAAAGTAATTTAGTCAGCTATAAATTATTTCATTCTGTACTTATAGACCATACAATGCTAATGTAATGGATTCAACAGAATATACTAATATCTCTAATATATCTTAGTGATAAAAACTTCACCACCTCAGAGTAATTAGCATATGTAAGCATAACACAAATGTAATATATATTGATTAGTTTATACATCACATTAGACAAGAATCTTGATCTTGGTAGTGGCTTATCAAATCACATAGTGAGTTTAAATGGAATTTCTTACTTTCCACTCAGACAATGTGCTTAGGGGCCATTTAGTTACGATTAAATATTCAACATATGTAGGAGGAAATAGAAAATAGCAGATTCCAAAAAATACCAAGATTTTGTTCACTAAGTGGCTCTCTTTATACATACCTAATTGCAATAACATATTCTATGAAAAGATTTAAAGAAAGTACTAGTACCTCTTTCTTGAAAATCTATATATGTTTTGACTAATTTTGCAACCAAAGGCTCTAGGAAGTGTTGCAATCCATTCATATTTGCTAACACTATGAGGAATAGCACTCAAGACATTCTACAAGAGATTTTCTTTCGCATATATAGTAGTTGTTGACCCATTGTTCTCATCACATAACTGCAAAGGTGGAACATCACATATATTAGACCGGCATTATTTAAGAAAGAGATGCTATAGTAAAATATGCAATTCCAGGAAAAGCTAGATAGCAGCCAAAATCTCAAACTCCAAATGCATGTTCAAACTCTAGGAAGATTGTCTCCTATTTTATGTTCTCAATACATGTCACATTGTATGATATAAACTAACAGCTTTGCTTGTTTACCCTGTGAAACAAAGATCACATTATCAATGGCAGCAATGACACCATAAATTTGCAAGACTCTTAGTCTTTTCAAAGTTGGAGTTGTAAGATGCATCAGGATAATGTGATTGGCGTCCAAAGTGAACATGAACAAGTTCTTATTTTACAAGAATAATAGTAATTGTAGCAGCTATTGTGCCATTTCCATCAGCCTAGCAAGTAGTACAAATAAAAACACATATTTTGAGGGACTATTTCTAATATTTGTACATATAATCTCACATATTTAGATAAATATAAAATGAACCAAAAAATAATCATTTGATATATAACCGAAAGAGTTAAGATATAATATCTGCAGGTTCTAATAGCTCTATTTGTTCTGTCAAGTCTTAGTCCAATGAAGAAGTGTTTTACCTTTGACTTTCCAATTGATGCCAATTACAGATTATAGTTATCTGATAAAGAACATGCTTTGACAACTACGGCTCTTTTTGTGTTGGACATCAAGATTGTCAAGCAGCTCGAGAAAAGGTTTATTCGAAGAGACGTTTGACTTTAATGCACCGTATCTCTTTGAATACTTGAATGTTGTCACTTTCAGAGCAACAAAAACCACCAAAACCTTCTTCAACATGTTCAAGCATGAATGACCTTACCAAATAACTGGAAAAAATTGACATGGATTTTTTTCAAATAGTTGGAACCTGATTTTCTAACCAGCTCATTATCCTAAAAATGCACTGTTCTAACTATCCAGTGGTAAGTTGTCTAAATAAGAACAGTTGATATTCAATTTGGTGGATCAAATCTCAAACTTCAGCTTGATTTCTTCATCTAAGCTATTGTTAGTACAATAATCATCTTCAAGGTTTAATTTTATACTAACAAAAACTGATATAATGCACTTTCAGAACCTTCAACCAATCCAAATACTTATCCTTGTGAAATATCATCAACTTTAATTTCTTACATACAATGTCCCTGGGTAGGACTTTAGAACTAGCACTTCAAATGAATAGCTAAAAAAAGTTACCTCACTCAAAAGATTAATGACTAACATAGATATCGTAGAACTGTCACTTAGATTCATCCACACAAAAATCAGAAAAAACTAACAAAATCCCATCAAAAACAACAAACAAATGCACAAAAAATCCCAAATTTCCAGAATTTTCAAGACTAAATCACTCTTGACCAATTGAACAACAGATGCCAGAAAGTGAATAGAATTCAAACTTGAAAATATCTATAAAAAAAAAATCTTTCAAGCAAAAATCTGATAGTGAGAAACAAAAGGGCGAATAATGGAAGAATGACAAAATCTTTGAATGATGTGTAAGATTCATTTTCCCTATTAGAAAAGTCCTTGAAACACACCCATTTTCTCAATCTCCTCAAAAAACATAAACTAAAGTATACCCATATACTCTACACTCTACATATAAGCAAACATTAACGTACTAATGTGAATTCTTCTCCTACTTCAAGATTGATAGTGTTGAAGAAGTCCTACATCCTTCAATTATGGAATGGGTAGTCTCTATATGACTTGTGAATTCCTCACGTCTTGAGCTAACATTTAGCGTTTGTTAGTATAACATTCACTATTGTTAGTATAAAATAAAAAAAATGTCAAAAACTATTACATGTTTAGTATCTTGGTGCTTCCTCAAACTTTATTAGTCCACAATCTTCTTTATATAATATGTGTTCCACTTTCCAGTATAAATTGTTAGTATAATTTTGAACTTTTGAGGAACCTAAAAAGTAAATTCAGGTAAGAATATACATTACTTGGAACAAATAACAAAGCATTTCTATAATCAAATGTTGTAGAAAAAGGATAAAATCCAAACTATCTAACAAATATGTGTACATAAGGATACATATGCACTTATGCTCTATCAACAATTCAACATATCTGCCAAAACAACATTGAACTGTAAAGGTAACTTACACCACATATAAAACACAATCAGAACAATAAAAATATATCAGGCCACATTAATTTACTTTCTTAAAAATATAAGATAAAAACAGATATTATTTCTGAAATTTCAAACTCTACCTAATATGTAAACAATTCAATCAAATAGCATAATACACATGAAAACATACATACACATACTAATGTATTTGCTTCACTTAGAAAATCACAAATTATCAGATAAATTTCAAACTCTATCAGGCATGGAAATAGTAAATCATTTGAACAACATAATACAATCGGAAAAGATCAATACCAAGAGCTAATTGCACATTTTGTTCATACTTAAACTTTAAATCATACAAAACTCAATAAGTAAAACTAATTTTCACCCTTTTTCTATACAAAGTTAAACCATTCTTCTTGCAATAAAAGCAGTACCTAAAACCAAAATCTCATGAAAACGTTTTATACTATTCTAAGTTCTCAATATTAAAACACGTTTAACTTGTTGCATAAATTCCAAAGTTCTACGAGAAAATGTCAAAACCCTACCTGAAACAGTCGATTAAGCGAGACATTTTTGGTAAGAGAGATTTCAGATGGATTGAATTCACTCGAGTCTTTGATGAACTGCAGAAGCTAGAAGAAACCCTACATGAAACAGTCGATTAAGCAAGACATTATTGGTGAGAGAGATTTAGAATGGAGCAAATTCTCTCAAGTCTTTGATTAACTGCAGAAGGGAAAAGTAATAACTTATTTTTTCCAAAACCTAATGCCCATAAATGTCTCTTAGCTGCCTTTCCCAAAAAAAAAATTCCTTTGGTTTCACCGCCTGTGTTTCTGCATCTGGAGGGTAGTAGATATTTTGACCTTTCAAATGTACTGATTATAGGGTGCGAAGGGGGGGTGGGACATTACCAAAAAGTTTTATGGAGGGAATATTAATTTAGCTAAAAATTTTATGAGAATATTAGAGCACACTTGTAAAGTGTTGCGTAAATAGTAATAAATAAAGCACGCTTAAAAGCGTAGCAATATACACATTTAAATGTTGCAAATTATTTGATTTAGCCACTCTTATAAAGTGTAATCTATATTAGTTATGGGAACATTTTATAGACGATGCCAAAACTTTTGTAGCCAAAAAGTTCAAATAAAGGTTACACATTAAAAGTGTGCCCTTAGATATTTTTGGCAACGTTTTTTAAGTGTAGTCAAGAATTACCAAATTTGTTGTAGTGGATGTAGTAAAGAGGTTGTACAGGCTTACCCCAAGTAAGGAATAATGTGCTTAGATGGTAAGGTCATTGAGTGTGGAGTCTTGGATGTTAGGTGTGTCTTATAATTTCCTTGTCCCATAGAGTTACTTTTGTTAACCTTGGTAGGGCTTGGATGCATGGTTGTTAGATCTTTATTAGTTTTAGAGCCCGGTAAGGTTAAAATAAGCCTTGGTAAAGCTTGAGTTTGTTAGAAAGATGTAGTAATTGAGGTTTTTGTAAAAAGGGGCTTACTCCTAAGGGGCACATCATGTGCTTGAGTAGCAACATCAATTAAGAGTCCCGACATCCTCATCCTTTTCTTCAATTCCTATTCTAGCTTGAGACCAAGGGTTCCTTTTTGGGCTTATTTTTAAGTGTAGGAATCATGAGTGTTTTAGAAATTTCCATGATCTCCTTATTTTATCCACGTTTTGAAAGATTCTTACTTCGTATAAAATGGATTTTTCATGATTTACATGTTTCTCATGTTGTTGTGCATTCTAGTACGGGGATGGCATATTTGACTTCATGAGATGATATGATGAACATGCTTTGATATATTTTTGATGAAATGGCACTTGGGCTCCATGTTTATTTTGTTGAGCTTGCTTTTAATGAGAAAGTGTAATTCTTCCTATGACTATGTGATTAATGATGTTTAGAAGTGATTGTGTAGGCTCGCTCCTAAGGGGGAGATGGTACGCCTAGCTAATATGTGGTTATGTGCTTATATGTTGCCATGACTTCTCTATATAATGCATCTTCATGAAAACTTGTGTTTTGAAAGAAAATGAGTTTATCTAAATTGTTTCGCTCATGTTGTGGTGCTTTGAGTAAGAGTTGCCTATTGTACTTCATGAGAAGAATACATCGACATGTTTTAGTTAGGAGATGGTAGTTCCTCCTTGAACATGACAAGTAATGACAATCTCATGCATGAATAGGTTGTTTAGATATGGTTCATACTTCCTTGTACTGCATTGAACATGTTAAGTTGAAGTTAATGTTTCCTCCTATGAATAAGTGCAAATTGTGAATAGTGAGTCTTGAGTTGTGCATTATTGTGATGTTTCATGCATGTTTGGGCTGCTAATCTTGAGTCTTTAATTACAAAAACTATTTCAAGTTTCATTCAAGGACAAATATTCCTAAGGGTGAGATAATGTAACAACCCAAAAATCGAGTAAGACGAAGCTAGAGTCTAACGGAAACCGTGAGCTATTGAGTTTGATATTTGGTTTTAGGTTGTATATTGACTTCCCAAGCTTCGGTTGAGGTGTCTAGGGGTTAAACGTTAAGGTACGAACCCCCAAGGACCAACTAAGGGTCCATGAGGGGGGACCCTAAGGCCTAACCCCCAAGGCTGCCTAGAACCCAAAGAGCTATCAAAAATTAGTGATTCACGGTTGGCCATCTATTGGCCGTTAATCAGACCATGCCCCGTAGGTCTTAGGCGTCGGTCAAGACCTGCACAGGCCTGAAACTTTTAAGCTACAGTACCTATCCACGTAACTAAACCACGCTCTGTTAACCCACGTACTATCTGTAAGTCACACCTGTGAGCTGTCCAAAATCTGCGTGAGGTAAGTTTTCCTAATTAATTCCTAATTTGATTATTTTAGTTTAGGGTCATTTTATACTAATTTAATAGACCGATAAAAAGTATTTTTATGTCATTAAACACTGCATTAAGTCATTATAACCTAAGACCCCAAATCAAAACGCAACTACTCTTCCCTCCCAAAATCTTCTCTCTAGAACCTCCATTGAAGAACAAAGAAAGAAATCAAGGAAAACTTGAAGGAAGGAGATTTTACTACAATATCAGAAGGACTCGATACCTAAGGTATGGGAGTTCTTCATCCTTGTGAAGCTATCACCCAAGGAGCCCTTTCAAAAGTATTTTACTCAATTCTAGAAAACCCAATTAGCAAGGGTTTCAACTCAACCCCATGGATTCCTTTCAAAGTTGTTCTTAAAGGTTGAATTATGTTTGTTATTGGTGATACTACTAATTTTAGATGATTTTAACTTGAGTTCCAAAGAATCCATGAGTTTTCCCCAACCTTAGCTATCGTTTATGTGATGGTTTTGAAAGTTGGTCCAATTGATTGAATGTGAGTTAAATATGATGTAAGTGCATGATCTAAGTGTGATTTTACATTTATACTTGATTAACCTAATATTTCTAAGGTTAATTGATATAGTTTAGGGTTGTGCCATGAAAGAGACAAATTGAGAGTTTAAATGTGATCCTCATAAAATGATGAAATTCTTCATGTAATGCCTTGGATTAGATCACCTAGACTTAAATTGGTTTAGGATAATGCTTCTAAACATGAATTGACTTGATCATGATATTATGTGCATGTTATAAAAGACTTCTATTGTAAAGAAAAACTTTAAATTACGCACTATTTTCCTATGCTATGATGTTCATGTATGCTATGAGGCTTGTATGGGACCCCTTCGAGGTCAATTATGATGTGTTAGTTCTATGGGGTAACCCCGGGCCTTGACAAACTTGGTATCAAAGCATAAGGTTGTGGTATAATTTTAGGATGTCTCAAACCACATCTAGTAGAGTCTTGTTCATAAATGTGATGCGTGCCATATTTTAGGAATAAGAGGCTATCAGATGTTAGGAAAAACTTCACTTCTTCATTCTTTGAGTCGTGCGAAAGAGTTTAACCTTATAGGGTCTTTCTTCTAATTCTTATCTGGGGATCTAAAGGATATGACTACTCAAGGAGCTTACACTGGTGGGTTTGAAGAAGATTATCATTATCAAAGAGATTCTCCTCAATATCTTCAAGTTCCTATTGACTTAATGTCAAATGAGAAGATTAGGTATGGTTTTCATTGGTTGACTCAAGCCGGGGTAGAGATTCCAGATTTCTATGGGTCAAAGATAGAGGAAGATCCTTTAGAGTTTTTAGAAGAGATATCTAGGGTGTTGAATTTTGTAGAAGTAACACCGGTAAAGAAGGGGAAATTGGCTGCTTACCAATTTAAAGATGTTGCACTAATGTGGTTTAGTCAATGGAAAGGAGTGAGGCCGGTAGAAGCGGGCCCTATGGAATGGGAAAGATTTAAGAATGGGTTCATTGATAGGTTTTTCCCCTTAGAGGGGAAAGAGGCTAAGATACTTGAGTTTGTTAACCTTCGTCAAGGTAGGTTAAGTGTTGAGGAGTATGCTTGGGTGTTCACTAGGTTGTCAAGATATGCACCATCCATAGTGGCCAACCCTAAGATGAAGATGACTAAGTTTGTGTCGGGTTATCCAAGTTGATTAAAAGGGAATATAGTATTTTTATGCTTAAGAATGATATGGATATGGATTTTCTTGTGATCCATGCTAAACGGTTTGAAAAGGAGAAACTTGAAGAGAGTTCTAGAGGAACAAAGCGGTATAGGCTTGAAGATGATGACTCCTTCCAAGATGGGTTTTATGGTCAAAGCTCTTCCAATATTTCCCCTAAGTTTAACCAAAGGGAGGTGTCTACCCCAAAATCTCAAGGAGTGAGTGGTAGTGGATCTTGGGTGATTAAGCCTACTTGTGCTAGGTGTGGAAAAAGGCATGTTGGTAAGTGTCTAGCCGGCACAAACGGGTGTTATGGTTGTGGTGGAAGTGACCATAAAATGAGCGATTGCCCGGTACTTAAGGCTAGGGGAAGAGAAATGAAGAAAATTAGGTCTGACACTCTTCAAGTTAGAGAGGAACAAGAGTGTCCTCCTAATGTTGTTTCCGGTATGTGTTCTATGCTTACTTTTATTCCGGTAGTACTTGTCTTTTGTGACTTGATGAATTGGATATGATGAACTTTTTTTCGTTGTCCTTAGTACTTACGGGTTTAACTATGACGACATGTGGTTGTTGGTATAACCCAACTTAGCCCTAATAAGTTCTAGGATGTGTTGAATTTTTGGTGGAATAGTGGTGCTTAAGTGGTGCCTAGAGATTTTGAGTGAGCAGATTCCTTTAAAAGAGAATAGAAGTTAAATCCTCCGTGGTTTAAGAATCATATTGTGTGAAGAGTGTGAAGATTTAGTTATGACTTGCTCCAACCTTAGAATGGAAGGAATTGATGTAGTAAAGAGGTTGTATAGGCTTACCCCAAGTAAGGAATAATGTGCTTAAATGGTAAGGTCATTAAGTGTGGAGTCCTGGATGTTAGGTGTGTCTTATAATTTCCTTGTCCTATAGAGTTTATTTTGTTAACCTTGGTAGTGCTTGGATGCATGGTTATTAGATCTCTATTTGTTTTAGAGCCCGGTAAGATTGAAATGAGCCATAGTAAAGCTTGAGTTGGTTAGAAAGGAGTAGTAATTAAGGTTTTTGTAAGAAGGGACTTACTCCCAAGGGGGATATCATGTGCTTGAGTAGCAACATTGATTAAGAGTCCCGACATCCTCAGCCTTTTATTCTATTCCTATTCTAGCTTGAGACTAAGGGTTCCTTTTTGGGCTTATTTTTATGTGTAGGAGTCATGAGTGTTTTAGAAATTTCCATGATCTCTTTATGTTATGCATGTTTTGAAAGATTCTTACTTCGTATAAAATGGATTTTTCATGATTTTCATGTTCCTCATGTTGTTGTGCATTCTAGTATGGGGATGGCATATTTGACTTCATGAGATGATGTGATGAACAAGCTATGTTGTGTTTTTGATGAAATGGCACTTGGGCTCCATGTCGATTGTGTTGAGCTTACTTTTAAACAAAAAATGTAATTCTTCCTCTAACTATGTGATTAATAATGTTTAGAAGTGATTGTATAGGCTCGCTCCTAAGGGGGAGAAGGTATGCCTAGCTAATATTGTGGTTATGTGCTTACATGTTGCCATGACTTCTTTATATAATGCATCTTCATGAAAACTTGTGTTTTGAAAGAAAATGAGTTTATGTGAATTGTTTCCCTCAAGTTGTGGTGCTTTGAGTAAGAGTTGCCTATTGTACTTCATGAGAAGAATACATCGACATATTTTAGTTAGAGATGGTAGTTTCTCCTTGAGCATGACAAGTAATGAGAATCTCATGCATGAATAGGTTTTTTAGATCTGGTTCATACTTCCTTGTATTTCGTTGAACGTGTTGAGTTGAAGTTGATGTTTCCTCCTTTGAATAAGTGCACATTGTGAATACTAAGTCTTGATTTGTGAATTATTGTGATGTTTCATGCATGTTTGGGCTCCTATTCTTGAGTCTTTAATTACAAAAAGTGTTTCAAGTATCATTCGAGGATGAATGTTCCTAAGGGGGAGACAGTGTAACAACCCGAAAATCTAGTAAGACCAAGCTAGAGTCTAACGGAAACTAGTAGGTGAAACTAGAGCCTAACGTATGAGCTTTTGAGTTTGATGTTTGGTTTTAGGTTGTATATTGACTTCTCGAGCTTAGGTTGAGGTGTCTAGGGGTTAAACTTCAAGGTACGACCCCCAAGGTCCCACTAAGGGTCCTTGAGGGGGGACCCTAAATCCTAACCCCTTAGGCTGCTTAGAATCCAAAAAGGTGTCAAAAATTAGTGATTCACAGTTGGCCATCTATTGGTCGTTGATCAGACCACGCCCCGTAGGTCTTGGGCATAGGTGAAGGTCTACCCATGCCTGCAACTTTTAACATGCAGTACCTATCCACGAAAACAAACCATGGTCTATCAACCCATCTATTGTCCGTAGGTGGGGATCCGTAGGTCACACCTGCGAGCTGTCCAAAATCTGCCTAAGGTAAGTTTTCCTAATTAATTCCTAATTTGATTATTTTAGTTTAGGGTCGGTTTATACTGATTTAATAGACCTATATAAAGTATTTTTATGTCATTAAACGTTGCATTAAGCCATTATAAGCAAAGACCACAAATCAAAACCTAACTACTCTTCCCTCCCAAAATCTTCTCTCTAGAACCTCCATTGAAGAACAAAGAAAGAGATCAAGGAAAACTTGAAGGAAAGAGATTTTAACTACTAATTTGGAAGGATTCTACACCTAAGGTATAGAAGTTCTTCATCCTTGGGAAGCTATCACCCTAAGAGCCCTTGCGAAAGCTTTTTACTCAATTCTAGAAAACCAAATTAGCTTGCGTTTCAACTCAACTCCATGGATTCCTTTCAAAGTTGTTATTAAATGTTGAATTATGTTTGTTATTGATGATACTACTGATTTTTGATGATTTTAACTTGAGTTCCAAAGAATCCATGAGTTTTCCCCAACCCTAGCTTTGGCTCTTCTTTACATTATGCGATGATTTTGCAAGTTGGTCCAATTGATTGAATGTGAGTTAAAATATGATGTAATTGCATGATCTAAGTGTCAGTTTACATGTGTACTTGATTAACCAAAGATTTGTAAGGTGAATTGATATAGCTTAGGGTTGTGTGGTGAAAGAGACAAATTGAGGGTTTAAATGTGATCCTCATAGAATGGTGAAATTCTTCATGTAATGCCTTGGATTAGATCACCTAGGCTTGAATTAGTTTAAGGTAATGCTTCTAAACATGAATTGACTTGATCGTGATATTATGTGCATGTTAATGAATACTTGAAGTATAAAGTGCCAATCATGATGTGATTAAGGTATTGATGAGTTATTGGATCATGGTATTCCCTTATCTAATGTGCTATTGCTATTTGTTTGGGATGAGTTGGTCCATAGCCTTGAAGGGCATATTGTGAAGGTTTGTTCATGTTGACAAGATTATGTGTGAACTCATGATTTACTTAGAAGTTGAAAGTCCTACGAATATTGTGTATATTGTGGTATTGTTGAAAAGGTCATTGTTCCATTACCCTTACACTTAATTATGAATGAAGTGTTTATGATGATAATGTTGTTGATTGTGTCAATGCAAGGACAATTACACATACACACTTCTTGCATAAATATGATTATGATATGTCAATGGTGTTAATTGAAAGTATAGTTCTCATATGCACCTTTAAACATTATTGTGCATGAAATATATAACTTGTCTAGGATGATGAGGATGTTAGTGTGTTGATTGAAAGGCTAATTCTCATGAAAACACTATGAATGATAATGTGAAAGGTTTACTCACTTGTTGATGGTTCTAAAGTGAAATGACATTCTCACATAATGAATCTTTGAGCTATTATGATGAATGTTGGTTTGAGTGCCTAGTGCATTCTCAATTGATCTTGAACCTAAGAAAAGGCTTAATGACTTTTAAAGGGAAATAGGCTTAGCACCAAGTGGATATGAACAACAAGATAGGAAGCTTTTATGTTTATCAAGTCCGGCTTCCCAACACAGATTGTCTTATGAAATGGAAACCTTTTCGCTAGAAGTCTAGGTTTCTAGTAGCAATCTCCTTATCTCATAACTATGTGCCCACATAGGTCTTTAGCTAGTGGATCCACCTAAAAGCTATCACGATAGTTCTACCTTAGGAAAGTAGGACACCCTCTTTTCGGTGTGGGGGTAGAACATCGGATTCGATGTAGCTCACATGGTCTATGTCGGTTAATGCTATTTTACTTATATAATGAAGATAATGAATGAGACATGAACTACACTATGACTACTTGGTGAGTTTACTTAGTGGGAGTGGGGGTATGGGACTTCACTTCTACATTGCACAAGTAGACTTAGTAGGAGGTTATGGGATAGTTCCATTATGTTATGATGATATTTGAATGCATGCATGTATATTGAATGGATGGATGGTATGAATGACTTTCCTTATAATTCAAGTAATGTACATGACTATCTCCTTATTTGTGACTATTGAATATAATGAGGTCTAAAGATGAAATGCATGACTAAGGTAGCTTCAAAGGACTACTTAGTAGGGTTGGTATTATGGGATGCTAACGACACATTGCACAAGTGTTTCTTAGGGGTTACTAAGGTAATGGCTTTACTATGAAATGAGTATGAATGTAATGCTGGTTTGTGTTGTACATTGTAAATGCATGTTAGTAACTATACATTGCACAAGTGTTTCTTAGGAGTTGCTTATGTGATGATTGTTTAATGATGAGATGATCTTGGTATTTCACTTTGTATTACTTTATGATTGGAGACTATGTATTGTGAAGATTGGTATGTTTATTATATTGATGTTAGAGATTATTCTTGTTATTATAATGATATCTTTCATGTTATAATGAAATGTATTTGAGTTGCCTTATTGGTTGCATTCTCAACTATTTCAAAGATGATGTTCAAAAATCGCATATAGCATGATTTCAAATGAAATGTCCCTTTTTATACATGTTTTAATGATTTTGTGCATGGCTTTCATACGTAGTACTTTTTGTGCTAACCCCATCTCTCTACATTGTAGGCTTTGGAGGTATTGGATTCCATCATCGTGGCTAGGTTCGTAGGAGATCAAGAAGAATAAGATTGGTGAGTCCTCATTGTATTCGAGGGCTTGACCATATGTCCTTTATTGTCTTTCTATTATGTTTTAGACTTTTGTTGTAAGGGTCGTGTCCCTAAGATTTTTTTAAAAGAGTTTTATTGAAAGTGTTATAGATGGTTTGAGATATAGTTTCATAGATTCTCTTTCATGTTATAAAATACTTCTATTGTAAAGAAAAGTTTTAAATTATGCACTATTTTCCGATGCTTTAATGTTCATATATGCTATGAGGCGTGTATGAGATCCCTTCGGGGTCAATTACGTCGTGTTACTTCTAAGGGGTTATTTTCCCGATGTTATGGCTTCACGAGTTACGTCGGCGACACTAGTTCTGCTTCGCGATTTGAAATTGGATGACCGTTTGACATTTGTAGAGGAGTCAGTTGTCATTCTAACCAGAGATGTGAGGAGATTGCACTTATGTGCATTCCATTGTTACTTAGTTTTCTATTCTTGACCTCCGTTTGAGCGATTCTTGAGGCTATCTTGAGTGGTTCTTCGAGGAGAACGTTGTGGTGTTATCGAAATTCGTTGTAGACCTCTCGTTTCTACTAAATCTACTGATTCAGCTATTGTCCCATTTCTAGTTCTTAAGAAATTTTGGGTTTTGGTTGCTTGTTGATATTGTGATTTTCTCGAGCCCCGAATTGTGTCCCATTTTGGGACATGAGCTCGGGGAACTGATTGAGACCTACTTTTTAGATTTTTTTAAGACTTGTTTTCTCAGTCATTTTAGGCTCTGATACCAACTCTAGTATCATAATGGAGCACATGAGACTCATCAGGAACATACAGGCGCAATATCGAGACATGAAAAACCGGGTGGATGGATGGAAATGGTGGAGGTAAGGCCAACTCATAAGCAACCTCTCCAACTGTCCGGAGTATCTCAAAAGGCCCAATGTACCTAGGGCTAAGCTTGCCCCGCCTCTTAAACCTCATCACGCCCTTCATGGGCGACACACGGAGGAATACCTGATCACCAACAGAGAATCTCAAAGGTCAATGCCTCTGATCCCAGGGTCATGATAGAGACCATGACCGATGAACCGTGGATCAATGATTAGAGACCTTTTTTATGAGGGCTCGACCTATGGAACTCCGACCACGGACCGTGGTCTGACCGATGGTTCATTGGTCAGGTTGTGGTCCTAAAGTCTGACAGATTGTTGGCTAACCAACCAAGGACACCTTCCTACAATCCATGGATCAGTCCATGGGCCGTGGATGGCTGGTCATGGGTGGCACCTGTAATTCCCCAAAAGCTGATATTTTACCTGTTTCGAATCTTGGGTGTTACATCTTCCTTTTTTGAAAAGGTACAGGGGCATCACTATCAACAAGCCAATTGTGGCTCCTCGCCCACAACAAATCACTTTGCGCTCTTCTACACTTTGAGTGAGCAACCTAAAATGGTGGTTTCCCAAAAAAGAACGGACATAAGGTCCAAATTGGTGCAAGCCTCCTCTATTGAGCACCAACTTCAAGTGTTCTCCCAAAAATCACTCCAAGAGCCCTCAATAGAGTAACGGCTATTGGAGAACGTACTATTCTTGAGGAGAGATGACTCTCTATTGTTGGTGTTTTGAGAGACTACCCGACGATCTGGGACACAATTTAGTTCCATAAGTTTCATGGGATCACAAGACTTTGTAATCCATATGTCTCATCTTGGTACGGGAATTATACACATATTATGTTCAGGCCTTATTAAAGAAGAGTAAGGGCATAGTTTGGAAGCCCTCGGATGAGGTTGAAGCTTGTAGTAAGAAGGTGCAACGACACGAAGGTGAAATCTGCATAGCCCGAGGAACTATATCAAAAGGCTGGCTAGAACCACTGATATGCGACATTTCTCCACCTTGGATGGCTGATGGTGTGAGAATAGAAAAAAAGGTTCTAAATGTTGGAGCCTGGTACTAGTTTGGGTTCATCGATAGTAATATCATACATTCGCAGAATGAATCAATCCTTTGGCATCCTAAGGAGGTGTTAGTGTGTATCATCATTGACAGAGAGAATATTCATGTGGGGCCAATTATTGTTGATGAGATTCTTTTGAGGGCCTGATAGGAGCAGCCATCGCTCTTTTTCCCAACCTTGATTAGACAATTAGGTGAAGACACTATATTTCACTTCCGGGCGAAGATCAATGTGCGGATCACCACGGCCTCCTCTAATGATATTTGGAGGATTGAGGTAGATTACCTATAGGACAACGCCACTCAAAGGAAGCCGCCACCACCAGAAAATATGCGAGTGGTTGATCCTGCTACTCTAGATTTTAAGGCCCCACTATCCGCTCCTTCCATGGAGTCATCAAGTATACACATGCCTCCCTAAGTACTTTGCACTTCTACTTCCACTTCTACTGATAATGATGCGCGTATCACTACTGCTATCTCATTTTTCCCATGACACATACCATGATATATCAAATTGGCAATCTTGCCCGGTTTGCAGATGTAAGGGCAATGAGGGCTGAAGAAAATTTTCCCAAGGTTCTTGAGCAAGATATTGAGAGAGTTGTAGCTATATTGAGATATAGATTGAGTCGGTTTGAGGCTTCTATTGAGTTGCATGGTTTGAGTTTTAATAAACTCACTCTTAGATGAGAAGCCTCGGAGAAGACCAAAGGTAGTTCAGAGGCGATAGATACTATGAGGGTTGAGATTGACACCTTGAGGGTTTTTGTGGATAAACAGAGGTCTATAAATATATCGATGTTGTGGGGTGAGGTTCCCCTACCTAATGTGCCAGTGTCTAATAGCCCAACTATGTTTTGCACTGTTTATCATCCTTAGAGTGTGTAGCCGAGTTGGGATGTGAAGGGATTTGCTAATGTTTGTGTTGATGATGATATGAGAGAGAATGATAGGGATAGTGTTGATTTGGTCGAGAAGATTGATAAGGATGAGTTGAGGAGAGAAGAGGATGAGAAGACGATTGTTGTTACATTGACAAAGTTATAGTACATAGAGTAGACGATGGTCCATGCGACATTAGAGAGGTCTCCTTAGGATACCTTCGTGGGCACTAGTGGATCCTTGATAAGCCCAAATTTACATCAATTAAAGAGCATATAGTAGTTGTCGTCAAATATAGAACCCAACAAGGTAGGGGTCGAATCCCATAGGGAATAAGGCGATAACTAAGCCATATTGGGTTATTTGACTATTAGGTACTTATTTCTAAAACAAAATGGGAAATGGGGGATGTCTTGGTAATCAGTTAAAAGTCAATTCGCAGCAGGTAACTCTTGATAATAACACTTGATTTAAGATAATTATAGCGAATTAACAAGAATTGTGCTCACCAAAACTTTTTGACCATTCGTCGGGTAAATTATAGAACTAAACTCCACAATGCTTATCATACCGGATTATTAATCATAACTTCAATTAATTATCTCTCAACCACATCAATTGTATGTCACTTTCATTCTCTTAAACGAAATGTGTTTATATCAATTCAATGATAATAACTCAAGTATTTAATCTTGCTACAACATTAACCATTAAATGAGTTCCAATTGCCGAATTTTATCATTAACATTTTTGCCAGGTTTTACACTATTTTACTCAAACTAGTCAAGGCTAGGGTAGGACCAAATATTTGCAACCATTAGAATTTTTTTTTGAATGAAAGAGTTAATGAGATATACATTTACAATGCAGAGTTCAGTCCATAAATGCTTAATGAAATAAGAACGATAATTGCATTCATTCGAGAAAAGTAACAATTTACAAGATATGAAAACAATCAACAATAATAATTTCCATAAACTTTGAATATCTTCTCCAAAACTTAGCCAAGAGTAGTCATTTTTCAATAATAATTTCGATGCTCAAAAGTTGATAATCAAATAAAATCCTAAAAAATATTTATAATTCTCAGAAAATTCAAATTAAAAGACAAAAGTGTAATTCCTGAAGTATGTCTAACGAAGGCCTTGATGGCCTGTCATACGGCTTACGGTCCGTTAGGGTGGACGTTAATAACTTTTATTATTGGTGCGACGCCAATGATGATGACTCATCATGGGATTGACGGCTCGTCATAGTCATTGTCAAAGTTGTCTGACACACTCGAGCCTCCTGTATCTTTTATGAGACAGTTGACGGTTAGTCAAAGGTTTGATGGCCTGTCACTACTATCATTAGGGTTTTTCTTCTACCGCTTAGCTCCATTTCAGTATTCTTTCTATCTTGGCACATTTCTTGACTAACATAGTGTTAAACTATCAAAATAAATTTTTTTATTACTTAAGCTCTCGCAAATATCCTTAGTAAAATTAATAGATGTGCCATCAAATACCAACATATCAACACCTCAACTTAGCATACTTGCTTGTCCTTAAGAAACACACAGACACATAGACTACCAACATTCACAAAAGTGTACTCATACATGTATATGCATATCATTTAATGCTTCAACTCAAAAGAATCTCATACTGACATCTGGTATCAACAAGCAACTTGGCAAATGTGCTTAACAATCAATCCTCAACAGTGCATTACTAAAGCCATTACCACAAATAAATCTTTATCATTCTCATGACAAGATCTTATTTTTGAGGGATAAAACATAACAATCACGCTCAGAACAAATTCAAACAATGTACATATAATCCATAGGCTTTCCCTCATTAGCTTCGCTTTGATCTTACAGACAACTGGACTAGGATAACATCATGACTCTTTTGGCTTTTAACATAGGCTCAAGCTAAAGGTGGCATTCTTTTGGGTGTAGTGACTATGCCCTCCTTGTTACCGACTTTGCTTCTCTCCTCCTTCAAACCATCCTTATTTCTCCCCCTCCTTTTTTGGTAACCTAGTTTTCCACTCTATCGAACGTAGTTGTTTTTCTTTTATCTCTTCTTTCAATTTTTCTTATATGAACCATATTCATCATGATTCGGCATGGTACTTACAAATCTTTATTTATACCCTATTTTGTCTTTCTATATCTACTTATAGTAGCAACCTTAAACTTGGGTATTTTTCCCAAGCTAAGGTACACGATGTCCAAGGAGGGACTAGGGCCAAAGAAAAAACTTTTAAGAAATTAATGGGAAAGCTTAACAAGCTAGCAACAAGCATGTTAGCATTCAGGCTCGAACTTTAGGATCAAATGAGTTCTTAATTCATTTGGTTGGTCTTATGGGCAGAGTGGGATAATTTTATTAACAACTTATAGTCGTTTCCTAACTCAATGTCTTTCAATAAGTACATCATGTCACCAATATGCCCTCGAACATATAGAATAAAAAGAAAGAATATTCGATGTTACCAAGAGCCCGAGGCATAATTTGCATAGACGATATTTTGTTCCTCAAGTACACTCATTCATATGACCACACATCATGATCAAATACCAAGAACTGAAATTCCAAACTAAAAGTTTAAAATCTGCAAACAAGGAGTGATTACCAAGCCACAGCCTAACCCATGATCCAAACCTGAACCAAAACTATCTAAACCACAAAAGACCCATTGAGACAAATAATTTTCACAAATAACCACAAGAAATTCACAACTAATGCCTACTAAAACTAGGAGTGAAGCCAGAACCAACTACTGAACACTCATAATGCACAAAAGTGTCGCTGATCATAGTAAAAAGTCATCCTCTTAAAAAAATCCTCCCACGAGCCTTAAAAACAAAAACTAATCTTTAGACAACATGTATTCATCACAGGAGGTCCCAACTAATCTAATCCAAGGAAGGAGATAATCAAGTAACCACCTAGTAAACGATACACCCAAGCATACCAAATCTGTAATGACATTGTCAGGATGTTGTAATAGTAGCTCTGATTGTAGTCAGCTCCTGAAAACAAAATAATTAGGACAAACGACCCTCAAAGTTAATCACACAAACTAAAACAAGTCTTGAACAACAAGATAAATACCAAGATTTTGAAGAAACTGTAACTCCCCATGATAGATATCATAGAAGCAATCTCAACAAGGTTTTCACATGCAGTCAAAACTAGTATACCCTAACTTCCCAATATTCTCCTTTAGCTCACTCAAAATACTCTCTCTCTCTAGTATACACAGTTAATACTTCTCCAGTTATCTAATTCCTACCTATTTGACTTCTCTGAAATGACCTAAGGTACACCCTAGACGTGACATGGCGTACAAGACCAGGAAAGGCCTAATACAAGCTACTTAACCTACATCAAACAAGATAATAGAGTTTAAAATATTTAAAAGACAGTTTCAATATATAAAATTTTTATAGAGAAAAGTTGAATTCTAAACATCGTCTCAAAGCCATCTAGTACATAAGAGTTTATCAGGACGCAGCTAGTAGATCAAGTCCCAAAATTGAAAGTAAAGACAAAAGGGAAATCAAGCTCTGTCTATGGAATATGAGGACTCACCACAACTTGGTATCTTTTTAACAATCTCTAGCCACGAAACTAAGAACCTTGAATGTCAGACCCTACATTTGAGGAAATGTAGGCAAAAGTATGCATTAGTACAAAAATACACTATGTATGAAAGACATGCATAAAAGTATGAAATCATGCTAAAACGGACATTTTCATGGTATGCAAAGACCAAGTCAAACATAGGATAAGAAGGTCAGAAACATAAAATGAAATCATGATCAAAGAAAGCAAACCCGTCTTTTAACACATGTGAGATACTTCTTTGTTGTAACCTTAGTTCATTATTATTGCAAAAATTAGCATTAACCGACATAAAGACCATGTGAACTATAACATGATCGCCCGGTGTCTCCCACACTGAAAAGGGTTGTCGTACTTTCTAAGGTAAAACCATGAATCTAAGCTAAAGTGGATCCACTAGCTAATGTCTATATAGACAATCATACTATGGGGGCACATAGGTAAAGGATAAGGAGATTGCTTTTAGAAACCCGACCTCAACACGGAAAGAGCTTCCATCTCAATATCCTCTTGGTGCTAAGCATAAATCCCACAGTGTAGTTATTGATCTTAACTTGTCTCATGAACCATGGAAAGGAATAATTAACTAACCAATGCAAGCTAAAAACATATTATCACCCAAGGAAAGGTGCAACTAAGCAACAAATCCAAGCTAGAGACATCATAGGATAGCTCCTTAGACTATGCATGAGAAAACCTTTTACCATCCATGATCTTTTCATAATAGCTTTTAAGGCCCACATTCATTTACTTCATGCTAGAGATGCCCTACTAATACTAGGAAATAGTTTTGAAATTGTGGCCTATAATCATTGATCACATATCCGAGTACCATTCTAGTTAAGACCTAATTTAGGAAAATAGCCTGAAAACAATTGAGGGAAAATCTAGATGTCATTCATGTCATGTGGCCAAGTTTCATAGAACATATAGACAATCACATCTATAAGCTTTCTTGAGTCATAAACATACCTTTATGAACATGCATTCTTTTCAATAATTCATAATTTTCATCATATTTTAAAAGTCAAAGAATCTTCAATTTCATAGCATCAATCTCATCAAAAGGACATGCATATTTTCGTAAATTCATCTTTCATAGTTCGAGACTCACATTACGTCGATAGATAAAAGCTGGACGTAAAGCTCTCAGTGCACGATAGCAAATTAGGTAAAGCTCTCAGCGCACGATAGCAAGTTTCACGACCAAGAGGCACCCCCTAGATGTAATATGGTGTATAGAACAATAAGAGTAAAAACACATTTCAAGTCTAAAACTTTCATAGAAGGAAAGCGGAAGTCCACACTCTAAGTCTCAACATAGCCATCTATTACAATATTCGAAATGAGAAAGGGACACAACCCATAATACAACATAGTCCAAAAAGGAAATACAAGAAATGAACTTCAATGAGATAACATTCATCCTCGAATCATGAGGACTCACCAAAAAGCTAGGAGAATAATCAAATACAAGCTTTATCCACAATGATGATCACCTTAGAACCGGACACTAAACTTGGAGGGAAATATTGGAAAAGTAGGTGTTAGTACAACATGCACTAAGTATGATATCCATGCATAAAAATATTGAAAACATGCTAAAAGTGACATTTCATTTGAAAGCATGCAATTTACTAAGTTAAAACATCATTATGAAGATAGTGGAAAAGCATAGTCAATACATTGATCACCATATCATAGTAGAACACTTCATAAATACCCTCAAAGCATACTTGTGCAATGCATGAATAATACCACATAAATCTCACCCATGCTAAGTAAAGATTCATGAGCAACCATATTTCATAATTCATATTCTTGTTCTTGTTGTTGTGGAAATAAGCCTTAACCAACATGAGACCATGTGAGCTATACATGGACCCCCGGTATTACCCACACCGAAAAAGGTTGTCCTACTTGCCTAAGGTAGAACCATACTTTTAGATAAGGTGGATCCACTAGCAAAAGAACCTATGGGGGCACATAGTTTATAGGATAAGGAGATTGCTACTTGAAACCCAGACTCAACTAAGGTAGAAGCTCTCCATCTCATGAGACATACTATGGGAACCCGGACTCAACTAGTGCAAAAGCTTCCATCTCATATTCAATATCCACTCAGTGCTAAGCATTAATTCCCATGGAAAACATATTATGTCATAACTTGATTCATTAAGATAGCTCATTAGATCATGCATGAGAATAACCTTTCACCATCCATGTCTACATATAGATTCAATACGTGAGAAAGTCTTTCAACCTCGAAATCATCATATTGTGAGAAAACCTTTCACATCATATCATATTCATGCATAGGTGTGTTTATTAGAATAAACTTTCAACAACACAACAACTAGATCATAATCATAGACACTTCACTTCCAAAGTGTTCTTATATACAAAGATTTCATAAACATGCATAGTATCATAATTGGTTTTTCAAGGATCAAAGCTCATATCAGATCAACACATCTAGAATTCACTGCATTAGACATGAATATTAACATAATTCAAGTAGCCCAATTACTACAAGCCTAATCTCATAATATCCTCCTTTCATCAACAAACCCACATCACAAGATCATAATTGAGAAATAGGGGAATTTCATGGGTTCTTGGGGATTTCAACATAAAAATTATAATAACTCATCAATTCAATCATAATATAAAGTAATTTAATCATTCAAATAGTTTTTGAATAGAACCAATGATTTTGGAATCAAACCCTAGCTTTTAGGGATTTCTATCTTTGAAATTGGGATTTTGTAGGGGATACATGGATGAATTCTATCCATGGATGAAGAGCTACCATACCTTAGCAACAAAGCCCTATGAATTTGAGTGAAAGACCTTGCTCCTTGAATCCTAGCTCCAACTTCCTTCTTCTTCTTCTTCTTCTTCTTCTTCTTCTTCTTCTTCTTCCTCAAATTCTTGAGAGAGAATATTTGGAGAAGATGAAGTTTTGCGAATAGTTTTTGTCACAACCCAGAGGTACACCCTAGATGTAACATAGTGTAGTTGACCCCGAAGGGGTCTCATACAAGCCCTTAGCATATCATAACATAAGATATTAGAATAGTGTGGAAATTTTAAAAAATTTCCATACAATCAAAGTCTTTATAAAAGCAAAGCGGAAGTCTTACTACACTTGTCTCAAACCATCTAAAACACTTTGAATAACTCTTGGGACGCAACCCATAAAATAGTCTCAAACAAAAAAGAAAGACATAAAGGAAAGGTGATCAAATCCTCAATTGCTATAAGGACTCACCAAGTCTTCAACTCCTTGCGCTTCTAAAAAAACCTATCTTCAAGAATGGAACTCAAATCACCGGACCCTACATTTGATGAGAATGTAGACAAGAGTATGTGTTAGTACAAAAGTACTAAATATGATAGCTAGCATTACCTCATAAGAGCATAGCATAAGGGTTAGTCAACATAAGCCATATGCCATAATCATAAGAGATACTTCATGAAACATAAACTATAAGCATTAAAGACAACAACATAATCATAAGAAAAGTCTCCAACAAAGGCATCATATAAGCATTAGTCAACCCTTAGTCCTTCATATCATAAGAGAACTACTTCTCAAGTAACCTCAAATCATACTTTGCAATGCATGGATGAGACCTCATAATCCCACCCACACTAAGTACAACTTTTAAGTCATCATAATCATACTTACCATCTTAGGATCTCATCCTTAGCTCATTTCTCATAGATAAGGGAATCTCTCACCTTTAGGCAATCATAAAAAGGAAGCAACTATAGAACAATCCTATCTAAACATACATCATATAAGAGAACACTTTCTAGGTAACCTTAAGTCATACTTGTGCAATGCATGAATAAGACCCCATAATCCTATCCATACTAAGTACCACTTTAGGTCCTCATACTCATACTTCTTGGTTAGGGACTAGTCCCATCTTTTAAAGCATTGGAACACTAGGAGGTACTTCTTTAAGTCCATCTTAGTTCCTCTTCTTTATTATCTTGAACACTTTGAGTACTTCATTAAGCATGTCTAAGTTCATTATGCTCTATGAACACTATGAGATACTTCACTAAGAATGTCTAAGTTCATTATGCTTTTGAATACTTGGAGATACCCTTTCAAGTATGTCGTAGTTCATTGGATAAGGAGATTGTTACCAGAAACCCAGACTTATCTATGTGAAGGCTTCCATCTCATGAGACCTACTTTTGGGAAAACCCGAACTCTACCATGTGATATTTCCCCCTTTACTTTGGAAGCTCGGAATAAACTAGGTGTGAGCATCCTCTCTTCTTAAGGACCCATACCCGACTATCTGTGAACTTCCTTCTCATTGTCAATATCCATTAGGGCCAAGCATACACCCCCTTAGACTAATAATTAAGCCTTGCTTAACTCATGACTCATGGAGGGATGTCCTTGACAACCAATCCACGTTTCAAGTGATTCTATAACTTTATGTATTCAAACATGCATAAGGTTGATTAAGTGGGTAAAGTCCTTCCACAACAATGATAGCTACTAGTCTACCATTCTCATATAGGCTTCACTTTCAAAGCCACTACAAGCATACTTCAACATATTAACTTTACTCTCAAAGCCCTAGAATTCTATCTTCATGACTACAAGCCTTACTATCAAAGCTTTACTTCTTACAGTCATCATTCATACGTAGATTTCATGGCATTCTAATCACATGCTTCATTATGAAGTGATTCTAGTCATAAATCATCATAAAGGTTCAACTTCAAGCTTTACTAGTCATGATCCACCATATACACTATAATCTAATTCAGTTCATGTCTACATGCTTTATTTCTTGAACAACTACTATACATGTCAACAATTCTAGAAGGTCATCTCTAAATCCTCTATTTCCCTTCACAAGGCATAAACCTATATTACTACAATTTCATCAATTAACTAGGGTTAGCTATTGAAATTATGTAATATCATCATAATAACATGATTTAATACTAAATCAAGCATAAAAATTTACTATCGATTCAATTGGAATTATTTTCAACTTAACCCACAATATTGGAAGAAACCCTAGCTAGAATTGGGGTTCATCTTCACAATTGGGGGAAATCTAGGGGGACTCCATGGATGAATAAGCTATAATACCTTGATTATAAATCCCTCACAAAGCTTGCAAAAATGGAGAAATTTGACGTTGCTGGGTTGTCTTCTTCTTCTTCTTCTTCTTTCTTGAGTTTTCTAGAGAGAGAATTTTTTGAGAGAGAACTTTGGGATCTTTTGGGGTTTTGGAATTAATGACTTAATTGGGGTGGTTAAAGGGTTAAAATAGTTTATATAGGTGTACTAAGACCATACAAAATTACCCTACTTAATACCCACCTAATTTGGAATTTACCTAAACGTCCTTCACTAGGTAGCCTACTCCCAGGCAACACGGTAGGCTCACCAAGTCATGGTCCTCACACTTAGCCTTCCCACGAGTCGTGGTTTTCACAACTAGCCGTGAAGTGCCTCATGAAGGTGAGCCACTTTGAGGCAGCTTCAAGGGAGCTACTGCCTTGACCTTCACAGACCACACCACGAGTCATGGTCCTCACCACTGGCCGTGGTGGTGGCCGTAGAGTTGAGGCAATGTGTCCCAAGCTTGGGGCAGCCTTGGCCCTTGGCTTAGGCCTAGCCCCTTGACCTTGGCCCTTGCCCCTTGCCTTGGCTCTCGTTGCCCTCACACTTAGCCCTTGATGGTCTACTAACTGGGGTGTTACAATATCTCCCCCCTGGGAACATTCATCCAGGAATGATAATTCTAAACACCTCTTAAAGGAAGCGACTCTAGATTAGCAACCCATCATGCATGCAACTCATGCAAATGCACATAAACAAAGGAGAATAACTTCAACTCCAAGCTAAACATATTCAATGCAATAGAAGTAGGAACTACATCTAACAACCCAAAATGCATGAAGTTCAACATCTACTCATGTTTAAGGTGGAACTACCATCTCTTAGCTAAAAATGCTCAACATACACTTATGAAGCTTATATGCAATTTACTCTCAATACACTACAACATGACGAAATATTCTTGCAAACTCAATTTATTTTATATCACAAGCTTTCATGAACATGCATCATATAAGGAAATCATGGCAACACATAAACACATAATAACCTTGTTATCCAAGCCCACCATCTCCCCCTTGGGAGTAAGCCTAGGTTGACTTTCTAAGTACCTTCTAAAACATAAAAAGCAATAATGAAGATCATTCATACTAAAGACAATATCAAATCGCAAAAGAAAACCTAGTCCAGAATCTAATAAAGCATAAAGCACATACTGGTAGCAACATTAGGAGGTCACTCTTGTTCATTTCTAGCTAGGAGGACATAGAACCTATTCTTCTTTTGAGGCTCCCCATATAAACCACTATTGGCAACTTGCTTATCCTCCTTTCCCTTAGCCTTAAGCACCTGGAAATCTTTCATTTTGTTCCCACCCTTTCCACAACCATAACAACCCTCTATGCTGGCTAGGAACTTACCATGGTGATTTCTCCCACACTTGGTGCAAGAAGGCTTAGGTAATGGAGACCCACTACATTTCTCTTCGGAATACCTTTGGTTAGACTTAGGTATATCTTGTCCATCGGACTTAGCATTGGAGAAGTTCCCATCACCGGTCCTAGCCCTTTTTGCCTCCCTATTCATTTTCTTGAGTTTTGACTCCTCAATTTTACCATAGATGGAGCATAATTGGATAGTTGGGTAAATTTCAAGGCATACTCCTCAACACTAATGAACTATTCCACCTTAGCTTCCCTCAACTCTTGGGGAAAGAACCTACCAAGATGCTACTTTGAACCCTTCCCACTCTATTGGACCCACTTCTACCGGCCTACCATCTTTCCATTGTTCATACCATACTTGTTCTACATCCCTCAATTGGTAAGCGTCTAGCTCCACTTTCTCTACCTAAGTCAATAACTCATCTATAAACCCTTGAGGGTCTTCCTCAACTTTGTAGCCATAAAACTCCAGAGGGTTCATTTTCATAAAATCTCTTACTCTTAAAGCTGCAAAATTCACATTAGGATTCACCGGAGCTACCATCTCTCTATTGACTTGAGCCATCATGGATTGAGCCAACATTTGGATAGTCGACCTAAACTCCACATGAGTAACATTTTCCCCTATAGGGTCAATTGGAGCTTGAGGAGGAGCTTGGAGTGGAACTTGGAGAGGAACCTCTTGATCCACATTTCCTTCCTCATCTCTCCTAGCATTTGCCCTTGTATTAGTTATACCATGAAAACCATAAGGCATAGATTAGGAGAAAGACCTAATAGAATCAAACTCTATGGCACGACTTAGTGAATAAAGAAGTGAGAGCTCCTAAGCATCCAATAGCCTCCTATTCATAAATGTGGCGCGCTTCAAATTTATGAACAAGACTCTACTAGACATGGTTTGAGACAATCCTAGAACCATTCTAAACCTTGTGCTCTAAATACTAAGTTTTTCATGACATAGGGGTACACCCTAGATGTAACATGGCGTACTTGACCCCGAAGGGGTCTCATACAAGCCCTTAGCATATCATAAGATAAGATATTATAAAAGTGTGGAAATTTTAAAACATTTTCCATACAAACAAAGTCTTTATAAAAGCAAAGCGCAAGTTGATGTGCCATGAAATCGTGGCACATTTGATGCTTAATAACTACGAACTAATACTGGAATTAAGTGAAATTTTGGATTATTTGATGGGTATGTTAAATGTGTAGGCAAAATCTGGGTTGTATAGAAAAGCAGAAAAAGAAGCAGAACTGATGTTGACCAAGTGAAGTTCACGGCCAATTTCACGGACTGTGAACTTCATTATGGTCTGTAGTGGAGCTCGTGGAAGTAAGGCAGTACTGGGCCTTGAGAAGATGAAGAGTAGGAATAACCAAGTCAGACCACAGAGGTTTCTATGGGTCGTAGTCCTCACCATGGACCATGGTACCTGTAGTGAAGCTGAACTAGTGTGACATCAAGGGAGAGGTGAAAGAAGGTTGAAACCCAAGTGAAGACCACGGGCGACTTCACGGGTCGTGGTTCTCACTACAGACCATGGTAGATCCTATGGTGCATTTTCTAGTGAAGGCATTGAAGACCCAACCTTTGGGAAAGTTACAGGGAAGATCACGGAGGGCTTCACGACCCGTGAAGCCCTCTACGAACCGTAGAAGTGGCCGTAGAGCCATCCGACATTTTAGTCCTAGTTCGACTAGGACTTATTTTAAACATTTTGAATTACTTTAGGCCATTTTTTAATAATTATTCATTATCTTATATTTTACGACTAAGAACACAGTATTACTTTTAGCTTTCGATATTTGGATTTTGATTATTGGTATCAGTTGGAAATTCGAATTCAGACTATCAGATTATCAAATTGGTTGTTAATTTGCTAATTATTTTTGTAAGTATTTCTCAAAATATTTTCATCCCTAATTATTGATTGTTTTTTGTGAAATCATAAGTGGCTAAGTACCACGACTGGGGTTGTGGGATCTATGATGATATTCTAGTTGTGATTCCGTAAAACGAGTAAACGGAAGACTATGGGTACAACCTGTAGTTTTTAGCTTTCAATATCATTTTACTCTTGTGAGTGCACGCATTAGATGAGCCTGTATCTGGTATTTGTTCCAGAGAAAAATACCAATTAGGAAAAAGCTGAATTAAATTAACAAATTGGAGTTAAAGCTTGAGTTCGAGAAAAAAGATCTTTAACACCATATCATTTCAAGCGAGGTTCAATGTTAGTAACACTCTAAGGTCGAGAGAACATGAGTGATCATTATCTAATTAGGCTGAGAAGCATTAGATAAATTTAACTCGCAAGGATTCTGTAAACATTGATTTGCCTGACACTCAAATTACAGGAGAACACTAGAAATAATGTTATGGTGAATAGGATCCTGGTTTCTCTTAATTAATTGAATCAATCTTACAACAAAATAGTTTGTTAGTGTTGAGTCTGGATTTTGAGGGCAAGTTTTGGTAATTATAACAATTCAACCATACCCAATTTACTTTCATTTGTTATTTGTCTAGGAGATAATAACAACATTCGAATAAACGCGATAGTGAAACCTTATCCATAAAGAAATTCTCTAAGGGATCGACCTCAACTCTAGTTGAGTTCTGTAAATTGACATCAACCGTTTACACTACTTATTTGAAGTGTAAGTTTGGACGTATCAAATTTTGGCGCCGCTGCTAGGGAATTTCAATTCAGAAGTGTTTTACTAGCTTTTATTCGATTGTAGTTATATTTTCTAATTTTACGTTTTGTTTGGTGTTTGTGTCTTTTTCAGGAAAGTCGGATTGTGCATGCCTAACACTAGAAGCAAAGGTAATTCATTGATCCCTTACGACTCAAAACTCCAAAAGACTCTTCGAAGAATGGTGAATGCACAAGAACTAGAGACTCAAAGACATAGACTAGGACTAGAAGTTGAGATTGCTACTGCAAGGAATGTACTTCAAACTGCGGGAATCAATCAACCTAGGTCAGGTGTCCAACAAAATGCTAGAATCAATCAACCTAGGGTAGTAGATGAGAATAGAGGGGTGGAAGGAGTAGTCCATCCCCTGCGCCAACCAATAGCCCCAAGGGGTAGAGCTCAACATCCTGCTCATATGTTGTATGAAGAAGATGATGCTGACTTGGATGGAGTTGGAGCCACTGGAGACATAGTGTTACCTGCACTAGCCCCTAGTGTTAAGTTCACAATCACCAGCACCATGATCCAATTGTTGAGCCTGAAAGGTATGTTTAGAGGTGCAGTTGGTGAAGATGCAAATCAACACTTGATGAATTTTGTTGAAATATGTAAGTCATAAGAGATTCCTGGGGTCGACCAAACAAAAATGAGGTTGAGGCTGTTTCCATTGTCGCTTACTGGAGAGGCGACTAACTGGTTGAATGAGATTCCATATGACTCTATCCGAACTTGGAATAAGTTGAAGGAAGCTTTCCTAGAATGATTCTTCCTAGGATCAAAAGAGTTGCAGATGAAGGACGAGATTAGTACACACAAGCAGTTACCAGGAGAGGCAATGCATGATACTTGGTAGAGATTCAGCCAAAAGCTGAAGAAATATCCCAACCATGATCTTACCGAAAGACATCTTAAACAGGCCTTTTATAGGTCTCTAAATTATGTTACTAAATCTGTTGTTGATGCAGTTTGTGGAGGCTCATTTATGAGAAAGTCATTTGTAGAGAGCATGCAACTATTGGATGAGGTCTCAAAGAACAACAGAGCATGGTACACTAGAGATGCAGAGGTAGGAAAGCTTAGGTATATATTTGAGCTTTTAGCTGAACAGAGGAAGAGAGAAGAAGAAAGGGACCAAGACATGGCATATATGAGGACTCAAATAGATCTGGTCACAAAACACATTGTCGCCAAGTCTGAAAAGGTGAATGATGTGGGACAGCAAAACAGGTATGAGGATCAGGATCTTGACCTTGATGAGTAAGCTAACTACTTGGGGAACCAAGGGGGTTTCCAAAATTATAAATCTGGAAATTGGGGTTACAATTATGGAAATGCAAGTCGGAACTATGCTAGGGATAGTCAGTATGATAGGCCATCAAATAGAGATCAAGGAAACTGGCAAAATAGAGATGGGTATAGAAATGATCGCAGTGGTGTTTATGTGCCTCCAGGTAATAGAGACTGGGCAGGTAGTAGTTCTAGCAGATCTAAGCTAGAAGATATGATGGCTAAAGTACTCTAGAAGGTTTAATCAACTAATACAGGGGTAAAAGAAATGAGAGGTGATTTCTCAAGCATGAGTCAGCTAGTGGACTCCCACACCACCTCTATTAAACAAATTGAGCAGCAGTTGGGGCAACTCTCATCCTCACTGAATCAGAGGAAGAATGGATCACTACCAAGTGACACCATTCAGAATCCCAAGAAGGACGGGCACTGCATGGCCATCGCCACCAGGAGTGGTAAAGTTCTTACTGACCCTATATCTGTAGGTACCAAACATGAATAGGTCTTGGAGCAAGCTGGTAGAGATAAGGATGAAACCGTATAGGTACATGACTCAGAGGAGGTTCAACATAAATCGCAACCCGCGAGAGGAAAAGAAAAAGAGGTTGAGGAAAACTTGCCTTTACAGTAGATTCCTAGACCACCTCCTCCTTTCCCTCAAAGGCTTAGAATCAGGTGGGAAGTTTACAAAATTCATTAGCATGTTGATGCAGCTTTCAGTAAACATTCCACTGGTGGAAGCTCTGGAGCAGATACTAGGATATGCCAAGTTCATGAAGGACTTGGTTACAAATAAAAGAGATGTAAGTCTTGATTTTACTAATGATGTTCACCATTGCAGCGCCATTGCTACCAGATCTCTAGTTCAGAAAAAGGAAGACCCAGGTGCATTCACTATTCTATGCACCATCGGGTCAATCAGCTTTGCAAAAGCGTTGTGTGATCTAGGAGCCAGCATCAACTTGATGCCACTAGCCATCTTAATGAAATTGGGATTGGGAGTTACAAGACCCACAACAATGAGGTTGATGATAGCTGATAGGTCAGTTAAGTGGCCAGTGGGAGTCCTATGTGATGTACTTGTAAAGGTGGACACCTTCTTCTTTCTAGATGATTTTGTGATCTTGGATTGCAAAGTGGACTTTGAGGTGCCCATCATTTTAGGAAGACCCTTTTTGGCCACATGAAGATCTTTGGTGGATGTTGAAAGAGGAGAGTTGAAGTTCAGACTTAACAAGGATGAGGTAAAGTTCAATATTTCCAGGTCAATGAAGCAACCCAATGATATGAATGTGGTATCTGCAATAGAGGTGGGTACAGATGAGGACATAAGGGTACCCATAGAAGAGAGGATGGCTGGTGAAACCTTAGCTGCAATGCTGATGAACTTTGATGCTGATTTCCTGTCTGACTATATAGAGACCGTGAATGCTTTGCAGGGTATGGGAGCACACTTGTATGCTCCAAATAAATTGGACCTGGACTTGAAAAATAGTCCATGCCCTCAAGCGAAACCATCCATCGAGGAGCCACCGGTGCTGGAACTGAAACATTTACCCAGTCACCTCATGTATGTATTTTTGGGTACTAATAACACTTTACCTATTATCTTGGCTATAGATTTAAATGAAGATCAGGTGCAGCAGGTGATCAAGGTGTTGAGAAGATACAAATGGGCAATTGGGTAGACCATTGTTGATATAATTGGAATACCTCGTGGTCTATGAACCCATAAGATTCAGCTTGAGGAGGACTGCAGCCCAAGCATTGAACACAAGCGGAGGCTAAACCCACCCATGCAACAGGTGGTTAAGAAAGAGATAATCAAGTGGTCAGATGTTGCGGTGGTCTATCCCATTTCTAAAAGTCACTAGGTCAGCCTAGTGCAATGTGTGCTCAAAAAGAGTGGTATGATTGTGGTGGCAAATGCCAAAAATGAATTAGTCCCACAAAGACCAGTCACTGGATGACGAGTGTGTATGGACTACAGGAAGCTCAACAAGTGGACTTTGAGGGATCATTTCCCCATGCCTTTTATGGAACAGATGCTTGATAGGTTGGCAGGTAAAGGGTGGTATTGTTTCTTAGATGGATACTCTAGTTACAACCAGATATCAATTGCTCCTGAAGATCAGGAAAAGACCACCTTCACATGTCCTTATGGCACCTTTGCATTTAAACGCATGCCATTTGGACTGTGTAATGCACCAGCAACATTTCAAAGGTGCATGATGTCCATTTTCTCAAATATGGTTGAAGGCACTCTAGAGGTATTTATGGATGACTTCTCTGTAGTAGGTGATAATTTTGACAACTGTTTGTTGAATCTTTACAGGGCTCTATAGAGATGTGAGGAAGCCAATCTAGTACTAAATTGGCAGAAGTGTCATTTCATGGTAAAGGAGGGCATAGTCCTTGCGCACAAAGTGTCGCAGAAAGGGGTTGAGGTCGATAAGGCCAAAATCGAGGTTATTGAAAAATTACCTCCACCTATCTGTGTGAAGGGTGTTAGAAGCTTCCTAGGCCACACCGGGTTTAATAGGCATTTCATCAAGGATTTCTCCAAAATTGCACACCCCATGTGCAAGCTTTTGGAGAAGGAGGTGAAATTTGTCTTTGATAAGGCATGTCTCAAAGCATTTGAGTGCCTAAAGGAAAAGCTCATTTCAGCACCAGTGATCATTGTCCCAGACTGGTGGAGCCATTTAAGGTAATGTGCGATACCAGTGGGATTGCATTAGGAGTTGTGTTGGGGCAGAAGAGCAACAAGATGTTTCATCCAATTTACTATGCTAGTAAGTCGCTGAATGGGGCACAGCGAAACTACAAAATCACTGAGCAAGTACTATTGGCGGTGGTCTATGCGTTTGAAAAGTTCCAAGCATACTTGTTGGGATCTAAGGTGATAATTTATACAGATCATGCTGCCCTAACATACCTTATGGAAAAGAAATATGCCAAGCCTAGGATGATTCGATGGGTACTACTTCTCCAAGAGTTTGACTTTGAAGTGAAGGGTAGGAGAGGCTCTGAGAACCAGGTAGCTGATCACATGTCTAGATTTGAGGCTAGAAAGAAGGAAGTGAGTGAGCATGAAATAGATGATACATTCCCAAATGAGCAGGTATTAGCTGCGACTCTTGACCTTATTCCTTGGTTTGCTGATTATGCTAATTTTCCTGTTAGTGATGGAATGCCTGAAGGACTAACATATCAGTAAAGGAAAAGGTTCCTGCATGATGTAGGCAAGTACTTTTGGGATGAACCGTATCTGTACAGGGTGTGTGCTGACAACATAATTTGGCGATGTGTTTCAGAAGCCTAAATGTTGCACATCTTGGAGGCATATCATTCATCTTCAGTTGGTGGTCATCATGGTTGTGCTTGACCAGCCCACAAGATACTTCAGTATGGGTATTACTGGCCCACAATTCATCAAGATACAGTGGACATAGTAAGGAGCTATGATGTGTGCCAGCGTTAATAAGCCATCTCTTGGTGCCATAAGCTACCCATGACACCTATTCTGGAGGTGGAATTGCATGATGTGTGGGGTGTTGATTTCATAGAACCCTTTGTGAGTTCATATGGGCAGAAATACATACTAGTTGCAGTTGACTATGTGTCCAAATGGGTTGAAGTTGTTGCTTTACCTAAGAACGATGGAAAGAGTATTACTAGTTTCCTAAAAAAGAACATCTTCTCAAGGTTTGGAACACCTAGAGCCATTATCAGTGATGGTGGTTCTCACTTCTGCAACAAGGTGGTCAGCAAGCTTCTGACCAAGTATGGGGTAAAACAACACAAGGTGGCAACACCTTATCACCCACAGACCAGTGGACAAGTTGAGGTTTCCAACAGGGAGATTAAAGCAATCTTGGCCAAGACAGTTAATACCAGCAAGACAGATTGGGCAAGGAAGCTAGATGAAGCTTTATGGGCATATCAGACAGCTTTCAAGAGACCTATTGGTATGTTTCCATACCAACTGGTGTTTGGAAAGGCATGTCATTTTCCAATTGAGCTTAAGCAAAGAGCACTCTAGGCATTGATGAAGCTAAAACTCAGTTGGAGCGAAACTGCGAACTTGAGGTTGGATCAGATCAATGAGATGGATGATTTCCGTCCGAGAGATTATGAGAGATCAACACTATAGAAGGAAAGGATGAAGCTATATAATGATAAGCATATTGAGAAAAGAACCTTCACTCCTGGTGACTTGGTGTTATTTTTCAACTCCAGACTTCGTCTGTTCCCAAGAAAGTTGAAATCTAAATGGTCTGGACCTTTTAAGGTCACACAGGTTTTCAATCTGGTGCTATTGAACTAGAAAATCAGAAAGGCGAGAGGTTCAAAGCTAATGGTCAGTGAGTCAAGGCATATTTATGTGCTCCTGAGGATGTGAAGATTGTAGAGAAATTCAAACTTCATGAAATCTGAGTAATCAAATAACCTACGTCGCACCGCAACGTTAAATTATGCGCTGCTTGGGAGGCAACCCAAGATGTAATTGTATTAGGTATGTTCCCTTTTGCCTTATTTTTCTTTGTTTTTATAGTCACTGTGTGCTGATGTGTGCAAGAGAGAATAGGCGAAAAAATGCAGGACCTGGTGCAGACTAAACTTCATGGACAGTCTCACGGACCGTGGTGCTCTTCATGGGCACTTTCACGGTCTGTCAATTTAAGGTCAAAAGTTTGAAAGCTACTAGAAATTGCATAAAAAAGGGTTCACGGTCCATTAGAGTTTGTATGGACCGTCTAGCCTCTCGTGAATCTCAGGTATGAATGCTAAGTTTCCAAGTCACAATCACAGACAGGTTCACAGACCGTGATGCCTATCACGGGCAACTTCACGATCCGTGGTCTTCCACAGGCAAGTGTTAGATTTAGGATCACGGCTGGTCTCATGGACCGTGACTATCTTCATAGGTAACTTCACGGTCCATAGTCTACAACCTAGTGTTACCCATACCTGACCCGACCCGTTCATAACCCAACTCACAATAAAATGTATTTATTTGTTTCCAAAGGCCAAGAGTTACTTCTTCCTATTCTTCTCCTCCATAACGGCTATCAAAAGGTAGAATCGATCACCATTCATCAATAAATCCTACATCCACAAAAGAATCGAAACCCTCAGTGCTCAGTTGTGCAAGTGTGTCAAGTTAATTCCAGATTTTGGCTGTGTCACTATTTCCAAGTAAGTTAAAGTTCAATGGTTTTATAAAGTTCAATCTTGTTTACACCTATATATGATAACTTTGGTTTTCTTCAGTTTAGCATGAAGTTGTGATGATTAAGTGCTAATTAATACTGAATTTTAGTGGGTAAGTCGAATTGGGAAGTTTTAGTTGTTTTTATGTGTTAGTCTATAATAGATGGTCGAATTTGTTGGTAGGTGGTGGACTTTAGGTTAGTAAATTTAGTTGATTAAGAAGTAGGATAAAGCTTAAGTTATAGGATAACCTTGTAGTTGCGTAAAAATAGTGGTTAAGTGCTAAAATTGGATGTTGGGAAGAAGGTTACTGATATATTTCCCTATGTGTAAGACTATGATAGGTTATACGGACCGTAGGAGATACCACGGGCCATGAAGCTTGTCGTACACCACACTTGAAGTCAACCCATCCCTCAGTTAAAGTTCACGAGCAGTATCACGGACCGTGGTGCAGTCCACGGGTTGTGAAGCCGTCCGTGAACATCCCTTGGAAGAATGGTCAAAGACTCCTTGTGCACACTGATTCTGTTTCAACTCCACAAGGGATTTCACTGTCTATGGTCCATACCACGGTCCGTGCAAGCTCCCGTAGAGTTTTGTTGCTTGTAATTTTTATTTTTTTTCTTCTGTACTTAGTTTTTGTTCGTCTTTTGATTTAGTGGCCCTTCTCGATGATATTAGGTGACGGCACTCTTAAGGCAGGTATCACTATAATATTAAAATAGGGGAAGTCTAAGTACTCGATTGTGTGCCATTTGACCGTATTGATTACTAATGAGCTCTCTATTTCTCAGGTACAATGGGTCCCAGAAGAAAGAATGCTAACAAACTTGCCCCCGTCACCACTTCGCAATCAGAGGGTTATGATGACTCCAAAGCGAGTGGATTTGAGGTGTAAATAAATATTACACCTCAAAATCACTCACCTCGGGCTACTAGATCACTGGCTAGAAAAGCTATTCTCCAAGACTCTCCTCTTCAATATAAAGAAGGAAGTAGTAGTTCTGATAATAGGGAAAACTTGGAAAGTCAATCAGATATTGCTGCTGGTAGCCAATCTGTAGATGACACGAGGGCAGTGCTGAATCTGAAGGAGATTCTCAGGACGACACAAGTACCTCTCCACCTGTGGCTAATACATACTGAAACTGGAGTCTGAGAGGAAGCAGTTAATAGAGAGGATGAGGAGGACATCAACGATGATGATACCATGGTGCTGTTTGTGAACGCTCAGGAACCTAACCATGCATTGAGACCACAACTAATTTCCTGTTATCGCTCTATGTAGACTGTCAACCAGTCTAAAGAGTTCTTTGATAATGGCATTATGAACAAAACTGGAGGCTTAAAGAATTGAGCAATCATGCCTGACACTAGGGTGGTGGTAGCTGATATCAAAGCATTCTCAGATATCTACCAAATATTTCAGCTCCATCAGTTTGACTGGATGGACAACGCACCTGGAGAATACTCTAGCCACTTGGCCAGAGAATTTTATTCCTCTTATACAGCTACATTGATGAATTTTGCTACGGATACAGAGACCACGAAACGTGATAGAAAGGCATGGCTATTAACTAGGGTACACTCAACTCAATCATAGTTAGGGGCAAATCATTATATGCTTTTGAGGCTTCGATTAACAGAATATTGTACGGCCCGAAATACTCTGCAGCAGCTTTAGTTAGCCTTTTTGAGGGCAAACATCATGAGGTCGCCAATGATACTACGATGGAAGATCATAATTCTTAATAAAGAGTATTACGCTATATTGGGAAGCAGATTGCCATAGATGGAGAAAATGCAGTTTGGGTCACCACAACTCCAACACTCATCTCTAAAGCTTCGTTTTCTTTTCCAACTAAGGTTTGGTGGGCTGTCGTCCAAGCACAATTGCGACCAACAACTAATGATAACACTTTGTCACCTTCCCTGGCCTCGTTGGTAGCTTGTCTTATGGTTGGTTACTCGGTTAATGTGGGATGGACAATAACGACCGAGATGAGAGACAAGCGCTAAATGAGTGAGCCGTACTTAATTTTCCCTGTCTGATAGGGAAATTATGTCGAGCAACGAACATTCCTCCAAACAGCTTGGTTGACAGATAGGGTGAGGCATTCAGACTCATCTAGGTTTCTAAAATCAAGGATGTCGTGAACCATCTCTTTTGCATGAAGACTGCTGCTGTGAGTACGTTAGTTGTTGTTCCATATGCTAAATTGATATCCCACATGCTATAGAGGTCCAGAATAGGGAGAGTCATCACAACCTTCCACAGAGGCACCACCACCTCCAGTTTCAGCCTCCCAGGCTCCAAGTACCTTTTTCACTATTCCTATGCTTTTTCTTGAGAAATTAGTTGCAGATCAGCGCTAGACCAGGACATTAGTAAACCAGATTATGCTCCGGATGCCTCAGCTGGTAGAGACGAAGGTGTTAGCTGCATAAAAAGAGATCAAAGATGAGGTGCGGAAAGAGTTGGCTGTCTTAAAATACAGATTGGATGGTTTAGAGAACCTCACCCAAGATCAATTCCAGGCTGTCGGGTCAGTAGATACTGAAGAGTTCAAATCACAGTTGGCTGAGATGAGAACTTAGATTGTTAAACTAGCTGAAAAACCAGTATAGGTACCCACTCTAATATTGTCTGAATCTTTAATGCAAATGCTAAATCAGGAACCCTCCACTCAAGCAATTAATGATCTTTGGGGAGAACCCCCCACTAGTAAGTCCGGTAAGAGAAAACACAAAGCTAGAGAACTTGATGAGGAGACCCCTATTGACCCAGCCAGAGAGGCAAGAAGGCAAGACAAGAGAGCTCGTAGAGCATCAAAGAGGGAATCTCGGGAAAAGGAAGCCTTTTGAACAGCAGCAACGAGATGCACCCTTAGTTGGAGCTTCTGGTAGTAGAGCACCTGCTCCGACTAGTGAGGACTAAACTGATCAAGTCACGAGTTCTGAAAGTGCACCCATTGATAAGGGTACCAATGATGATCCGACGACCGATGCCTAGAAACTCGGACATATTTATGTGAAGGCTTCCATCTCATGAGACCTACTTTGGGAAAATCCGGACTCTACTATGTGAGATTTCCTCCTTTACTTTGGAAGCCCGGACTCAACTAGGTGTGAGCATCCTCTCTTCTTGGAGACCCGGACCCGACTATGTCTGAACTTCCTTCTCATTGTCAATATCCATTAGGGCCAAGCATACACCCCTTTAGACTAATTTTTAAGCCTTGGTTAGCTCATTACTAATAGAGGGATGTCCTTGACAACCAATCCACATTTCAAATGATTCTATCACTTTATGCATTCAAACATTCATAAGGTAGATTAAGTTGGTAAAGTCCTTCCACAACAATGATAGGTACTTGTCTACCATTCTCATATAGGGTTCACTCTCAAAGCCACTACAAGCATAATTCAACATATTAACTTTACTCTCAAAGCCCTAGAATTCTACCTTCATGACTACAAGCCTTAATCTTAAAGCTTTACTTCTTACAATCATCATTCATACCTAGATTTCAAGGCATTCTAATCATATGCTTCATTATTAAGTGATTCTAGTCATAAAACATCATAAAGGTTCAACTTCAAGCTTTACTAGTCATGATCCATCATATACACTATAATCTAATTCAATTCATGTCTACATGCTTTATTTCTTGAACAATTACTACACGTGTCATCAATTCTAATCTCTAAATCCTAAATTTCCCTTCACAAGGCATAAACCCACATTACTATAATTTCATCAATTAACTAGCGTTAGCAATGGAAAACATGTAATATCATCATAATAATGAGATTTAATACTAAATCAACCATAAAAAAGTACTATCAACTCAATTGGAATCATACTCAACTTAACCCATAATATTGGAAGAAACCCTAGCTAGAATTGGGGTTCATCTTCACAATTGGGGGAAATCTAAGGGGCTAAGTCGATGGAAGAATGCATGGATGAACGAACTATCATACCTTAATTATAAAGCCCTCACAAAGCTTGCGGAAATGGAGGAATTTGACCTAGCTTGGTTCTCTCTTCTTCTTCTTCTTCTTCAGTTTTCTAGAGAAAGAATTTTTTTAACGGCAGAACTTTGGGATCTTTTGGGGCTTTGGAATTAATGACTTAATTGGGGTGGTTAAATGGTTAAAATAGATTATATAGGTGTACTAAGACCATACAAAATGACCACACTCAATACCCACTTAATTTGGAATTTACCTAAAAGCCCCTAACTAGGCAGCCTACTCCCAGGCACCACGGTAGGCTCTGCGACGCATGTTCCTCACCACGAGTTGTGGTCCTGCCCATGGTCCTTGGGCAGTAGCTTAGGCTTGGTGTCTAGGCCTTCACAAATTTAAGGCACCTTTATGAGCCTTCCCACGAGCCGTGGTCTTCACCACTAGCCGTGAAGTGGCTCATGAAGGTGAGCCACTTTCAGGCAGCTTCAAGGGAGCTATTGCCTTGACTTTCGTGGAACACACCATGAGCCAAGGTCCTCACCACTGGCCGTGGTGGTAGTCGTGGAGTTGAGGCAGTGTGTCCCAAGATTGGGGTAGCCTTGGCCCTTTGCTTGGGCCTTGGCCCTTACCACTTGTCTTGGCTCTTGTTGCCCTCACACTTAGCCCTACATGATCTACTAACTACGGGGTGTTACAATGGGTTTTAGAAATAATGAAGAGAGTGACATAATTTAGGGGTCTAAATTACGTCTATAGGTGGTCTAAATTAGGTTAAAACGACACCACTTAATATTATTTAAAAACCAAAATACCCCAAAGTGCCCCTACCTTAACCCTCAAAACCCAGCTCTTAGGCCTCACCCACAACCCTCACTGACGGACCGTGGTTAGACCCACGGCCCGTGCTGGTGAAGTATGGGTTTTGGTGGGTTTTAGAGAGGTGATTTTTTGGGCTTGACCTACGGCCACCACCCACAGAGCATGGGTCCTGCCTTGGTTCACTACTTTTGGGCAGTTTCCAAGGTCCTCCTCAAGGAGCCATGGTTGGTCCTTGGGGGTTGTACCTTGACGATCTATCACGAAACCCTTTATTTTTAAGTACGGGGAGTTATATCTAAGATCTAACCCTCACGGGAAGCTTTAGTTCAGCCTACTAATTTCCGGAGTTTTACAATATCTCCCCCTTGGGAACATTCTTCCTCGAATGACGATATAGATACTTTACTAAAGTAAAAACTCAACACTAGCAGCCCATCATGCATGAAACATCAAAATAATGTACAATTCAAAGGAGGAAGCATCAACTCCAACTCAAACATAAACAATGTATCACAAGGAAGTAGGAACTACATCTCACAACCCATTATGCATGTAAACTCAACATTTCTCATATTCATGTGAGGAACTACCTTCTCCAAGATTTAAAGCATGTTCAACACAATCTCATGACATCATTAGGCCATTTGCTCAAGAAAAGCATATACATATAAAGCATGTTCATCAATTCACCTCATCAAGTCAAATAGGCAACTCATACTCAATACAAAATAACATGAGGAAAATCAATCATGAAAACTCATTTTCTAACTAATCAAGAATTTCCCAAGAACATGCATAACTGATGTTTGCATAATCAAGACACAACTTCCGATGCAAGTGTCTACGATCATATAATAGTTTGGTAACCCAACCAAGGTTTGGGATCATTCCCAAGAGAGTGGTTTTGAGAATTAATAGGAAAATAAAATTTAGTTCTAACTAGTCGTAGCTAAAGACGTTAACGATTAGAAACATTGTAAATTAAAGGGGGACACAAGGGTGTCAATTAACAATGGGGTTTTGTCACTAGTAAGCAAAAACAACAAAATAAACAAGGATTTCTAATTAATGAGAGGGGATTCTTGGGATGTGATAGGAATACGGGATAGACTAAATCATTGGGTACATGCTTTTGATAGTAAATTCATTGAGTATTTGTGACTAGGCAAGACTTTAAAGGGGATAAGCTTTCTCTTGAGCAACTTACCATGTTTCGAGCGAGTTCCTCTCGGACACCCACTTGCGGCATGAAGAATAGCCTCCGCCTTCACCCACTCACTCTCTCGAGCTGAGTGTGTGGACATGGGACTAGGGTTCACTCTCTCGAGCTAAACCTTATGTCGAACCACTCGCACTGGCCATCAATTTAGTGATCTTAGTTTTACGACCTCTCTCTCGAGCAAGCCGAAAACACATATATGAGAATTTATTTGCAACTACAACCTCATTAAGTTCATCCACAACCACTAAATGAAATCACATTTACACTAAGAATAGACTATCAGCAAGCAAGACCCAATAACTAATCTAACCCATATTCACAAAATCACACCCAAAGAGTTGGGGTTTTTAGCCATACATCAAGAGATAGAAATTTATACCTAAATAAGCTTGCATTGAAATGGGTATGAAGATTTAAGTCTTGTTACAAGCCAGGAATGAAGAATCCAAGAGACCCAAGTCCAAATCCTTGGAGATGAAACCCTCTTCTTCTTCAAGTTTTCAAAATCCTCTCAAACTCAGAGAAAAAATATGAAAAACTACTATTCTCTATGAAAATTATAATAATTGTTCGACACTTAAAACTACAACTCTAACGAGTATTTATAGTTTTCACAGATTTCTGCTACAACGGATCATTTGGTGTCGTTATTAGAAATCGCCGATCAACTCAGCATTTCGCCTTTTGGTGTAGTTCATGGCTGTCTTGCACCATCCTTCAGCATCGTCGTGCGCTAGGTCACTGGGGGACATGGTATTGTTTCGCGGAACTTCTCGGCGATGCGCTAACTGCTCCCTTTTTCCACCAACTTGATCCTTTCCTTCAAGGCTCAGCACACTGGAACAAAATGCGAAGTAGAACCTTTCGACGACTCACCAAGTGGACTCGGCAATCCTCAAGCCTTCATTTCTTCATTCTTTTGAGCCTTTTAGTTCCTTTTTGTGACGTAGTGTCCATTCTTTCCTTAAAACTTCAAATACCTGAAACTTAAGGGTTTTCATCAGATATTGAGATGAAATAAGCATTTGAGGACATAATTTCCATTAAAATATAGCCCTAAATGAGTCCAATTTGTGGACTCATCAATAACATAAAGAAATCACAAAAAACACATATAACACACATGACTCCCAAAACAACAAAACTTAAGAGGAACTACTTAGCCCAGGCTTGAATAGGAGTAGAAGGAAAGAGATGAGGATATCAGGACTTCATATAGGCCTCGTCCTCCCAAGTAGCACCCTCAACTAAGTGATTTCTCCACAAAACCTTCACGGAAGCTATTTCCTTGTTTCTCAATCTCTTGACTTGCCGGTCTAAGATCTCTACTGGAACTTTTTCATATGAAAGACTTTCGTTAGCTCCCAATCTTTCTAGGGGAATAATGGATGTCGAATCTCCAATACACTTCTTAAGCATAGAAACATGAAATACCGGATGAATCGGAGCCAACTCATTTGGCAAATCCAACTCATAGGCAACCCTCCCAATACGTTTCAAAATTTGGTATGGGCCTACATATCGAGGACTAAGTTTCCCTTTCTTGCCAAATCTCATGACACCCTTCATGGGTAAGATTTTCAAATAGACCCAATCATTAACTTAAAATTCTAGATCCCTTCTTCTCACATCGGCATAAGACTTTTGTCTACTTTGAGCCATTATAAACCTCTCTCTAATAAGCTAAACTTTCTGAATGGCTTCATAAACTAGCTTGGGACCTATCAAAGAAACTTCACCCACTTCAAACCATCCAACGGGAGACCTACATTTCCTACCATACAATGCTTCACAGGGATCCATATCGATGCTTGAGTGATATCTATTATTGTAGGCAAACTCTACTAATGGCAAGTGGTGATCCCAATTACCTTTAAAATCTATCACGCATGCCCTCAGCATATCTTCCAAGGTTTGAATGGTTCATTCCGCTTGTCTATCTGGTTGGGGGGTGAAAAGTTATGATAAGCTTAACCTTAGTGCCAAGACCTTTTTGGAATGACTTCCAAAAGTGAGAAGTAAATTGAGTTCTCCGATTGGAAATAATAGATAGAGGAACTCCATGCAATTTCACCATTTCACTTATATACAACTTGGCATATTCTTCCGCCGAAAAATAAAACTTGCTAGGAATAAAGTAGGCTGATTTTGCCATCCGATCTATAATGACCCAAATAGAATCATGTTGTCTTTGGGTCCGAGGCAAACCCGCAATAAAGTCCATATTTACATCTTCCCACTTCCAAGTGGGAATACTTATATCTTAAGATAAGCTTCCCGGCCTTTAATGCTCAACCTTAACTTGTTGACAATTAGGACATTTGGCTACAAATCCCACAATATCTTTATTCATCCCATTCCACCAATAGACTTCCCATAGATACAGTACATCTTAGTGGCTCTCGAATGTATAGAATACTTAGAACTATGAGCTTCCTCTAAAATTTGTTCCCTCAAACCGTCAACATGCGAAACACATAAACGACCTTGGTACTTAAGCACTCCATCTCCCCCTTGGGAGAAAGCCTCAACGAACTTCTTGAGTACCGACTCTTTCAATTTAACTAAGATAGCATCAAGAACTTGCTTAGACTTTACATCCATCACAAAGGACGATATGGAACCATTATGGACTATGACACCACCCTTGGTAGAATTCACTAGTTGAACACCTAGTCGGGCCAACCTATGCACATCACGAACCAATTCTTTCTTTTCATCCTCTACATGAGCCACACTACTCATGGACAACCTACGAAGACCATCCACTACAACATTAGCTTTGTTGGGGTGATAAAGGACACTCATATCATAATCCTTCAAGAGTTCTAGCCACCTTCTTTGGCAGAGATTCAAGTCCTTTTGACTAAACACATATTGTAGACTCTTGTGATCGGTGAAAACATCCACATGGAGCCCATACAAATAATGCCTCCATATTTTTAAGGAAAACACAACCGCCGCTAACTCAAGGTCATGGGTAGGATAATTCTTCTCATGGAATTTAAGTTGCCTTGAAGCAAAGGTAATCACCTTATCGTTTTGCATAAGCACACATCCTAACCCATCCCTAGAGGCATCACAATACACCACAAAACCATTTGTACCATTCAATAAAGTCAAAACCAAAGCGGAAGTAAGTCTATCTTTAGACTCTTGGAAACTTTTCTCACAAGATTCCGACCACACAGACTTAGCCTTCTTTTGATTCAAAGCCATCAAAGGAGAAGCAATGGAAGAAAATCCCTCCACAAACCTTCTATAATAGCTGGCCAAACCCAAGAAACATCTAATATCCGAAGGAGTTAGAGGTCTAGGCCAACTATTGATTGCATCCGTCTTCTTAGGATCTACCTGAATACCCTTGCTTGACACAATATTACCAAGGAAACCTTAACCAAAATTCACACTTACTAAACTTTGCAAAAAGTTGTTGGTCTTTAAGAACTTGCAACACAATTCTCAAATGTTCCACATGTTCAGTCTCACCGCTTGAATAGATCAAAATATCATCGATAAACACAATCACAAACATGTATAGTTATTGCCTAAACACTCTATTCATTAAGTCCATAAATGCCATCGGGGCATTGGTTAAACCAAATGACATCACAAGGAATTCATAATGTCCATACCGAGTTCGGAAAGCCATCTTGGAAATATCTTCCCCTGTCACCCTCAATTGGTGATAACCTGAACGAAGATCAATCTTGGAGAAATAACTAGCCCCTTGAAGTTGGTTAAACAAGTCATCGATTCTTGGAAGAGGATACTTGATCTTAATGGTCACTTTATTCAATTGATGATAATCGATGCACATTCTAAGAGACCCATCTTTCTTTCTATCAAACAACACTGAAGCACTCCATTGAGAGATACTCGGTCGGATGAAGCCCTTATCTAACAAATCCTTTAGTTGCTCTTTCAACTCTTTTAACTCCGTCGGAGCCATTCTATAAGGAGAAATATAGATAGGTTGTGTATCCAGAAGAAGTTCAATACCAAAATATATTTACCGCTCAGGAGGAATACTGGGAAAATCATCGGGGAAAATTTTTGGGAACTCATTAACCACGGGAACCGACTCAAGAGAAGGTGTTTTAGAATCTACATCCCTCACCCTAACAACATGGTAAAAGCAACCTTTAGAGATAATCTTTCTATCTTTAAGGTAGGACACAAATTTATATGTAGGCATAGAACTTCCCCCTTCGACTCTAGGATAGGCTCATTTGGGAATTGGAACCTAACTACCCGAGTTCTACAATCAATAGAGGCATAACATGCATGCAACCAATCCATACCCAAAATCACATCGAAGTCTAAAATGTCAAGCTTTACCAAGTCAATAAGAGTAACTCTATGGGATAAGGAAATGGGACAATTCCTATAAACCTTTTTTGCCACCACAAAATCATCAACCAGGGTAGAAACCGAAAAAGGTTCTAATAACACTTCGGGGAGCATATCAAACTTCATGTCCACATAGGCTGTCACAAAGGAAAAATTAACATCGGGATCTAACAAGGCATATATATCAATAAGAAAGACTTTTAACATACCGGTCAGTACATCCGGGGAACTCTCTTGATCAGCTGGGGTTTGAAGAGCATAGAAGTGGTTTTGCTTTGGAGCATTAGAGTTTGAACCACTTGGAGGAGCTTGCTTTGCTTCTCTCCCCTTAACCTTAAGCATCGGGAAATCTCACATCTTGTGGCCACTCTTTCCACAACCAAAGAAATCATTTGTGCCAACTAGGCACTTACCATCATGTTTTCTTCCATATTTTGCACAAATAGGCCTATTCATGTAAGAACCACCACCATTACCACCTTGAGGTTTAGGGTTGGACATCCTATCCTTGTTGACCTTAGGTGCAGCACTAGAGGAACCTTTGTTGGAAAACATTTATCTAAACCTTTGTCGACCTTGTCTATCGGACCTAGCATTGGAGAAGTTCCCATCACCGGTTCTAGCTCTTTTCACCTCCCTATTCTTTTCCTTAAGTTTTGATTCCTCAATTTGTTGAGAAAACGCCATAAGCCTTGATATATCCATGTCATGGAGGAGCATCGCCATACGACACTCTTTTCTAACCAAGTCGGACATACCCGACATAAACCTGCTAATTTTAGCCCTTGAGTCTGCTACCATAGTTGGAATATATTTGGAGAGTTGGGTGAACTTTAGAGCATACTCTTTAACACTCATACTTCTTTGAGGAAGGTTGATGAACTCTTGTGCCTTTGCCTCCCTCAACTCAAGGGGGAAGAACTTATCAAGAAATGTCGATTTGAACAATTCCCATTCTACCGAGCCCTCTCCTACGGGTCTTTCTCCCTTTCACTGATCATACCACACTTGAGTCACATCTTTTAGTTGGTAGGTAGCTAACTCCACCTTCTCTTCCAAAGACACCCCATAATAGCAAGTACCTTATAAACCTCGTCGATAAACCTTTGAGGATCCTCTTCCACTTTGGAGCCATGAAATTCTAGAGGATTCATTCGTGAAAAATCCCTCACCCTTGAAGCAAATGAACTCACATTAGGATCCACCAGTGCTACAACCTCTCTATAGGCTAGAGCCGTCATGGCTTGAGCCAACATTTGGATAGTAGAGCTAAATTCTGCATGGATCACATTCTCAACCAAAGGATGAATGGGAAAAGGCATAGATTCTCCCTTGAACTTGTACTGAAAAGTTAGTTACACCATGACAACCTACTACACACCTCTGCTATTTAAAATTGAATTTAATACCACCCTGCTATGTGTAACACCACTCTCATAGTATGTGGTGTATTACGCTCGCTGCCACATCACCGCTACATCAGTGCCATGTCAGAAATTGTATTTTTTAATATCTTTTTAACTTTCTTTTCTTTATTACTTAACTTTTATTTTATTAATTATATTTTACACTAATTAATTCCTAATAAATTATTAAAATTCTCTAATAATTATATCTTCTTCATTGCATAATGTTAAAGAAACAACTATTAGCAATGACCACCGAGGAAATTGCCCTCAATCTGCAGTTGATTCGTGGAGTGGAAGAATTCTTCCATTCCAAAATGTACCCACAAGAAGGTTGCTTCAGTTTCTTCCATTGAATGGCCATAGAAACTAAGATTTCATTGTGATTTTGTTGCGGCTTGTAGTTGTAAATATTTTTCAAATTTGGGTATACATTCTTTGTTATTTTTTCATGTTCTTCCTGGAGATTTCTTAAAAAATAGAGATAATAGGAAAATAATTTTCTTCCCATTTTCAATCGATCACTCAATACTCAAAAACGTCCTCCAAAGCCCCACCGATTGAAACCTTCCAAAATTTTACTCCTTTTGGAAGTAATTTATTTCTTTGTTGCTTCTAGTTATTGGTTTATTTTAAGCTTAATTGGGATGTGAAGAAGAAGAGGAGGGTGTGGTGTGAAGAAGAAGAGATGTGGGGGGTGGGGTTTAAGAAATATTTTGATTTTAATTTTTTTTTTACTTTAATAATTATCTGACGCGCATGTATTTTTTGAATTATTATTATTTTGCCATGTCATCTTTAGGAGGTAAATAAATTCACTTTTAAATAGTAGGGGTATGTAATAGGTCGTCATGGTAGTTTAAGTGTGTAACTGACATTTTGATACAAGTTTAGGGGGGAATCTATGCCTTTTCCCAAGGATCAACCAGAGCTTGATGAGCTTGAGGAGGAGCTCCTTGATTCACATTGTCATCCTCCATCCTTCTAGCATTAGTCCTTCATGTATTCATATCCCAAAGACACAAGAGAAGGATTAGGAGAGAAACTTTATAGAGTTAAACTTTATGGCACGACTTAAAAGAAATGAAAGAAGTGGAATTTCCTAGTCATCTTGTAGCCTCTCATTCATAAATGTGGTGCACTTCACACTTATGAACAAGACTCTACTAGATGTGGCTTATGAGACATCATCCTAGGATCATTCTAAACCTTGTGCTCTGATACCAAGTTTGTCACGACCTAGGGGTAACCCCTAGATTTAACATGGCGTATAGAACAATAAGAGTAAAAAGACATTTCACATCTAAATTTTTCATACAAGGAAAGTGGAAGTCTAGACTCTAAGTCTCAACATAGCCATCTATTACAATATTTGAAATGAGAAAAGGACACAACCCATAATACAACATAGTCCGAAAAGGAAATACAAGAAATGAACTACAATGAGATAACATCCATCCACGAATCATGAGAACTCACCAATAAGCTAGGAGAATAAGAAAATTCAAGCTTTAGCCACAACGATGATCACCTTGAGAACAAAACCCTACACTTGGGGGAAAATGTAGGAAAAGTAGGTGTTAGTACAAAAATGCACTAAATATGATAGTCATGCATAAAAACATTGAAAACATGCTAAAAGGGACATTTCATTTGAATGCATGCAATTTACTAAGTTAAAAGATCATTATGAAGATAGTGGAAAAGCATAATTCATAAGCATAGTCAATACATTGATCATCATATCATAGTAGAACATTTCATAAATACCCTTAAAACATACTTGTGTAATGCATGAATAAGACCACATAAATATCACCCATGTAAAGTAAAGCTTCTTGAGCAGCCATAGTTCATAATTCATATTCTTGTTCTTGTTGTTATGGGAATAAGCCTTAACCGACATGAGACCATGTGAGCTATACATGGACCCCCGGTGTTACCCATACCGAAAAGGGTTGTCCTACTTGCCTAAGGTAGAACCATACTCTTAGCTTAGGTGGATCCACTAGCTAAATAACCTATGGGGGCACATATTTTATGGGATAAAAAGATTTCTACTAGAAACCCGGATTCAACTTAGGTAGAAGGTCTCCATCTCATGAGATATACTTTGGGAACCCAGACTCAACTAGTGTAAAAGGTCTCATTAGGAAGCCGGACTCAACTAGTGTAAAAGCTTCCATCTCATATTCAATATCCACTCGGTGCTAAGCATTACTTCCCACGGAATACATATTAAGTCATAACTTGATTCATTAATATAGCTCATTAGATCATGAGTAAGAATAACCTTTCACAGTCCATATCTACATATAGATTCAATAGGTGAGAAAGTCTTTCAATCTCGGAATCATCATATTGTGAGAAAACCTTTCACATCATATCATATTCATGCATAGGTGTGTATATGAGAATAACCTTTCAACAACACAACAACTAGATCATAATCATAGACACTTCACTCCCAAAGTGTTCTTATATACAAAGATTTCATAAGCATGCATAATATCATAATTTGCCTTTTCAAGGATCAAAGATCATATCAAATCAACACATCTAGAATTCACTACATTAGACATGGATGTTAACATAATTCAAGTAGCCCAATTACTACAAGCATAATCTCATAATATCCTCCTTTCATCAACAAACCCACATCACAAGATCATAATTGGGAAATTGGGGAATTTCATGGGTTCTTGGGGATTTCAATATAAAAACCATAATTAATCATTAATTCAATCATAATATAAAGTAATTCAATCATTAAAATCGTTTTTGAAAGGAACCCATGACTTTGGAATCAAACCCTAGCTTTTAGGGATTTCTATCTTTGAAATTTGGATTTTGAAGGGATTCTATTGATGAATTCTATCCAAGGATGAAGACCTACCATACCTTAGCAACAAAGCCCTATGAATTTGAGTGAAATACCTTGCTCCTTGAACCCTAGCTCCAACTTCCTTCTTCTTCTTCTTCCTTGAAGTTCTAGAGAGAGAATATTTGGAAAAGATGAAGTTTTGGAAATAGTTTTGGGTTTTAGAAATAATGAGGAGAGTGACTTAATTTAGGGGTATAAACAAGGCTAAAATGACTTAATATTAATTAAAAATTGGAAAATCCCAAAGTGCCCCTAACTTAATGCTCAAAAAGCTAGAACTCAAGCCCGAGCTGACCCTACTGAACCATTTTCTACTAATGCATGGCAGCCACATGCAATAAAGAAAACAAACAAGTATATCTCAGCTTAAAATTAAGCGGCCAGCAACGCCCCTGTCAACAGATCTATAAAAGAAACAGCTACTCCCAAGAGTTCATATAAAGAAATAACCAACTAGCACATAAGTCCTGATGGGGCCGTCGATGCCACCATGATCTCTATAGCGAAACTAAAACCTGGTATATATCAATACAATATATCAAACAGCTAACAACCATCAGCAAACTAACAAACTAGGCCAGCATCGCCATAACGTAGTTGTAAACCCCACACACTAGTCTGCAAGCCTCTAAGAGTAGTAAAGATTGGCAGGACAGGGCCCCAGCCTACCTATAAAAATATATATAACAAAAGCTAACAAACCTCCCAACTCTGGCAGCTCCGAAGGAAAGGGCTAGCCAACTAAATAGAAGTCAATCCTGCTGCTAAGGAGGTCTACTAGGTCATCTGTCGGGTCCTGCATACATGAATGTAGGGCCCCCAGGCAATGGGGCATCAGTACAAAATAATGTACAGAGTATGAAAGGAAATAGACTAAATGAGTAAGTATCATAATATACCAAAAGTAATCAAGTAAGGAAATCAAATTTAGATAAGCATGCTAACCCACTACTAAATCTAAAAAATATAATAATGATCAAACATCAACCTAACCAAGCCCCCATAAGCTCGGTAGGTACAAACAAAATACCACCTACCTAGGCTCCCATAAGCCCAGAAGGTGCCACATCAATCTACATAACCCTATTGATAGCCCTTTGTCTTTGTAAGAAGTCACATTGCCCTTTTTGGCAATGATATAACCCCGTAGGCAGCGCATAGCCCTCTAGGGCAACATCATAGCACTGTGGGTTGCACGTAGCCCTCTTTTGCATCACATAGCCCTGTAGGCAACACATAGCTCTCTTTGGTGTCAAAATAGTCCCGTAGGCAACACATAACACTCTTTGGCATCAATATAGCCCCGTGGGCAACACATAATCCTCTTAGGCAATAACATAGTCCTATTAGACAACATCATAGCCCCCATAGGTAGTTCATAGCTCAACAGCTAACCACAATAGCCCCAAGGGTGACAACAAACAATTGAATAAGCTAAAGGTGAGCAATTTAGCTATAAACATTATATATATATATATATATATATATATATATAGATAGATATATAGTTTCCAAGTCATTCCTAACTCAAGGTCATTCTTAACATATTATGAGTCCCTATAATGAGGGTTTATAACCACACAATCAACCAACCATTCAAAATTACATCTACAATATCACCAACATTAACTACCCTACTATATCACTCCCAAGCTCTAAGGAAATACGCCAAACGAAGGGAATAGCCTTAACATAACTTTTCCTTTATGATTTATGTAAAAATACCTCTGTCCACACCACTACAACACTAAAGAAAAAGGTAAAATCAATCAGTAATTAAGGACAAGAATTACTATGACAATCGATACGGATTCGTGTCGTAAATTACTATCCAAGACCTAAGATATCCATAAACTAATAAAAGATGGTTCCTACCTTTCTTTACATGCCCAGAACACTTAAATAAAATCAAACCACTAAAAAAACTCTATTGCCACAGCCCCTATAGAGCTACACCGATAATTCACCATGAAAACTATACCAAAACGACAAGCTCGCGAAGTTGGGCAATTTTCAATATAGAGCCAAGAAGAGATAGTAAACACCCAAGGATGGTTTGAGGAGAATTTCTCTTATTTTCATGGGTATGTTTCGCATTTAAATGAACAAAAATGAAGAAGATGCTATCTTATAAGCTTCCACCGACTTAGAGGACCCACCTCACGTGCCTGCTTGCACAGTCTCGTAAAAATGCAAATATCTCTCTATTATGAAGTCGTATGAACAAACCATTTGATGTATTGCAAACTATACTCATAGACCTTTGATTTAATGGATTGTGGGCTCCATAACTCTTTATTGATTGGGAGAAAACTTCCGAGACATTTGACCCAAATTTCAGAGAAATCTTTAAAAAGGAACTTACGATAACTTTCGCCAACTTTTATTTTGCGACTTGCCTTACTTGAAAACTTGAGATACAACCGTTGAACACTTAAAATATTACATATCACATCATTCTTAATGTATTACTCACCCTCTTTGTCTTTCTATGAAGTACGAGTTAATTTAGATGTTTTGAAAAGTCGGGGTGTTACAATTTGTTCCTCCATGATTATCTCTACGTGGAATATAAGGGGTCTTAACCAAGACCATAAATACAAGGAGCTTAAGCTCTTTCTGACAAAACATAAAATAGATATATTTGGATGTCTGGAAACAAGAGTTAAACAGCCTAGAGACCCACAGATAATGAGGAAGATAGCTCATGGTTGGAAGTCATGCAACAATTACATAGAAGAACCTAATGGGAGGATTTGGGTATTATGGAAACCTCACTTGCAAGTACTAATTATTGAGATGAAAAGGAGACATATTCACTGCTTAGTTGAGGATCCTGGGGTAGAAAGCACATTATATGTCACAATAGTATATGAAAGGAATGAAGGATAGTAAAAAGAGATACTTTGGCAAGAACTAATGCAGATTAAACCACAGCTTTAGATGCCTTTGGTATTATTTGGTAATTTTAATAGTGTATTAGGGACTGCAGATAGAATAGGATCACTATTACATAGCAGGAAGTATAAGGCTTTCAGAGTATGGTAGATCATATGCAGCTCATTCCTATAAGAGCTATTGGATGGCACTTTACTTGGTGTAATAAACAGGAGGTGGAGAACATGGTATATAGTAAGATAGATTGGGCATTTGGTAATCTTCATTGGATAAAACAGTATAGACATGTAGAGGCTGACTACCTTAATCCTTCAATATCTGATCACTCTCCAATTTTAATAAAGTGCTCCCAGCAATAAACATTACATCCAAGGCCTTTCAGATTATATCCTTATGTGATGGAGCATTGTCATGACCCAGGAGTACCCCCTAGATGTGACACGGTGTACAAGACTCCGAAGAGCCTCATACAATCCTATTAGCATATCATAACATAGGCACAAAAAAAATAAAGAGTAAAACAAATGCAATTCAAGTCCAAAAGTTTCATATAGAAAAACAGAAGTCTAGACTTGTCTCAATTAGCCATCAATTACAATACTTGAATCAAAGATAGGGACACAGCCCATACTACAAAATCTGAAAGTCAAAAACAAGAATGAAACTACTAAATGACAATATCCATCCTCGAAACATGAGGACTCACCAACAAGCAAAGAGAATGATCAATTCGAAGCTCTAGCCACAATGAGGACCGCCTTGAGAACCGGACCCTACACTTGGGAAAAATATAAAAAAATATGGGTTAGTACAAAAATGCACTAAGTATGATAGCCATGCATAAAAACCTTGAAGACATGATAAAAAGGACATTTTAGTTGAATGCATGCAATTTAGTAAGTTAAAGCATCATTTTGAAGATGGTGAAAAGGCATAAGTCATAAGCATATTCATTACATAGATCATCACAGAATAAGAGAAACATACCATAAGTACCCTCAAAGCATACTTGTGCAATGCATGAATAAGATCTCATAATACCACCCATGACTAAGTAAAGATTCTTGAGTAACCATAGTTCATAATTCATGTTCTTGTTCATGGTGGGGATAATCCTTAACCGACATAGACCATGTGAGCTTAATATGGAATCCAGTGTTACCCACACCGAAAAGGGTTGTCCAACTTGCCTAAGGTAAAACCATGGTTTGTTAGCTTAATGTGGATACACTAGCTAAATATGCTACGGGGGCACGTAGTTTATGGGATAAGGAGATTGTAGCTAGAAATCCTGCCTAACTTAATGGGGAAGCTTCCATCTCATGAGATTGCTTCTAGAAACATGGTCTTACTTAATAGGAGAGCTTCCATCTTATAATCAATATCCACTTGGTGCTAAGCATTTCTCCCACTGAGTACTTATTAAGTCATAACTCGTTTCATTAGATTATGCGTGAGAATAACCTTTCACGATCCATGTCTACATGTAACATTAGATTCAATTAGGTTAAAAAGTCTTTCAACCTAGAATCTTCATTATGTGAGAAAAACCTTTCACATTATGTTCATATTCATACATAAGTGTGTACGTGAGGATAATCATCCAACAACACAACAACTATATCATAATCATAGTCACTTTACTCTCAAAGTGTTCTAAAAGTGTATACATAAACCTCATAATCATGCATAATTCTAATACTTTGCCCTTTAAGGACTTTAGATCACATTCAATCAACAGATCCAGAATTACTATATTAGACTGGATAATAACATAATTCAAATAATCAATTCACTACATTCACAATTCTATAATATTCTACTTGCATCAGTCAATACCCACACTTTGAGATCCAATTTGGGAATATAGGGGAATTAATGGATTCTTGGGGAATTCAAAATAAAACCATATAAAATCATCAATTTACCCATATTACAACATCATTCAATCATTAAAAATGAATTTTAAAGGAATCCATGAGATTGAAGTCAAACCCTAACTTTTGGGATTTCAAGCTATGAAATTGGGGGTTTTAAAGGGGCTCCGTGGATGAAAACTATCCATGGATGAAGGAAAACCATACCTTAGCTTTGATTCTCCAAAGAAATTGAGTGAAAATAGCCTTTTTCTTCAAACCTAGCTTCACTTTCTTCTTCTTCTTCCTTGGAGTTCTAGAGAGAGAGTTTTGGGGAAAAGTTGGTTTTGATTTCAGAGTTTGGAATTATGAGAAAGATGACTAAATTTAGTGGTCTTAAATCTATATATAGTTAGTCTAAATTAATACAAAATGACGTCACTTAATAATTAAATAAAAATGGAAAACCCCAAAGTAACCCTTAACGAACTCACAAAAACGGTTCCAGGTCACCACCTACGACCCCTTACAGACGGACCGTGGTTGGACCCACAGTACGTGCTGGTAAAGCGTGGGTCAGGGTTTGAGATCTGATTCTGTAGGTTCCATCTACGGCCCCTCACCCACGATGCGTGTGGGGGCCTATGGGGCGTGAGTGGCCCCTCTTGGGTCACTGGCTAGGCACATTTTTGGTGTATCCCTCAAGGACCCATGGATGGTCCTTGGGGTTTGAACATTGATGTTCTAACACGAAAACATTTCTTTTAAGGTATGGGGAGGTACATTTCAAGGCTCTAACCCTAACGTCAAGCTAGTTTAGCCTACTAGTTTTCGGAGTGTTACAATATCTCCCCCATGGGAACATTCATCCTCGAATGACGATCTAGGCACTTTACAAAATTGAAGACTCAAAACTAGCACCCCAACATGCATGAAACATCAAAATAACGAATGATTCAAAAGGAGGAAACTTCAACTCCAACTAATACATAGTCAATGCAACACAAGGAAGTAGGAACTACATCTCACAACCCATTATGCATGAAATTCTATATTTCACATATTCATAGGAGGAATTACCTTTTCCAACTAAAATCATGCTCAACACAACATTATGGAGCCAATATGCAATTACTCTCAAAAGCATACTAAAGCATGTTCATCAACTCATCTCATGAAGTTAAATAGGCAACTCATACTAAATGCACAACAACATGAGGAACATCAATCATGAAAACACATTTTCTTACTAAACATGAATTTGTCAAGAACATGCATAACATAAGGAAATCATGGAAAAGCTCATATAACACACATGACTTCCAAAACACTAAAACTCAAGAGGAACTACTTACCTCAAGCTTGAATAGGAGTAGAAGGAAAGATATGAGGATATGGGGACTTCATATGGGTCTCGGCCTCCCAAGTAGCATCCTCAACTAAATGATTTCTCCATAAAACCTTCAAGGAGGCTATTTCTTTGTTTCTCAATCTTTTGACTTGCCGGTCTAGGATCTCTATCGGAACCTCTTCATATGAAAGGATTTCGTCAACTCCCAACCCTTCAAAGGGAATAATGGATGTCGGATCTCCAATACATCTCTTAAGCATAGAAACATGAAACACCGGATGAACAGGAGCTAACTCATTTGGCAAATCCAACTCATAGGCAACCTTTCCAATACGCTTCAAAATTTGATATGGGCCCACATATAGAGGACTAAGTTTCCCTTTCTTTCCAAACCTCATCACACCCTTCATGGGTGAGATTTTGAAATAGACCCAATCATTAACTTCAAATTCTAGATACCTTCTTCTCAAATCAGCATAAGATTTTTGTCTACTTTGAGTCGTTTTTGAACCTCTCACTAATAAGCTGAACTTTCTCAATGGCTTCATAAACTAGCTCGGGACCTATCAAAGAAATTTAACCTACCTCAAACCAACCAACCAGAGACCTACATATCCTACCATACAAGGCTTTAAAGGGAGCCATACCGATACTTGAGTGATAGATATTATTGTAGGCAAACGCTATTAAAGGCAAGTGGTCATCCCAATTACCTTTAAAATCTATCACGCATGCCTTCAACATGTCCTCTAAGGTCTGAATAATGTGTTCTGCTTGACCATCCATTTGAGGGTGAAAAGCAGTGCTAAGCTTCACCTTAGTACCAAGCCCTTTTTGGAATGACTTCCAAAAGTGAGAAGTAAATTGAGTACCCCGATCCAAAATAATAGATAAAGGGACCCATGTAACTTCAATATCTCTCTTATATACAACTTGGCATAGTCTTCCACTGAATGAGAAACCTTGACGAGAATAAAGTGGACTGATTTTGTCATCCAGTCTATAATGACCTAAATAGAATCATGTTACCTTCGAGTGCGAGGCAAACCAACAATAAACTCCATATTCACATCTTCATGCCATTCCACCAATAGACTTCCCGTAGATCCCGGTACATCTTGGTGACTCCCGGACGAATAGAATATTGAGAACTATGATCTTCCTCAAAAATTTGCTCCCTCAAACCATCAACATCTAGAACACATAACCGGCCTTGGTACCTTAGCACCCTATCTCCCCCTTAGGAGAAAGCCTCAATGAACTTCGTGAGTACCGACTCTTTTAACTCAACTAATAAAAGGTCAAGATCTTGTTTAGACTTCACATCCATCACAAAGGAAGATTCAGAGCCATTATGGACCATGACACCACCCTTGGTGGAATCCACTAGTTAGACTCCTAGTCGGGCCAATCTATGCACCTTACGAACCAATTCTTTCTTTTCAGCCTATACATGAGCCACACTACTCCTGGACAATCTACTAAGTGCGTCCGCTACGACATTAGCTTTGCCGAGGTGATAAAGGATACTCATGTCATAATCCTTTAATAACGCTAACCACCTTCATTGACGAAGATTCAAGTCCTTTTTACTAAACACATATTGAAGGCTCTTGCGATCGGTGAAGACATCCACATGGACCCCATATAATTAATGCCTCCATATTTTCAAAGCAAACACAACCGCCGCTAATTCAAGATCATGGGTCAGATAATTCTTTTCATGGGCCTTAAGTTGTCTTGAAGCATAGGCAATCACCTTACCGTTTGCATGAGCACACATCCAAACCCCACTCTAGAGGCATCACAATATACCACAAAACCATCTGTACCCTCCAGTAAGGTCAACACCGGAGCGGACGTAAGTCTATCCTTTAACTCTTGGAAACTTTTCTCACAAGCTTCCGACCACGAAAACTTAGCTTTCTTTTGAGTCAAAGCTGTCAAAGGAGAAGCAATGGAGGAAAACCCCCTCAAAAACCCTTCTATAGTAACCGGCCAAACCCAAAAAGCTTATAATGTCAGAAGGTGATAGAGGTTTAGGCGAACTCTTGACCGCATCTGTCTTCTTAGGATCTACCTCAATCCCCTTGCTTGACAAAAAATGACTGAGGAAAGCTACGGATCTCAACCAAAATTCACACTTGCTAAACTTTGCAAAAAGTTGGTGGTCTTTAAGAACTTGCAACACAATTTTCAAATGGTCTACATGATCACTCTCACTTCTTGAATAGATCAAAATATCATCGATGAACACAATCACAAACATGTCTAGGTATTGCCTAAACACTCTATTCATTAGGTCCATAAATGTCGTCGGGGCATTAGTCAAGCCAAAAGACATCACAAGGAATTCATAATGTCCATACTAGTTTGGAAAGTCATCTTGGGTATATCATCCCCTCTCATCCTTAATTGGTGATACCCCAAACGAAGGTCAATTTTTGAAAAGTTACTAGCCCCTTGAAGTTGATCAAACAAGTCATTGATTCTGAGAAGGGTATATTTATTCTTAATGGTCACTTTGTTCAATTGACAATAATTGATGCACATTCTAAGAGACCCATCCTTCTTTCTAACAAACAACACCGGAGCACCTTAAGGAAAGATAGTCGGTCGAATGAAGCCCTTATCTAATAAATCCTTTAGTTTCTCTTTCAACTTGGCTGGAGCCATTCTATAAGGAGGAATGGAGATAGGTTGCGTATCCAAAAAAAGATCAATACCAAAATCTATTTCCCGCTCGAGAGGAATATCGAGAAAATCATCAGAGAAAACTTTTGGGAACTCATTCACTGCTGGAACCGACTCTAGAGAAGGGGTTTTAAACTAAACATCCATCACGATAATAAGATGGTAAATACACCCTTTGGAGATCATTTCCCTAGCTTTAAGGAAAGAGACAATTTGGCCTCTAGGTATCGAATTTCCCATCTTGCACTCTAAAATAGGCTCATTTGGGAATAGGAATTTAACCACCCGAGTTGTACAATTGATAGAGGCATAACATGCATGCAATCAATCAATACCCAAAATCACATAAAAGTCTAACATGTCTAATTCGACTAAATCCACCAAAGTAACTCTATGGTACAAGGAAATAGGACAACTTTTATACACCCTCTTAGCTATCACCAAATCACCAACTGGGGTAGAGACCGAAAATGGTTCTTCTAACACTTCGAGGAGTATATCAAATTTCATGGCCACAAAAGGTATTACAAAGGACAAATTAGCACCGCGATCCAACAACGCATATACATTAATAGAAAAGACTTTTAACATACCGGTCACAACATCCGGGGAGCTCGATTGGTCATTTCAGGATTGAAGAGCATAAAAGTGGTTTTTCTTTTGGGCATTGGAGTTTGAACTGCTTGGAGGAGTTTGCTTTCCTTCTCTCCCCTTGGCCGTGAGTTTTGGGCATTTTTTCAATTGATGGCCACTCTTAGTACAACCATAACAAACACCTGTACCGGCTAGGCACTTACTATTATGTCTCTTCCCACATTTGGCACAAGTAGGTTTGGCCATAGAGGGTCCATTATCATTACCTCCTTAAGATTTCGGGTTGGAAACCCTATCCTTGTCGCCCCTTGTATAACTAGAGAAGCCTTGGTTAGAAAACCTTTTCTTGAACCTTGGTTGACCTTGTCCATCCGACCTAGCATTGGAGAAGTTCCCATCACTGGTTCCAGCTCTTTTCACCTCTCTATTGTTTTTTCTTGAGTTTTGACTCCTCACTTTGTTGGGCATGCACCATGAGACGTGAAATATCCATACTTGGGATAAGCATTGCCGAATGGCATTCATTGACTACCATGTCGGACACCCCCATCACAAACTTGCCCTCGAATCTGCCACTATGGTTTGAGCATACTTGGATAGTTGGGTAAACTTTAGAGCATGCTCTTTCACACTCATACCTCCTTGACGAAGGTTAATGAACTCTTGCATCTTTAGTTCCCTCAACTATAGGGGGGAGAATATATCAAGAAATTATGATTTAAACGATTCCTATTCTACCGGGCCCGCTCCTACGAGTCTTTCACCCTTCCACTGTTCATACCAAACTTGAGCCACATCTTTCAATTAGTAGGAGGCTAACTCCGCCTTCTTTTACAGAGGCACTCCCATAATGTCAAGCACTTTAAAAGTCTCATCAATAAACCTTTAAGGATCCTCCTCCACTTTGGAGCCATGAAATTCGAGAGGATTCATTCTAGAAAAATCCCTAACCTTTGAAGCGGCCGATTCGTATAAGTATTGACCGGAGCTATAATTTCTCTATTGACTTGAGCCATCACGACTTGAGCTAACATTTGAATAGTAGCCCTAAACTCTGCATGGTTCACATTCTCAACCACAGGATCAACTGGAGCTTGGTTAGCTTGATTAGCTTGAGGAGGAGCTCCTTCATTCACATTGTCACCCTCCATTCTTCTTGTGTTAGCCCTTCGTGTATTCATATCCTGAAGACACGAGAGAATGATTAGGAGAGGGACTTTATAGAGTTAAACACTAAGGCATGACTTAAGAGTAATGAAAGAAGTGGGGTTTCCTAAACATCTTATAGCCTCTCATTCATAAATGTGGCACGCTTCACACTCATGAACAAGACTCTACTAGACATGGCTTTTAAGACATCATCCTAGAATCATTCTAAACCTAGTGCTCTGATACCAAGTTTGTCATGGCCCAGGAGTACCCCCTAGATGTGACACGGCGTGCAAGACTCTGAAGCGCCTCATACAAGCCTCGTAGCATATCATAACATAGGCATAGAACAATAAAGAGTAAAACACATACAATTCAAGTCCAAAAGTTTCATATAGAAAAATAGAAGTTTAGACTTGTCTCAATTAGCCATCTATTAAAATACTTGAATCAAATATAGGACACAGCCTATACTCAAAATTCGAAAGTCAAACACAAGAATGAAACTACTAAATGACAATATACGTCCTTGAACCATGAGGACTCACCAGCAAGTAAGGAGAATGATCAATTCCAAGCTCTAGTCACAATGAGGACCGCCTTGAGAACCGGACCCTACACTTGCAAAAAATGTAGGAAAATATGGTCTAGTACAAAAATGGATTAAGTATGATAGCCATGCATAAAAAACTTGAAGACATGCTAAAAAGGATATTTTAGTTGAATGCATGCAATTTAGTAAGTTAAAGCATTATTTTGAAGATAATGAAAAGGCATAAGTCATAAGCATATTCATTACATAGATTATCATAGCATAAGAGGAACATACCATAAGTACCCTCAAAGAATACTTGTGCAATGCATGAATAAGATCACATAATCCCACTCATGCCTAAGTAAAGCTTCTTGAGTAACCATAGTTCATAATTCATGTTCTTGTTCATAGTGGGGATAAGGCTTAACCGACATAGACCATGTGAGCTTAACATGGAATCCGATGTTACCCACACTGAAAAGAGTTGTTCTACTTGCCTAAGGTAAGAACATGGTTTGTTAGATTTATGTGGATCCACTAGCTAAATATCCTATGAGGGAACGTAGTTTATGGGATAAGGAGATTGTTACTAGAAACCCGTCCTTACTTAACGAGGGGAGCTTCCATCTCATGAGATTGCTTCTAAAAACCCAGCCTTACTTAACGGGAGAGCTTCCATCTCATATTTAATATCCACTTGGTGCTAAGCATTTATCCCACGGAATACTTATTAAGTCATAACTTGTTTCATTAGGATTTATCATTAGATCATGCATGAGAATAACCTTTCACCGTCCATGTCTACATGTAACATTAGATTCAATTAGGTGAGAAAGCCTTTCAACCTAGAATCTTTAGTATGTGAGAAAAACCTTTCACATCACGTTTATATTCATACATAAGTGTGTACATGAGGATAATCATCCAACAACACAAAAACTAGATCATAATCATATTCACTTTACTCTCAAAGTGTTCTAAAAGCATAAACATAAACCTCATAATCATGCATAATTCTCATACTTTGCCCTTCAAGGATCTTAGATTACATTCAATCAACACATATAGAATTGCTAAATTAGACATGGATAATAATATAATTCAAATAATCAATTCACTACATTCACAAATCTATAATATTCTACTTACATCAATCAATACCCACACTTTGAGATCCAATTTGGGAAAATAGGGGAATTCATGGATTCTTGGAGAATTCAACATAAAACCATATAAAATCATAAATTTATCCATTATATAACATTATTCAATCATTAAAAATGAATTTGAAAGGAATCCATGAGATTGAAGTCAAACCCTAACTTTTGGGATTTCTAGCTTTGAAATTCAGGGTTTTGGTGGGACTCCATGGATGAAAACTATCCATGGATAAAGGACTACCATACCTTAGCTTTGATTCTCCAAAGAAATTGAGTGAAAATCCTTCTTCTTCAAACCCTAGCTTGACTTTCTTCTTCTTTTTCCTTGGAGTTCTTGAGATAGAGTTTTAGGGAAAAGTTGGTTTTGATTTGAGAGTTTGGAATTATGATAAAGATGACTAAATTTAGTGGTCTTAAATCTATATATAGTTAGTCTAAATTAATACATAACGAATTCACTTAATAATTAAATAAAAATGGAAAACCCCAAAGTAGCCCTTAACTAACTCATAAAAATGGTTCTGGGTCACCACCCACGACCCCCTCACAGACGGTCCATGATTGGACCCACGGCCCGTGCTGGTGAAGCATGGGTCGGGCTCTGAGACCAATTCTGCAGGTTCTATCTACAGTCCGTCACCCACGAGGCATAGGGAGGCCTACGCTGCGTTATTGGCCCCTCATGGGTCACTGCCCAGGCATATTTTTGGTGCATTCCTCAAGTACCCATGGTTGGTCCTTGGGGTTTGAACCTTGATGTTCTAACATGAGAACATTTATTTTAAGGTATGGGGAGGCACATATCAAGGCTTTAACCCTAACGTCGAGCTCTAGTTTAGCCTATTAGTTTTTGGAGTGTGACAAGCATCCAGAATTTAAAGAAGTACTACAGACCACTTGGGGACAATATAATCCAAATTGTACAATGAAACACCTATGGGATAAACATAAGAGGGTGAAGACACAAATGAAGAATATAAATGCATACATGGATTCTTACAAGCAGAAACTCAGTTTGTCAAGGGAGAAATTAGAAATTATACAAGGGTAAATCCAAGGGCAATTATTTTCATAGACATTGTTTGACCACGAGAAGCAATTATTGATAGAAGTCCAGAAATGGAGCAAAATTGAAGAGCAAGTGATGAGGCAGAAGTCTAGATATACCTAGATAGAACATAGAGATACAAATACACAATATTTCCATGCCCAATGGAAAATCATAACTAGCTATAATATAATCACTTCAATTCACACTAAGGCTGGTATAAAGCTTATTGAACCAAGGCAGATTGAAGATGAGTTCATCTCTGTTTTTAAAGGTGTAATGGGGACTAGAGAAGATAGAGTGCCATGTCTAAATACTCTGGTAGTCAAAACTGGAGTGTGCCTAAATGTGCAGCAACAAAGAATACTCATTCAGGAGGTGACTGATGCTGAAATATTGGAGGCAATAAAGGCAATGCCTAAGGATAAGGCTCTAGGGGCAGATGGGTTCCCTATAGAATTCTTCACTAAGAATTGGGAGGTGGTTCACAAAGAGGTTTTCCAGGCAGTAAAGCAGTTCTTTAAAACTGGTAGACTATGTTATGCTATTAACACTACTGTTGTCACTTTTATACCTAAGATTTCTTCTCCTACTAAGGTTAAAGACTTTAGACTTATAGCATGTTGCACTACCCTATACAAAATCATCTCTAAGGTGATAACTAGGAGACTCAAGACTATCTTACCTGGCTTAGTGGGACATTCACAATCAGCTTTTCTTGAAGGCAAAAGCATTGTGGATAACATATTGTTTAGTCATGAGATTTTTATAAGTTACACCAGAAAATTATCTCCCCTAAATGTGTTCTCAAGGTTGATTTGAGGAAGGCTTATGATACATTAAAATGGAGTTAGTTGGAGAAATTATTGATTGATATAGGGTTCCCTTCTAAATTCATCAATTGGATCATGGTGTGTGTGTGTCCACTGTCTCGTATTCATTGTTGATAAAAAGAGGACTCACTAAACCTTTCCCTGTAAAAAGAGGCATCAGGCAAGGAGACTCTATGTCTCCTTACCTATTTGTCTTGGTCATGGTGTACTTAGGTAGAGAATTGAATTAGTTGACTACCAATGGATATTTTAATTTCCATCCTAGGTGTAGGAAGCTGGGAAGCACTCATATATGCTTTGTTGATGATCTTATAATGTATTTCAGGGCTGATATAGTCTCTGTTAAACTACTGCATTGTGCATTTCTAAAGTTTTCAGAGGCTTCTAGCTTGTAGGAAAACACAAACAAGAGTGTTTTATACAATGCTGGTGTCACTGACCATACAAGGTAGGAACTCTTAGATGAACTGGGCTATGTGTTGGGCACACTACCATTTAGGTACTTAGGTGTACCATTGGAAACTAAAAAGCTAAATATAAATGTCTACTTACACTTAATTGAGAAGATAACAGCAAGAGTTACTTGTTGGTCAGCAAAGTTGTTATCTTATGCTAGTAGGATACATTTGATCAAAGCTGTGTTATTTGGGGTTCAAGCTTATTGGGCTCAGGTGTTCATTATCCCCGAGCAGGTCATGAAGACAATTGAACAGATTTGTAGAACCTTTATATGGATAGGAGAAACAAAAACTTTGAGGAAAGCACTAGTCTCGTGGGAAACCATACGCATACCAGCTACTGCATGTGGACTAAATGTCATGAATCTATGCAAATGGAATGCAGCTGTAAGTCTGAACTTCTATGGAATATAGCAAGGAAAAGGGATTACCTTTGGATACAATGGTTTCATAGCCATTACATAAAAAAAAGAGATATAGAGACCATCCAAATACACAAGAATGCATCTTGGGTGGTGAGGAAAATTTTGACATCAAGGAATCAAATCCAACAGCTACAGCTAGGAACATGATCAATCCACACACTGTTGGAGCAGGCTCAACATGAAGGTTTCAATTCAGAAAATGTACATTTAACTCCTACCAGCTTATCCTAGAGTTGAATGGAGACATCTCACCTTGCACTCAAATATATCCAAGACATAAATTCAACCTATGGTTGGCTGTGCATAGAAGATTAGCTATTGTTGAAAGATTGCAAAAATATGGCATTGTTGTACCACCAGATTGTGTATATTGTGGACAGGGTCTGGAATCTTTCATACATCTATATTTTGAATGTCATATTATAAGGGGTTTGAGGAGTTGAGTATACGCTTGGAAGGTACATAAACGACAGATTCAAGACTGGAATATTGAGGTTACATGGGCTTGCAAGCTAGCAAAGAGCAAACATGGAGTAGATGAGATTACTAGTTGTGCATTTGCCATGGTGGTTTACTTGATATGGAAAGCAAGGAACTCAAGAAGATTTAAACAAAAGCCTTTTCATGTTGACGCACTGATCAAAGATATGGTGTTACACTTGCACATCAGAGAGCGGAATTTAGGAAAATGGTGAGATACCTTGCAGTACATTCCTTGATTTCCTTAGATGCTTACTAATAGTATTGTTTTTTTAAGGTGTATATTTCCTAGGCTTCATATATGTATTGTTGTTAGTGAAGCTAAAGAATAGGTGCAGGAGAGATAGTTTGTCCATAACTGTCAGAACTATATTGGAAATATTTGGTTGTCAATGAAATGTCGCTTAACAAAAAAAAAAAAAAAGATATCTTACGTCCCAGAAATATTTTTTCCCTTTTTATCCGTCTTCTTCTTCTCCATTGCAATTTAATTGTTCAAAGTTTTTTCAATGTCAAATTCTTCTTGATAGGCTTCTATTCTATCTTAAGAGAAATGGAAATATTAGAAGATTATTGAAATAAGAAACAATTTCCTATATATATATATATATATATATATATATATATATATATATATATATATATATGTATGTATATATAGCTTTAAGAAAAGTAAAGAGTGAAAATGTTGCTTACATATTTTTAACCATATTATGGTAATTACAACTTCCTCCCAACATCATACTTACAATTCAAAAAATAAATTGATAATACAAATTTTGAAAAATAAATGCAAGTACACTAATAATGAAATTAGTTTATTATTTCTTCATATCAACGTAACAATAATCCTCCAAATCTGTCTTATAATTATTTAAAATTTCAATGATACATATCTAAATAGACATACATGATGCATGATATAGTAAAAAATAATTAACTGAAGACAGAAGAACATAAAAGCAATTAATACTGAATCTCCAAAAATTGGTGTCTTTTAAAAACCTGCTAGCCTTCCAAAATATAATGATAAATAGTAAAAGAAAAAATAATAAGTGAAAATTACCAATAAGAGAAGACAATGCCACAACGATTTATTTGGGTTAGGCTTTCTGGTTTGTAATTTTTGTGGGAAGCATATATATCGTGTACCTGAATCCTTAATAGATGCAATTCGACTACTTTGTAATAAGCGAATATTTTTTAATTTTCATAAATAAAATTCTAACCATATATAAAGACCTTCATCCATGAAACGATAAAAGAGAAGTGAGTTTTATTTTCATGGAAGAGAGTGTAAAAAGACATCCTTTGTCATGACCTAGGGGGTACCCCTAGATGTAACATGACGTACAATACCCCGAGAGTCCTCATACAAGACACTTAGCTTTCATAAACAAGATAGTAGAAATGAACGGAAATTTAAAACATTTTCAACCCAATTAAAGTTTTATATCAAAAGCAGAAGTCTATTACAGTTTGTCTCAAAACCATCTAAAACATGAAAATCTTAGGACACTGCCCATGCAACAATGTTGACAAACTAGAATAAAAGAACATAAGGAAATAGTGGTCAATCCTAGAATGCTATGAGGACTCACCAATCTTTGGGTCTTGATTCTACTAAGATCCTAGCCATGAGGATGAGAATTAATATCGTCGGACCCTACATTTGGATATTAGACAGCATAAGTCATAAAGCATAATCGATGCACATAATAAATCATCATAACGTAAGAGGAATACTTCTTGAAGTAACCTCAATTCATCCTTACTCATCATGGAAGGCAATTCAAGCAACAATCCAAGCTTATCATTCATCATCGAATTTTACATCTTTAGCTTACTTTTAAAGACTTGGAGAATCGCCTCTTTGCCTAACTTATAAAAGTTCATGGGTATTCACCTCTTACCTTACATAAAGAATTAGGGATACTCGCCTCTAGTTCAAATTACATTAGGATCATGGGTACTCGCCTCTAGTCCAACATCATATGACATGGGTATTCGCCTCATGTCTTTCTATGAGGAATCATGGGTACTCGCCGCCTTTTCAATTTCATGGAATAAGGGGAGTCACATCTTATTCAATATGGGTGCTCACCTCATATTATATCTTAATTTAGAGGTCAAGGATAATCACCTCCAGCCCCATCAATTTCATAGTCTTTTAACTTAGATTCATTTTAGATGAGCAAGCCTTTCAACCTAGAATCCTTAAATGTGAGAAAGTCTTTCACATTCATATATTCATAAAGGAAATCATGTGGGAATAATCCATTCCACAACAATCACATCAACAATCAACAATAATACATGAGCTTCACTCTCAAAGCTATTAATATCATAATTCATCATATATGCTTCAATCTCAAATTAATTGTAATCATAAATCATCATATATACTTCAATCTCAAGAAATTTGTAATATATCTTATCAATCCCATAAGAATACATCTAACCCATAATTTCTCCTTTTATAGCATAAAACTCATTTACATCACCTTCATCTAAAAAGCATGGGTTAGGCATGGGTACATGGAATTCATCATAATGTCATACAATCCACTAAATTCATGCATAAATACTCATGATTCACTCAATTGAATCAACATATAAAAAGACCAACAACTTAGAAGAAAACCCTAACTCAATTTGGGGAATTTCTACTTTTTAATTGGGGAATCTTGGGGGCTCCATGGATGAAAAGATTTCATGAATGAAAAGCCATCATACCTTAATAACAAATCCCACAAATGCTTGAGGAATGGAGACTTGAACTTGACCCTAGCTTCAACACTTTCTTCTTCTTCAATTTCTAGAGAGAAATATTTTGGAGAGGAGCCCAATTTCTTTTGGTGAATTTGAGAGAATGACTTGAATGAGTGAGTTTTGAGATTGAAATATCTTATATAGGGGTCTTATGGGTAAAATGACTTAGCATTAATTTAATTAAAACTCTACAAGACCCAAAAGCCCTTAAATTTTAAAACTGCCAAACCCATCTACGACTCCACTGATGGACCGTAGACTGACCAACGGTCCGTCCTGGTCAATTGTCACTAACTTCAGAGATTTTTAGGTCGACCTATAGTTCCCTAGCCACGAGCCGTGGACCCATTGACAGTTCCTAGATCCTGGCCATGGTTCCTACCCTTCACAATTTTCTTGGTGCCCATCCACGGACCCACTTACGGTTTGTGGTCCCATCCATAGGCCGTGGTTAGCCTTTGTGGGATGACACCTTGAAGTTCTAACATGCTATTGCCATCTCCCGAATCTGAGGTGTTTCATTATCTCCCCCTTGGGAACATTCGTCCTCGAATGAGATTCAAGACATCATAAAGAAAGTAGGAACCTATCCTAACAACCTATCATGCATGCAATCACATCAATGCACATAACCAAGGAGGAAACCTCAACTTCAAGATAAATCATATTCATATTTTCATATCATAAAGCTCATATGAAACTCACACTCAAATGTATATATCCAATAAGGAAACATCAACTCCAAGCTAAACATAGTCAATGCACCATAAGGATGGTAGGAACTGGACCTAGCAACCCAATATGCATGAATTTTAAAAATTACTCATATTCAAAGAGGAACTACCATCTCCAAGCTTAACACATGATCAATATCATCTCATGGAGCCTATATGCAATTCATACTTAAAAGCATAGCTAAAGCATGCTCAATATCATCTCATGAAGTCTATGGGCAACAACATGAGGAAAATTAATCATCTAAACTCATTTTCTTTCAAAATACAAGTTTTTCATGAGCATGCATAAAATAAGGAAATCATGGGAATCTAACACATATGACACCAAAATAAAGAGCGAACCATGAGGAACTCATTACCTCAAGCTAGAGTAGCAGTAGAATGAAAAATACAAGGATATCAGAACATCATATCAACCTTGGCCTCCCAAGTAGCACCCTCAACTAAATGATTCCTCTGTAACACTTTCACAGAAACAACTTCTTTATTCCTCAACTTTTTGACTTACCGGTCTAAAATCTCAACCGGAACTTCCTCATAAGAAAGATTTTCATCAACTCCCAAACCTTCTAAGGGAAATATAGATGTTGCATCTCCAACATATTTCTTTAACATGGAGACATGGAAAATCGGATGCACCGACGCCAACTCATTAGGCAATTCAACTTCATAAGCAACCGTACCAAGAAGTCTCAAAATTTGATATGGGCCTACAAAACGGGGACTAAGCTTCCCTTTCTTACCAAACTTCATTACACCCTTCATGGGTGAGATTTTCAAGTACACCCAATCATGCACATCATATTCAATCTCTCTACTTCTAATATTGGCATATGACTTTTGTCGACTTTGGGCCGTTCTCAACCTCTCTCTAATGAGTCAAACTTTTTCTATAGCCTCATGTACCAATTCGAGACCAATTAGGGCTACTTCATGATTGTTTGACGTAATCAAAGACACAACTTCCAATTCAAGTGTCTACGATCGCATGTAGTAATATAACCCAACTGAATGGGTTGGGGTCGAGTCCCAAGGGAGCGGTTAGTAACCGAGAATTAAATAGAAAAGTAAAATTATGTTCTAGTCAATCATAGCTATAAACGTTAATGAAAACAAACATATTAAATCAAAAAGTGACACGAATGTCAATTATCAATGGGGGGTTTGTATTCAACTAACAAACCAAAAATAGCAAAAATATAAAGATATGAAATAGGGAGACGGGATTCTTGGGATGTGATAGGAATATGGGATAAAATAAACAACTAGGTAAATGCTATTGATAGTAAATTGCTGAACATTTCTAACTAAGCTAGACTTTAATGGGGGTAAATTTTCTCTCGAACAACTTACCCCGAATCAACTCGGTTTCTCTCGAACACCGAGTTGCAGCAATTAAGCACATCCTTCGCTTTAGCCCATTCATTCTCTTGAGCTGAATGTGTGGGAGAAGGTCTAGGATTCATTCTCTTGAGCTGAACCCACGACGACCCAATAACCACAGGCTATCGATTTAGTAGTTTTGGTTTTAAAACCTCTCTCTCGAGCAACCCAAAAACACTAAGATGAAATTGTATTTGCAAGTACAATCCCATTAAGTTCAAACACAACTACTAAACAAAATCACATCTAAACAGTAAATAGACTAACAATGAGTAATACCCAATAGTAAATTTAACCCATATTCACATAATCATACCCCAAGAATTGGGGTTTTAGCTAGACATGAAAAAGAGATAGAAATCGATACCAAAAAGTGTTTCCATCAAATAGTACGATAGAAAATGTCTTTAAACACACGTAAGATGAAGATTCTTTGATGCCCACTTCCAATTTCTTGGAGATGAAAACATTCAAAACCTTCAAAGCTCAAGAATAATGTCTCCCAAAAACTCTAAAAACTCAAACTGAAAAATATTCTAAAAATCAGTAATAATTCCCTACAACTTGATACAAAACTTTTGATTCAAATGGGTATTTATAGTTTTCAAAAATTTGTGCTGCGAAAGACCACTCGGCGCAGTTAATTGAGATCGTCGATGCACTCGGTGATCCGCCCTTTGGTCTGGTTCATCGCCTTTCAGCTTTTGCCTTTAGCATCTTCACGTTTTGAATCATTGGGTGATATGGTATTGCTTCGCAGAACTGTTCGGCGACGTGTCGACTGCTCCCTTTCATCACCAACTTGATCTTTTCCTTCAGGGCTCAGCACACTGGAACATTAGGCTCGATTAAGGTTGTTTTGCAGTTCGCCTAATGGCATCGGAGATCCTCAGGCCATCTTTTCTTCGTTCTTTCAACTGCCTTGTTCCTCTTTGCTCCATAGTGTCCATGCTTTGTCTCTAACTCCAAATACCTGAAACTCAAGGATTTACATCATTTATTTAGACAAAATATGCATTTGAGGACACTAAATTCATTAAAATAAAGCCCTAAATGAGTCCAAATCATGGACACATCAACAACCCTAACTTAACTTTTGCTTGTCCTCAAGTAAAACTGAAGTTCAGCAGTTCAAAAAGGATGTCTCAAACAGTGCTACACAAAACTCAATCATGAATGCACACAAAAAGTCTCAACTTACTTGTGCAAGGATCAATTGTGCACTCAAAGATTTAAGTTGTGACACACAATTATCAAAGATTCTCAAATTCACAATACTTTCTTCAAATGCAAGTTCAAGCTCAACAAAAGTGTTCAAATGCCCTCACACAAAGAATGATTCCACTTTCACACACAATGGTTCAACAATTTATAGTTCCGAAATGAAGATCAACACTCACACCTACAAAGATAAACACAATGCATGATTTCACCCATCAGTTTGCCCTTACTTTCTAATCAACTTTTGCTTCAGCTCATTCAAGATCCAAAAGGTCTTTTTCAAGGCTTGTAATGGGGCTGAGTGTAATGGTATGGTCATTTAGGCTTATAGGCTAAAAATCCTCATGAAATGTGATGTGAATAACACCTTCTTTCCTTTTCTTTATCAATTTCATTAAAGCTCAAAAGTCACCTCTTATTCATCTTCTATGAGTCATAGCAAAACCCCATTTTCTTTGTATTTCACAACTTTATTTCACAATGTTTTCTTTCTTTTTCTTTTTGTAATCTTTTCTTTTTTTTTCTCACTCTTCTGTTTTTTTATATGGAGGGGTTCCATTTTTCTCAAAACATGGACACAAGGGACTTCTTTGCATTTACTTGATTTTCCTTCTCTTTTCACCACACCCTCAACTTAGGCTTTTGGCCTAAGTTGGCTATTCAAACAAACCACAGATCATGAGGATTATGGGTAATGCATCAATAAAAGGTAGCAATGTTATCAAGTTTCTTCCAAGAAAAGGCTAAGGTTCAAAGGGTGCTCAAAAGAGGTTCACATACTTACAAGGTAAGCCACAAAAGAGGTATACTTTCAATTTGGTTCACACTCTTTAAAGTTGCCTAAGATCATCTCAAGAAATTGCATCACTTAGTCAACCGGACTAACGGGGAAAATTCTAGGTGTCATCATGCATGGTTCACGGTAAGCTCATCACACAAGGCATTTGACACCAAATTCAAACAAGACTCCACACTTTCGCTAGTGTGCAATGTTCATCACAAGAGACTCGATTTGATAATTAGCTTGTCACAATGAGATGCAAAGAGTTCACATATTGTCTATACAACTTCAATTGGCCTCGTCGTAGCTGCGCATTCATTTATGTTCGATTATGAGAACTATTCAAGTCATTGGTATTGATCAAATTCGATACTAAAATTTGCAAGAGAACAACCACATTCAACACATACAACAGGCGGCAAAAATTTTTTGGAAGGGTCAAAAATCATTTACAATTAAAAGCAAGGAGCCACAAGCTCAAACATTCCACAAAAAGCAGTGTATAACACGAATTTAGCTCATAGCCCAAATATCTAAACAAAACAGAGCAACAAAAGATGGGCCTCACCCCACCACGAATAACATTTGTCCTCAAATGCAAATAGAAACATCCACAAGTCAAAATAAAGTAAGGCAGAGATGGAGGTAAAGAGAGGGTCCTGTCTACACAGTCGCTCCATTTGTTTGGGCATCAGTGCATGATCCATCACTCTGATTCTAAGCATCAGTGCTCGGGATCACCTAAGGAGGAACGGCAGTGCTAGATCCACTAGGGGATGTCACGTGCGAGTCCTCCAGAAAGACATGCACAGCTGCACAAAATCCGCGAGCCCATGAAGGAACATTAGGGTCTCTAATAGTGGTCTTCCTGTTATAAGTGGACTTCTTTCCCTTGCCTTTCCCACCCATTGTGGGAAGATTCATAGCTTTGCCTTTAGATATAGCTACATCCTCATTTATCATAATCCCCTTAGCCTTCTCTTGCTCTGGTATTATTCTTTAAACTGCTTTTGATCTAGTCATGTCTGCAAAACCTCGAGGAGAAGTTAGAAAATATCCAAATGAACACACAGAGAATTAGGCATAGACAGATTCGCCGAAACAGTTGGTGGGTCGCCGAATTGCTTCGACGAACTGGTTTAGCCCACCGAAATTTATAGTGTAAGAGGGGTTTAGGGATGCAAATAAAGCGCGATCAAGAAGACTTTGGGCGAGTCACCAAATTCCTTCGGCGACCTCAGGCTTCTCGCCGAAAGTTACAGACTCCAACAACACATTTAGCATGAAATTAAAGGCAAGATTGGGACATTAGGCGAACCACCGAGTGGTTTGGCGAGCTCAACCCAGCTCGCCAAATGATCCAACGTGCCTACTTTCAACCCAACTTCTCAAATTCAACCCCGCAACCCCTGAATACAAAATCAATGCATGCACTAGTTAAATTAACCTCAGATCCATAACACCCAAGCATAAACCTATGAAATTACTTCATTTTAAGCACAAGACTATGGGATTGCGACAATTAGAACATTATGGGAAAGATTATCAAATTAAATCAGTCATTCAAACATACTAATTATATCAGAAAGGCCCAGCACATGACAACACGATAAGTTCATTGCAAAAGAGTATAATTTCGATAAAATAATCTTGGGGTTCGGAAAACCAACCTTTGATGCCAATTAATGAAAATTGAAATGCTAGGCGGCAAAGTAATCCACAATTCGAGCACCAATCAATGACTAAAATACTCTAAAAATGCAACAAATACAGAAACTACAGTGCGGGTGTGAGTTTGGGAGGATAAAAAGTGAGGGAAAGTGAAGGAATTTGAAACTTTTAAACCTTTGGCCTGAAAAACCATCCAGTTCACGCCTATTCGGCGACATTAGTCGTGATCGCCGGCCCACTCGATAGGACCCTAAGTATTCAGTAACCTCACCAAGTTTTACAAGCCCTCCAGTTAATGTAGGGATCCAAACGGCGGTCTACGTCGGGTTCACCGACCTGGTCTGCGACTTGCTAATAATTACCTGGGCTCGTAGAGTTTTACAAACTCCATTTTGAAGATGTCTTGAGTCAAACGACGGAATAGGTCGGGCGTGCCGACCTATTCGGCTATGCGCTAACTGGACCTTTTAGCTCGCCAACCTGTAATTTCCAAACAGTTTCCACACTTTAACCTGCAAAATCAACACACCATTATTCTAAAATAACAATTTTAAAGCGATAAAACCTTGGGTTGCCTCCCAAGAAGTGCCTTATTTAACATCATGGCATGACTCCCTACTTAGTTTTGATTTGTGGGGTAGAGATGAGACAATACATGGCCCATTTAGGTCTCCAGTCGCTGAACAGATAGGAATTGGGAAGCAGTCATCTCATTCAACAGTAAGGCATTCTCATTTATCTCATTTAACATCTTGTTGTGACTTTCAACTTTGTAGAGAATGATTGAGAATATCTCCTCTATTTGTCCACCCTCGCTCGCATTGGGCTTTATATTCTCATGTGGTGGAATATACCGGTCTTTCCTTTTATCCGGTGCCTCCAATTCTATGATCTTCTTGGCCACTAAATCCAGCTGAGTCAACAGTGTGGCCAAAATATGGTCTTTCTCAATCTCCTTGTTGGTCATGGCCATGTGATCAAGGAGTTGGGTTGCTATTGCATAGGGTAGTCGTGAGAGGCCCCCTGGAAATATTTGGTCAGCCATTCTTCGTTTTTTGGGCCAAGATTTTTGTAGAAGTAGTCCAATAGCACGCTTTCTGAGATTCCATGAGTTGGGCATTGCAGGAAGAGTGTATTAAATCTTAACCACAACTCATGGATGGACTCTCCCTCCAATTGTCTAAAAGTTAGAATGTTATCCCTAAGAGATATCATCCTAAAAAGAGAGAGGTCCATTTGGTCGCCATTGCCACCAGACATGTTCCAATTTCCTGCTCAAAATAGTGACACCAAAACTAAAAAAAAAGAAAATTAGTGAGTAGAACTATAACTAACAAGAACAAAATTCAACTTAACTAAAAATTCTCAATTAACACCACTCCCTGGCAATGGCGCCATTTTGATTGTTTGACGTAATCAAAGACACAACTTTCAATTCAAGTGTCTAGGATTGCATGTAGTAATATAACCCAGCCAAATGGGTTGGGGTCGAGTCCCAAGGGAGCAGTTAGTAATCGAGAATTAAATAGAAAATTAAAATTATGTTCTAGTCAATCATAGCTATAAACATTAACGAAAACAAACCTATTAAATCAAATAGTGACACGAATGTCAATTATCAATGGGGAGTTTGTATTCAACTAATAAACCAAAAATAGCAAAAATATAAAGATAAGAGATAGGGAGATGGGATTCTTGGGATGTGATAGGAATATGGGAAAAAATAAACAACCAGGTAAATGTTATTGATAGTAAATTGCTGAACATTTGTAACTAAGATAGACTTTAGTGGGGGTAAATTTTCTCTTGAACAACTTACCCAGAATCAACTCGGTTTCTCTCGAACACCGAGTTGTAGCAGTTACGCACAGCCTTCGCCTAGCCCATTCACTCTCTCGAGCTGAATGTGTGGGAGAAGGTCTAGGATTCACTCTCTTGAGCTAAACCCACGACGACCCAATAACTACAGGATATCGATTTAGTAGTTTTGGTTTTAAAACCTCTCTCTCGAGCAACCTAAAAACACTACGATGAAATCGTATTTGCAACTACAATCGCATTAAGTTCAAACACAACTACACAATGAAATCACATTTAAATAGCAAATAGACTAACAATAAGTAATACCCAATAGTAAATTTAACCCATATTCACATAATCACACCCTAAGAATTGGGGTTTTAGCTAGACATGAAAAAGAGATAGGAATCGATACCAAAAAGTGTTTCCATCAAATGGGTATGATAGAAAATGTCTTTAAACACGTCTAAGATGAAGATTCTTTGATGCCCACTTCCAATTTCTTAGAGATGAAAACCTTCAAAACCTTCAAAGCTCAAGAACAATGTCTCCCAAAAATTCTAAGAACTCAAACTGAAAAATATTCTAAAACTCAGAAATAATTCCCTACAACTTGATATAAAACTTTTGATTCAAATGGGTATTTATAGTTTTCAAAAATTGGTGCTGCGAAAGATCACTCGTCATAATTAGTCGAGATCGCTGATGCACTCGGCGATCTGCCCTTTGGTCTGGTTCATCGCCTTTCAGCTTTTGCTTTCAGCATCTTCGCATTTTGAATAATTGGGCGGTACGGTGTTGCTTTGCAGAACTATTCGGCGATGCGCCGACTGCTCCCTTTTATCGCCAACTTGATCTTTTCCTTCAGGGCTCAGCACACTGGAACATTAGGTGAGATTAAGGTCGTTCGACGGTTCGCCCAATGGCTTCGACGATCCTCGGACCTTCTTTTCTTCGTTCTTTCAGCTGCCTTGTTCCTTTTTGCTCCATAGTGTCCATGCTCTATCTCTAATTCCAAAGACTTAAAACTCAAGGATTTACAGTTTCTGAGACAAAATATGCATTTGACGACACTAAATTCATTAAAATAAAGCCCTAAATGAGTCTAAATCGTGGACTCATCACTTCACCCACCTCATACTAGCCTATAGGAGATCTACACCTCCTACCTTACAATGCTTTATAAGAAGTCATACCAATACTTGAGTGATAGCTATTGTTATAAGCAAATTCAACCAAAGGCAAATGGTCATCCCAATTTCTGTTGAAGTCAATCAAACAAGCTCTTAACATGTCTTCCAAAGTTTTGATAGTACACTCTGCTTGCCCATCGGATTAGGGATGAAAGGCCATGCTAAGCTTAACACAAGTACCAAGGCTCTTTTGGAAAGATTTCCAAACACTGAGAAGTGAATTGAGTACCTCTATTATAGATAATGGAAAAGGGCGCTCCATGCAACCTTACCATTTTCCTCAAATACAACTTAGTATAGTCTTCTGTCATATAAGAAATATTGACGAGAATGAAGTGGGCCGACTTCATCATTCGGTCTACTATAACCCAAATCGAATCATATTGTCACCGAGTACGTGGCAACCCTACTATAAAGTCTATATTTAAATCTTCCAGATAGGAATACTAATGTCTTGGGACAAACCTCCCAGTTTTTTATGCTCAACTTTCACTTGTTGGCAATTAGGACATTTAGCCACAAACTCCGCAATATCCTTCTTCATCCCCTTCCACCAATAGATCTCCCGCAAGTCACGGTATATCTTGGTGGCTCCCGGGTGAATGGAATATCGAGAACTATAGGCTTCTAACAAGATCTATTCCCTCAAGTCATAAACATTAGGAACACCCAAACGACCTTGATATATAAGGAAACCATCTCCACCTTGGGAGAAAACCTGTATGGACTTTTTAAGCACTGCTTGTTTCAATTCAACTAAGGTCGGATCAAGACATTGCTTGGATTTCACATCCGTCACAAAAGATGACTATGAGCCTTTGTGAACTATAACACCACCCTTGGTAGAGTATACTAACTGAACTCCATACCGGGCCAATCTATGAACATCTCGAACCAACTCTTTTCGATCATCATTAATATAATAAACACTACCCATAGATAACCGACTAAGAGCATCTCCCACCACATTTGCCTTATCGGGGTGATAGAGAACACTCATATCATAATCTTTCAATAACTCAAGCCACCCTCTTTGGTGAATATTTAGATCTTTTTGGTTAAACACATATTACAAACTCTTATAGTTGGTAAAAACATTTGCATGAACACCATACAAATAATGCCTCCAAATCTTTAAGGCAAAAACAACCGCCGCTAATTCAAGATCATGGGTGGGATAATTCTTCTCATGGATCTTAAGTTCCTTGAAACATAGGCAATAACCTTCCCATTTTGCATAATCACACATCCTAATCCAATTCTAGAGGCATCACAATAAACCACAAAACCATATGTTCCTTTCAGCAAAGTCAACATCGGAGCGGAGGTAAGTCTATCTTTCAACTCTTGAAAACTCATTTCACAAGCTCCGGACCATATGAACTTAGCTTTCTTTGAGTTAATGCTTTCAATGGATAGGTAATTGTAGAAAATCCCTCAACAAATCTTCTATAGTAACCAACCAAACTCAAGAAGATTCTAATATCCGAAGGTGATAAAGGTCTAGGCCAACTCTTGACCACATCCGTCCTAATAGGATCTACCTCAATACCCTTACTTGAAACAATGTGGCTTAGAAAAGCCACAGACCTTATCCAAAACCCACATTTGCTAAACTTTGCAACGAGTTGTTGTACCTTAAAGATTTGCAAAACAATCCTCAAATGATTAATGTGATCATTCTCGCTTCTCGAATAAATAAATATGTCATTAATGAACACAATTACGAACATGTCAAGGTATTGTCTAAACACCCTATTCACTAAATCCATAAATGCCGCCGGAGCAATAGTTAGACCAAAGGACATTACCAAAGACTCAAAATGACCATATCGGGTTCTAAAAGCCATTTTTGGAATATCTTCTTCTTTCACCCTCAATTGGTGATAACCCGATCGGAGGTCAATCTTAGAAAAGTAACTCGCTCCTTGGATTTGGTCAAACAAATAATCTATTCTTGGAAGAGGATACTTATTCTTAATCGTAACCTTGTTTAACTGACATTAGTATAAACACATTCGGAGAGAACTATCCTTCTTTCTAACAAACAAAACTGCAGCACCCAATGGGGATATACTTGGTCGGATGAAACCCTTATCCAATAAATATATTAATTGATCTTTCAATTCCTTAAGTTCTGCCGGAGCCATTCTATAAGGAGGAATAGATATAGGTTGCGTATCTGGGAGAAAGTAAATACCGAAGTCTATTTCCCTTTTGGGAGTAATATCGGGTAGATCATCTGGGAACACTTCCGGAAACTCATTCACAATGGGAGAAGACTCAATAATAGGGTTTTAAGAATCCACATCCCTTACCCTAACTAGATGCTAAATGCAACCCTTAGAAATCATCTTCCTAGCTTTAAGATAGGAAACAAACTGACCCTTAGGCATAGAATTTCCCCCCTTCCACTCTAGGATAGGCTCATTCGGAAAATAAAACTGGACAACACGGGTTCTACAGTCAATAGAAGCATAACAAGAGTGTAGCCAATCCATACCAAGGATAACATCAAAATCTAGCATATCACGCTCTACCATGTCAACAAGAGTAACTCTATGGGATAAGGATACGGGACATCTTCTATAGACCCTCTTAGCCACAACAGAATCACCAACATAGGTAGAGACAGAAAAGGGGTCTAACAACACATCTGGGATAACATCAAATCTCATAGCCATATATGGCGTCAGAAAAGACAAGGTAGCACCGAGATCAAGTAAAGCATAAACATCAAGTTAGAAAACTTTCAACCTACTGATAACCACATCGGGAGAACCCTCTTGTTCACCACAAGTCTGGAGTGCATAGAACCTATTTTTCTTAGGAGCATTCAGAACCGAACCACTTGGACTAGATAAAGGAAAGGTTTGAGCCCTACGATGACTATCTCCTTCATTCTTAGGAATTGAAGGACAATTCTTTATTCTTTTGGTCCATCTTACCACAACTAAAGAAAGCATTAGAACCCACTAGACATTTTCCCTCATGCTTCCTTCCACACTTAGCACAAGTAGGCAATAGAGACCCACTACCATTACCTCCTTGAGGCTTAGGGTTAGACACCCTCTCATTGTTGAATCTAGGAGGAGAATTAGAAGTATCTTGCCCGAAAAACCTTTGTCAAAACCATGAATCTCCACGTCCACCGGACCTAGAGTATGAAGAATTACCATCATCCGTTATTGCCCTCTTAAGTTCGCTAGACTTCTCCTTAAGATTTTCCTCTTCAATCTTTTGGGCGTGCACCATCAGACGAGAGATGTCCATGTCATGGACAAGCATAGCAGTACGACATTCTTTCACAACCAATTCGGACACTCTCGAAACAAACTTGGTCATCTTAGCCCTAAGGTCTATCACTATAAAAGGAGCATACTTCGACAACTGAGTGAACCTCAAAGCATATTATTTCACACTCATGTTTCCTTGTCGGAGATTAATAAACTCAAGAACCTTGGCCTATCTCATCTCAAGAGGAAAGAACCTATCAAGAAAAGCAGATTTGAACCTTTTCCATTCTATGGGACCCGCTTTTTCCGGTCTTGTTTCCTTCCATTGGTTGAACCAAATTTGAGCAACAACTTTAAGTTGATAAACGGCACATTTCGCCTTTTCTACCGGAGTCACTCCCATAATGGCCAACACCTTGTAGACCTCATCGATAAACTCTTGAGGATCTTCCTCAACCTTAGAGCCATAGAATTCTAGAGGATTCACCCTAGTGAAGTCCCTCACTCTAGATGTCGTCATACCCACATTTGGGTTCATGGCGACCATAACCTCTCTATTGGCTTGGGCTGTCATGGCTTAAGACAATACTTGAAAAGCCATCCTAAACTCCGCATTCGTCACTTGATCGGCCAAAGGGTCAACCGGAGCTTAAGGAGGAGCTTCTTGACCCACATTGTCTCCCTCACTCCTTCTAGCAAATGCCCTACTAATAGTCATATATGTAAACCATCAGGTAAGGATTAGGAGAGAGACTTAATAGAGTTAGACTCTATCACACGACTTAGTGTGAAGTAAGAAGTGAAGTTTCCTAAACATCTTGTTGCCTCTTATTCATAAATGTGGTGAGCTTCACACTTATGAACAAGACTCTACTTGAAGTGGTTTAGAGACATCCTAGAACCATTCTAAACCTTCTGATCTGATTACCATGTTTTTCACAACCCAGGGCTACCCCCTAGATATAACATGTCGTACAAGACCCCGAGAGGCCTCATACAAGCCACTTAGCTTTCATAAACAAGATAGTAAAAACATTTTCAACCCAATCAAATTATTATATCAAAAGTGGAAGTCTATTACACTTTGTCTCGAAACAATCTAAAACATGAATATCTTGGGACAGCGCATACAACAATGTTTACAAACTAGAATAAAAGAATATAGGAAAATAGTGACCAATCCTCGAATGCTATGAGGACTCACCAATCTCCAGGTCTTGCTTCTACTAAGATCCTAGCCACGAGGATGAGAATTGATATAGCTGGACCCTACATTTAGATAAGATATGTAGGCAAGAGTATGCGTTAGTGCAAAGATGTACGAAATAGGATAGCTTACATAAACAACATAAACATTAGACAACATACGTCATAAAGCATAATCGATGCACATAATAAATCATCATAACATCAGAGGAATACTTCTTGAAGTGACCTTAATTCATCCTTACTCATCATGGAAGGCAATTCAAGAAACAATCCAAGCTAATCATTCATCATAGCATTTTACATCTTTAGCTTACTTTTAAAGACTTGAAGAATCGCCTATTTTCCTAACTTATAAAGGCTCATGGGTATTCGCCTCTTGCCTTACATAAAGGATCATGGGTACTCTCCTCTAGTCCAACTTACATTAGGATCATGGGTACTCGCCTCTAGTCCAGCATCATATGACATGGGTATTCACCTCTTGTCTTTCTATGAGGAATCATGGGTACTCCCCTCTTATTCAACTTCATGGAATAAGGGTAGTCACCTCTTATTCAATATAGGTACTTGCCTCATATTCTATCTTAATTTAGAGGTCAAGGGTAATCGTCTCTAGCCTCATCAATTTCGTAATCTTTTAATTTAGATTCATTTTAGGTGAGCAAGTCTTCAACCTAGAATCATTCAATGTGAGAAAGCCTTTCACATTCATACATTCATAAAGGAAATCATGTGGGAATAATCCATTCCACAACAATCACATCAACAATCAACAATAAAACATGAGCTTCACTCTCAAAGCTATTCATATCATAATTCATCATATGTGCTTAAATCTCAAAGCAATTCTAATCATAAATCATCATATATACTTCAATCTCAAGCAATTCGTAATGTATCTTATCAATCCTATAAGAATACATCTAAGCCTATAATTTCTCCTTTTATAACATAAAATCCATTTACATCAACTTCATCTAAAAAGCATAGGTTAGGCATGGGTACATGGAATTCATCATAATATCATAGAATCCACTCAATTCATGCATGAATACTCATAATTCACTCAATTGAATCAACATATACAAAGACCCACAATATAGAAGAAACCCCTAAATCAATTTGGGGAATTTCTACTTTTTAATTGGGGAATCTTGGTGTCAAGACCCCGGGGTACCCCCTAGATGTAACATGGCGTACAAGACCCCAGAGTCCTCATATAAGCCACTTATCATATCAAATAATAAAGTAATAGAAAATGAGCAAAAATTTAAAACATGTTCAACATAATCAAAGTTTTTATAAAACATAGCAGAAGTCTAATACACGTTGTCTCAAGCCATCTAAAATAATAGAATCCTTGGGACATAGCCCATACAATAATGCTCAAAACATAAAATGACAGACATAAAGGAAATGGTGGTCAAATCCTCGAATGCTATGGGGACTCACCAATTTTCAAGTCTCGCTCTACTATGATCTTAGCTACGGGGATGAGAATCGATATCATTGGACCCTACATTTGGATAATAAATGTAGGCAAGAGTATGTGTTAGCACAAACATGTACTATATATGATAGCTTACATAAACATCAACATAGGCATAACATAAGCATTAGTCAACATAAGACATAAGCCATAAGCAAAAGAGATAACAACATAATTCATAAGCATAATCAATGCACATAGATCATCATAATGTAAGAGGAATACTTCTCAAGTAACCTCAATTTATCCTTAGTCAAGATTTGGGTAATCCATCTCTAGTCAAACATATCAAGGAAGGCAACTCAAGCAACAATCCAAGCTAATCAGACATCATAACAAGTAAATCTCATATTAAAATATACTTGCGATACTTCCTTAAAGCAGCCTTGTTTCATCATAACTATTCTACTTTGATTAGGGACTAGTCCCTCTTCATCTAATTCTACTATTCATGGAATATTACCTCTTCACTAATCCAAGACAAGTCATTACCCTTGAATCGTTACGTTTTACCAATTCAAGGCTACCATGGAAAAGCACCTCATTATGCTAGACCAAGATATCATGGAAAGCACCTTCTTATGCAAGTCCAAGCTACTTAAGGAAGGGTACTATTGCTCAATCCAAGCTACCAATGAAATGGTTTGGCCTTACCAAGTCAAGCTATCATGCAAAGCACCTAGTTGTGCTTAGTTCAAGCTAACCATTGGAAGAGTACTATTGCTTAATCCAAGGCTATCCATGAGATCTACTAACTCAAGCTACCATGCAAGGTCTTATCTTACCAAGTCAAGCTATTCATGAAGGGATGTCATATTGATATGCTCAAATTACACCTCTATTAAAGAAGTATAAGCGGTTGTCGTCAAATAAAGACCCCACTTATAGGCTGGGGTCAATCCCACGAGGAATATGGTTCAGACTTAAACTTAACTCACAATTATATCCATTTAGTCAAACTATTTTCGAAACAAATAATTAAAGGGGGGTTTTATAAGCAAATCACAGATTGTTGTTTAAGTAACAAGTGAGCAAGATTCAAACCTTAAGTTATCAATAAGAGAGAGAAACTAGGGTGTATGTGTTCCCCATAAGCTCTTAACGCGGTAATCCTAATAATAGTAATCATTTCCTAGTGTTTTACATGTAAAGTTGGTAAGATAGGTATCCCTAGGTGATTGGTCTTCCAAATAGGGAATTTCACTATGCACCTTGGTCCAGCTGCAAGTGTATACTTTACTAACCCTTACCTTTACCTTAGACTAGACATCACATTAATGTATGGCTTAGTTTTCACCCTCGCACCAATTGACATTAGACTATTAGGTAGCATCCACTGAATCTATGTTGTTAATTCTATTCTCATTAACTACGTCCTTGGTTCAAAAAGTAGCAACGAGGTGAATTCTAACATTGGCCACCATTAAAAAGACTTCTAAGCGAATGAATTACCAATATATGCATAAACACTATTCAAGAATTACTTAATTATTATTCATACGTTGTAAATTGCTCATGGTTCCCACAACCCTAGTTGTGGATTTACTACTCATGCATGAAAGAACACAATTCATGTTTTGCTAAAGAGAATTCATGAACTTACGATTAGAGTAGAAGAAACCCAAAATCTCTAATTGAATTTCAAAGTCATAATCTTGTAAAACAAAATCCAGAAATCAAATTGCTAAAGTTGCAAGTTACTTTTACAAAATACCAAGAACTAAAAGTAAACAATAATGTCTAACTCCTAAAAATGAGGTTTTGCATACCCTATTTATAGAAAAAACATGTCCTAAACAAAAAGGAAACAAAATAAGGAATAAACTTCTGGAACGCGGCATCAATTGATGACTCGACCAACGGATCATGGGTCGACCTACGGTCCATAGGTCCCCTTCCGTTGGTCAACACTTAGAACTTTTTAGCAAGGATTGGAACCTTCACACTCAGATCATCAACGACGGACGTGCAGGATAAACCGTAGTTTGGCCTATGGTCTGTGGGTCCTCTTCCGTGGCTCCACACTTAGGATATTTCATCAGGTACTGGAACTTTAACTCTCTGAACCCATTCAACGGATGTGCAAGACGGCCCGTGGGTTGAGCTACGATCCTTCAGTCACTTCGTAGTTCCACACTTGGTTAGAATTCCCTGATAATCCATCCACGCCTACCCAACAACGGTCCATAGACCACTTTCATGGGTGGCACCTTCTGTATACTTTCAGTTGTCATCTCACTCAATCACATTAAAGCCTATTTCCTGCAAACATAACACATAAAACATTATTTCTAATACAAAATGGCCCTATACACACACAACTCTTAAGTGAAATGTATCAAAAATACCGTAAACTCATGGTATATCAACACCTTCAACTTAAACTTGTTGTTTTCCTCAAGCGACACACTAACACTCTATACGACACTTGTGTAGAAGCAGGCATACAAAATCAAGCAATCACATGGCCTTTTTAATCCATCCTATTTCCTTAGTGCGAATCTTTTCATTTAAACTCAACAAGCTAACTCATACGGATCCAAACATGATATAGATCAACCAACTGACATCACACATACACCTTTTACAATCACCAAGGTATCAAATTCTCCAACAATGTAACTAGTGCCCTCACTTCAAAAGAAATCCTTTCTCACACACAATAGATATGCCTTTCAAGTTTTTAGGATTCATTCAATACTCACGCTCAGAAGTGACTTCAAGTACAGTTAGTGCTCAATACCATAGGCTTGCCCTTATTTTCACTGCTTAGACTCTCCAAACTAGTTGCTAGGATCACTATAGGACTTTATTAACTTGTAACGTAGGCTCAGGGTCAGGTGTGGTACATTTGGGTACTTTTTAGTGACTTCCTACCCTCCTTGACATTACATTGGCTTTTTTTTTCTTTTTTTTACCTTTTTTCTCAACCTTTTTTTGACATCCTTTCATTTTACTTTCTTTCCCTTGACTCTTTTCAACACAGATGTGGCTTTTGACTTTGTCGCTCTTATTTTTCGCTTTCTTCTTTTCTTTTCTTTTTTTACTTTATTTTTTTATTTCTTTCAGCACTTTTATTATTCTTCATTTGCACAAAGTCACATCTTTTTCTTTTATGTTTCTCTCTTCAACACAAAACTCTTTTCACACCCTTTTTCTTTCGTTTTCCTTTTTATAGCCACCCTCAACTTATGTGTTTAGTATGAGTTGAGGTACAAAATATCCGATGTCGGACCAGGGCCAAGATCAAGGTAACTTTTGAATCAGCCACCTCAACTTAGGCTTTTGGCCTAAGTCAAGGTGCACATGTCCAAGAAGAAACCGGGGCCAAAACAATTATTTTAGGAAAGGTGAGTTAGGTGAATTGAAAGAAATGGTCTATGTTAGGCTCAAAAATTTGGATCAAAGGGAACATTGATTTCATTTGGTTGGTTCATTTTAGGCTTGAGTGGACTTATTTGAACAAAGGCCTATGATCATTTCCTAACTTCTAGCCTAGATTATCTTAGCAGGACCAACGGGGCAAGTTCTAGGTTGGCACACACTGTATGAACATTCAAGCTTTCCTCACACACACTTGGCACATTTTTTTCATTATCAGATTATTCGATTACCCAATTCAAGTTTTAGCTAAAGTCATAAGGTCAAATTGGTTCCTTATCATGTCACATTGAGATCCAGCACATTCAAATAATCAAGCCTATAGATCTACCACATTTTCACACTTTTTTGGACAGGGATCAATTTTTTATGTTTTTTATGTCGTCATGTTTTCATTTTTCTACTTACTTCTACACATATATTCCTAAACATGCCGATTCAACAAAAGTTAAAATAGTCTCTTGGGGAAAAAGAACACAGGCAAGAAAACCCCAAGAAAGGATTATGAATTGGGTTACTCAGACTTCACCTTATCACTCACAATCCATTTACCCCACCCCCAACAAAATAAAGTGCAATTGTCCCTAATGCACAAAAAAATCAAAAATAAAGGATCGGGTGAAGCAAACCTGTGGTGCATATGCGCTGAAGACCACTCAAGAAGCGGGTGGGTCTGGTTTCCCCAAGCCCACTGGATCTACACTCGAAAAGCCCTCAGTAACACTCCCATCTACTATCCAGCACTCTCAGTAGTGCTCACATCAACTCTCTCAGCACCCCTAGTAGTGCTCACTCCGTTGGATGGGCCAAAACCTATCTAAAGAGCGACAAGAATCAAAGTAAAAGAAGAAAACTCCTATATCGAAAAGAAAAACCTATAGTTGGCTAGATTGTACATCTTGGATTGCCTGCTAATCAGCGCTTGATTTAACGTCACGGCACAACACAAATCCCTTGATTACTCAGACTTCACCAAGATAATAGGCCTCAATCACTTCTTCCACACTCTCCAATTTCCCTATATAGACCTTAATCCTCTGCCCGTTCACTTTGAACCTTGTTCCCTCCTTGTTCTCGAGCTCAGTCTCTCCATGTGGAAATACTTGAGTGACTTTGAATGGCCTGGTCCACTTGGACTTGAGCTTACCAAGAAACAAGCGCAACCTTAAGTTGAATAGAAGCACGAGATCACCCACAGCAAATTCACGCTTTTCAATCTTTTGATCATGATACTTCTTCATCTTCTCCTTGTACAAGGCTGAACATTTATAAGATTTTAGGTGAAACTCATCAAGCTCATTCATGTCATTCACTCTTTGACTCGAAGTGGCACCAAAATTTGATACGCTCAAATTACACCTCTATTAAATAAGTATAAGCGGTCGCCGTCAAATAAAGAACCCAACTTGTAGGTTGGAGTCAATCCCATGATGAATATGGTTCAGAATTAAACTTAACTCACTATTATATCCATTTAGTTAAACTATTTTCGAAACAGGTAATTAAAGGGGGGGATTTTGTAAGAAGATCACATATTGTTGTTTAAGTAACAAGTGAGCAGGATTCAAACCTTAAGTTATCAATATGAGAGAGAAACTAGGGTGTATGTATTCCCCATAAGCTCTTAACGCGGTAATCCTAATAATAGTAATCCTTTCCTAGTGTTTTACATGCAAAGTGGGTAAGATGGGTATCCCTAGGTGATTGGTCCTCCAAATAGGGAATTTCTCTATGCACCTTGGTTCGGCTACGAGTGTATACTTTACTAACCCTTACCTTTAGCTCAGATTAGACATCACATCAATATATGGACTATTAGATAGCATCCACTAAATCTCTGTTGTTATTTCTTTTCTCATTAACTACCTGTTTGGTCCGACAAGTAGCAATGAGGCGAGTTCTAATGTTGGCCACCGTTAAAAAGACTTCTAAGCAAAGAATTACTAATACATGCATAAACACTATTCAAGAATTACTTAATTATTATTCATGCGTTGTTAATTGCTCGTGGTTCCCACAACCCTAGTTGTGGATTTAGCTACTCATGATTTCAAGAACACAATTCAAGTTTTGATAAACAGAATTCATGAACTTGCGATTAGAGTAGAAGAAACCCAAAAATCTTCAATTGAATTTCAAAGTCAAAATCTTGTAAAACAAAATCTGGAAATCAAATTGCTAAAGTTGCAAGTTAATTCCACAAAATACCAAGAACCAAAAGTAAAACATAATGTCTAACTCCCAAAAACGAGGTTTACATACCGTATTTATAGAAAAACATGTACTAAACAAAAAGGAAACATAATAAGGAAATAAACTTTTGGAATGCGGCATCAATCGACTATTCAACCTACGGACCATGGGTCGACCTACGGTCCATAGGTCCCCTTCCATTGGTCAACACTTAGAACTTTTTAGCAAGGATTGGAACATTCACTCTCAGATCATCAACGACGGGCGTGCAGGACAGACCGTAGGTCGACCAACAGTCCATGGGTCCTCTTTCGTGGCTCCACACTTAGGATTTTTCATCAGGTACTGGAACTTCAACTCTCTGATCCCATTCGACAGATATGCAGGACAGCCCGTGGTTCGACCTATGGTCCGTCAGTCACTTCGTAGTTCCACACTTGGTCAGAATTCCCTGATGATCCATCCATGCCTACCCAACGACGGTCCATCACAAGTCCTACGGTCCGTAGACCACTTTCGTGGGTTGCACCTTCTGCATACTTTCAGCTGTCATCTCACTCAACCGCGTCCAAGCCTATTTCCTGCAAACATAACACACGAAACATTATTTATAATATAAAATGGCCCTAGACACACACAACTCTTAAGTGAAGTGTATCAAAAATACCGTAAACTCACGGTATATCACACATTACCACTTCAATCTATCATGGAGGAGCATCTTTCTATGCTAATCCAAGCTAAGTATTATCTATCATAGTTCATTGATTCATTGATTCATTTTAGGTGAGCAAGCCTTTCAACCTAGAATCATTCTAGTGAGAAAACCTTTCACATTTATACATTCATACTTCATGGTGTAAATTATGTGGGTAAATCCATCCACAACCATTCTATTTACTTAATCAACATTCAACATATAAGCTTTACTCTAAAAGCCCTACTAATCATTATTCATCATATATGCCTTAGTCTTAAGACAATTCTAATCTCAAAGCCTACAAGTCATAATTCATCATGTATACTTTAATCTCAATCAATTCATGTCTATATACTTTGCTCTCAAGAAATTCATGTCTATATTCTTTAATCTCAAGCATCTACAATGTATCTCATCAATTCTAGAAGAATACATCTAAATCCTCAATTTCCCCTTTCATGGCATAAAACCCACTAACATCAATTTCATATTTCCAGACATGTGTTAGGCATGGGTACATGTAAATTCATCCTAAAAACATGTAATAATCATTAACAATCATAATCCACTCAATTGGATCAAAACCCATAACATTAGAATAAACCCTAACTAGAATTGGTGAATTCTTCTTCTAAATTGAGGAAATCATGTGGGCTCCATGGATGAAATGATTCCATGGATGAAAAGTCATCATCCCTTAATCACAAACCCTACAAATGCTTTAGGAAAGTACACTTGAGCTTGATCCTAGCTTGAACTCTTTCTTCTTCTTCAAGTTTTGAGAGAGAATTATTTGAGAGAAGAACTTTGGGTTTTATTATAGGTTCTTAGGAGAATGATTTAAGTTGGGGAAATTTGGGAATATAATGCTTATATACATTTCTAGGTGAAGGGTAAAATGGCGTAGTATAGCCTTAAGAAAATTATGAAAAGACACAAAGGACCCAACTTATCCTTGGAGTTGCTGCACGCTGAGGCTCACCCAAGGGCACTTGGCGATTCGCCAAGTGTGCCCTTGGCTCGCCTAATTTTCTAGTGATTAAGAGGCAGGCCACTTAGGCGATGGGAAGGGAACCTTTGTTTATGCGCCGACTGGAGCGGCGAGCCCAACCTGGCTCGCCTAAATTTCCAGTAGCTAGGGCCATGGAAACCTACCACTAGGTGATGATGCCTCCACTTGGCTAATCGCCAAGTCACTCGACGATGGCACTTCACCGAGGTGTTGCATTATCTCCCTATTGGGAACATTGGTCCTTGAATGTAACTCTAGGCATCACTAGGAGAAAAGGACTCTAAACTAGCAAAGCAACTTATCATGCATGCAATTCATCGAAATACACACGACTAAGGAGGAAACATCAACCCCTAACTATAAATACTCAATGTATCAGTTGGAAGGTAGGAACTACATCAAGCAACCAAATATGCATGAAATTTTAACATTTCTCATAATCAAGGAAGAACTACCATCTCCAAACTAAAAGCATGCTCAACACAATCTCATGGAGCCTTTATGCAATCAACACTCACAACCTATTTATCCACGGAGGAAATCTCCACTCCTAGCCAAAGCATGCTCAACAATTCATCTCATGAAGTCGGTAACTCATAATCAATGCACTATAACATGAGGGAAATAAAGCACATAACTCATATTCTTTCGAAACACAAGTATTTCATGAACATGCATAACATAAGGAAATCATGGGAATATCTAAAATAAACATGACACCGAAACAAAGAGCAAACCATGAGGAAATTCATTACATCAATGTAACACCCCAGATTCGAAATGAGGCAAAATAGCAGCTTTTAGAAAACTTAGGTGCCATCCACAACTTGCCTCCCATGGCCTGTGGACTAACCAACGGACCATAGGTAGGGGTCCGTGGTTGGTCACCCTATCCTTAGTCCAGACCCCTAAACCACGATTTGACCAACAAACTGTCGGTCAGACCACGATCTGTGGTCCAAGGTCCGTAGGTCGAGGTCCAAAAAATCAATTCTCTGACCACCGAATGACAGATGTGCAGGATGGTCCGTCGTCCTGACGATGGTCCATCAGTCGGGGATCCATAGGTCCTCGGCTAGAATTTATTTTTAGGGGCATATGGGTCTTTTTTGATTTTAATTAAATTGAAGTGGTATTGTTTTACCTAAACCTAGACCACCTATATAACTATTTTAGACCCCTAAATTCACTCAATTAATTTATTCTCTCAATTCCAAAAATAAAATAGATATACCGTGAGTTTATGGTATTTTTGATGCATTTTACTTGGAGTTTGTGTGTGTCTTGAGCTATTTTGTTATTATATATAACATTTTTATGTAATCTTTTGCAGGAAATTGGTTCAGTAGTGTTTGACTGAAGATGGACTGAAAAGAGCAACAGCTGCTGATGAGGCCAATGACGGACTGTAGGTCGAACAACCCCCGTAGGTGGTGCATCATAGCTGGAGATCAGGGAAATCTGACCAAGTGTGGAACCACGAAAGCCAACAATGGAACGTAGGTCGACTGACGACCTGTCCTGCACATCCATTGATGAGGTCAAAGATATGGAGTTCCAGTATCTGAACCACGGAGGTGACCCATGGACCGTAGGTCCTACCGTTAGTTGAAACCGCGTCCTAGACTAATTTTCCTTATTTTGTTTCCTAGTTGGTTTAGGATTTAAAACTCTATCAATCTGGGTTGTATTTTCCGTTTTTGGGAGTGAGACATTATTGTAAACTTTTGTTTTGGTCTTTTGGAATTATTTTGCAAACTTTTAGTAATTTAATTTCTGGAAGTTGGTTTATGCAATTTGCACTTAATTTCAATTCTAGATTTCGGGTTTCATCTATTCTAATTGTAAGTTCATGATTTCTTTTAACCTAATTATGAATTGTGAACTCTGAAGCATGAGTAGCTAAATCCACAACTAGGGTTGTGGGAATAATAAGCAATTAACAAACGTATGAATATTAACTAAGTAATTGTGGAATAGTGTTTATGCATGTATTGTTAATATTTTCATTTAGAAGTCTTTATAGCAGTGTACTATGTTAGAAATTGCCTCGTTCCTACTTGCCTTACCAAGGGGGTAATGAATGAGAAAAAGACTAAACAACAAAGATTTAGTCAAGGATTTATTATTATCTAATAGTCTAACTTTAATCAATTGAGGAAAGGGTGAAACCCTAAGTTGATTGACATGATGACTAATATGGGGTGAAGGTAAGGGTTAGTAAAGCACACACCCATAGATTTACCAAGTCGCAAGTGAAAGGTCGTACTAATATTACCAATCACGTAGGGATACATAACATATTAGCCTTGAATGTCAAACACTGGGATGGGATTACTATTATTAGGATTACTATGTTAAGAGCTCGTGGGGAACACATATACCCTAGTTTCCATCTTATATTGATATCTCAAATTGTAAATCTTTCTTACTTGTTACTTGTTGATTCAAATCAACAATCTGATACTTAAGTTACAAAAACCTCCAGTTTACTTTTCTCGAACTAGTTTGACTAAAAGCGATAATTGTGAGTAAGTTTAAGTCTAAACCATATTCCTCGTGGGATCGACCCCAACCTACAAGTTGGGTTCTTTACTTGATAACGATCGCTTATGCTTCTTTAAGAGAAGTGTAATTTGAGCGTATCAAATTTTGGCGCTACTGCCGGGGAATACGGCTTTTAGATTAAGTTTAACTACATTATTGGACTTTAGTCAAGTATTTTCAGATTTTACGTTTTTGTTTTTGTTTTTGTTTTTATTTTCTACAGGTCTTACCTCTTGTGTATGCCAAGTGAACGGAGTTGAGGATCCCCTACGATCCTGAATTAAGAAGAACTTTGAGAAAAATGAATAATCAAGAGGCCCACAACAATCCACTTGGAGAGGGTCAAGAAGATGGAGTTGAATTGCAACCACCTGGAGTTGTTAATGTGCCTGCTCAGGTTCATGGTGGTAATCTAATATAAAATGCAAAAAGGGTGCAGAATCCACTAGCACCAAGGTTTCGTGTTAACTACAGGGTTGACTATGATGCAGTTGGATCAGATGGTCCTATTGTTCTCCCTCATCTACCTCTAGGACATTTATTTGTGGTGACCAGCAGTCTTATACAAATGCTTAGGGCAAGAGGGTTATTTGCTGGGTGGGCTTCGAAAGATCCATACGCTCACATGGCTAAATTGTCAAGTGTCTGTAAGATTTGTGTAGGACGACCGAAGTTGGATATGGATGTCATAGGTTTGAGAGTATTCCCACTGTCGTTGACCAGTGATGCTGCTATGTGGTTTTCTGAGCTGCCATATAATTTGATCTATTCATGGGACCGATTGCATAAGATGTTCATAGCAAGATATTTTATGGTGCCCAAGAAGTTAAATCACAAGGATAAACTGAATAATTTTACAGCACTACCTGGAGAGTCCATAAGCAGTTCTTAGGATAGGTTCACTAGGTTCATGAGGAGTGTTCCGAATCACCGCACAGATGATGAGTCACTAAAGGAGTACTTCTACTAAGGACAAGATGACAATGGAAGGGTTGTGTTGGATACTATTGCTGGAGGATCAAATGGTGAGTGCGCTTTTGAGGAGATCGCTGAAAAAATTGAGAGGTTTTCCCAAAACAATAAGGCATGGAGCACTAGGAAGGCAAATACTGGTAGAAGCACGTTCGCGGTCCAAACTGCACCAAGTCAATCTAATGATGACATTCGTGAAGAAATGGCCCAAATGAGGACTGAAATTGGCATGGTACTAAAGCATGTGAATGGAAGTGCGGAAAAAGTAAATGCGGTAAATTATCTAACTAGAACTCCACCATCGACAGTTGAGGAATGTTACTATGAGGAGGATGCGAATTTGGTTAATGATCAGATAGGGGGTTTCCGAACCAACGCCTAAGGTTCCAATTCAAATAATTGGCTCCAATGTCAAGGAAAACAAGGTCAAAACTATGGAAACTATAACTGAGAGGGAAACTATGTCCAATATGGGAACTTCAATTATGACAACAAATACAACTGGAACAACTATGGCAACAGGAATGAGAAAGTTGGGCCCTATGTTCTACCTAGTAATAGAGAATCTGGTAATAGAGAGGGTGGTACTAGTATGACTCGCATTGAAGATATGATGCAAAAGATAATGAAGAGGGTTGATGCAACTAATGAAAATGTGAAGGAGATGCATAATGATTTATCTGGGAATGGTCAGAAGGTAGATGCCCATATAGTGTCAATAAAGCAACTCGAGCAACAGTTTACTCAGTTGTCCACTACTGTGGTCCCCTGTCAGCCTGGCTCACTTCTTAGCAACACCATCAAGAATCTGAAAAATTATGACATTCTATGGCAGTCACAACTCACAGAGGAAAGCAGACCATTGATCCTCCCATGTAGTCTGAGGTTGAAAGAGTGGTAGAAAAATATGCGGATAAGATTGAGGTTACTAGAGATCCAAAAGATGCTACAGAAAAGGAAGTTTAGGTGACCCAAAAAGTTATTCCCATGCCTAGACCTCCACCTCCATTTCCACTGAGGTTGGTGAAAAAGACTAAAGTTTATAACAATGTTGAAACAACTTTCCATCAATGTTCCATTGATAGAAGCTTTGGAGCAAATGTCTGGGTAAGCAAAATTCATGAAGGACTTGGTGACCAAAAAGAGGGCTGTCAGTTTTGAGGATGAAGAAAAGTTACAACATTGTAGTGCTATTGCTACTAGGTCATTTATGTAGAAGAAAAAGGATCATGTAGCTTTAACTATTCCTTGCACCATCGATATGTTGCACTTTGCGAATGCCTTGTGTGATTTGGGTGCCATCATTAATTTGATGCCATTGTCGATTCTATAAGAAGTTGGGTTTAGGAGCTCCAAAATCGATTGCGATGCATTTACTTATGGCTGATAGAACTGTAAAGAGGCCCATTAGAGTGTTGCAAGATATCCTTATGAAAGTAGAGTCGTTCATCTTTCCGGAGGACTTTGTGATATTAGATTGTGAGGTCGATTTTAAGGTTCCCATCATCTTAGGGAGACCATTTCTTGCTACTGGGCGTGCGTTGGTTGATATGGAGAGAGGGCATATGAAGTTTCAATTAAATAATGAGGAGGTAAGTTTTAACATTTGTAGGTCTATGAAGAAAGAAAGTGACCTTAAGTTTGTATTAGTAGTAAATCATAAAGTGGAGCAGGAATTTAAAGTGTCCATTGAGGAAAGGTTAGTTGTTGATGCGCTAGCAGCGGTGATAATGAATTTTGATAGTGATGGTATTAATGAGTATAATGAGCTAGTTGATGCACTTGATAGGTTCGAGTTTTGCTTCAAGCCAAAGCGGTTGGAATTAGATATGAAGAATTGTGACACCCCACTTGCAGGGTCATCTGTTGATGAGCCTTCAAAACTGGAACTTAAGGTTCTTCCATCCCACTTGAGGTACATATTCTTGGGACAAAATAGCACTTTGCATGTAATCATTGTTGCTGACTTGAGTGAAGGGAAAATAGAGGCTTTAGTGTCGGTACTGAAGCAGTTTAAGAGGGCTATTGGATGGACTATTGCGTATATCATTGGGATTCCTACGTGCATTTGTTCTCACAAAATTCAACTCATGCCGGACAGCAAGCCAAGTATTGAACATCAAAGGAGACTGAATCCCCCTATGCAAGAGGTTGTGAAAAAGGAGATCATTAAATGGTTGGATGTTGGCGTCATGTATCCCATTGTTGATAGTAGTTGGGTCTGCCCTGTTCAGTGTGTGCCAAACAAATGAGGGATCACTGTGGTTCCTAATGCTAAAAATGAACTCGTTCCAATGAGGCCGGTGACTGGTTGGAGAGTGTGCAAGGACTACCACAAACTAAATGCATAGACAGAAAAAGATCACTTTCTGATGGCTTTTATGGACCAAATGTTGGATCGTCTCGCTAGTAAGGGTTGGTATTATTTTCTAGATGGGTATTCAAGTTACAATCAAATCTCCATATCTCCGAAAGATCAAGAGAAGACCACATTCACTTGCGTTTATGTAACTTTCGCCTTCAAAAGGATGTCATTTAGGTTACGTAATGCTCCAGCAACCTTTTAGCGATGTATGATGTCAATATTTTTAGATATGGTGGAGGACACGATAAAGGTATTTATGGATGATTTATCTATGGTAGGTGACTCATTTGATGATTGTTTGGCATATTTAGCTGAAGTACTAAAATAGTGTGAAGAGTGCAATCTTGTACTCAACTGGGAAAAGTACCACTTTATGGTGAAAGAAGGTATAGTTCTGGGTCATTGAATTTCGCAGAAAGGTATTGAGATTGATCGAGCTAAAGTTGAGGTAATAGAAAAACTTCCATCTCCTATCTTTGTTAAAGGTGTTAGAAGTTTTCATAGACATACAGGTTTCTACCGTAGGTTCATAAAAGATTTCTCCAAAATTACACACCCATTGTGCAAGCTGCTGGAGAAGGAGTGTAAGTTTGATTTTGATGATGCTTGTCTGAGAGCATTTGGAGAGTTGAAAGAAAAGCTAACTTTGGCACCTATCATTATTTCACTAAATTGGGGGCAATCGTTTGAAGTGATGTGTGATGCGAGTGGGGTCGTGCTTGGTGTAGTGTTAAGATAGAAGTGAGAGAAGAATCTTCATCCGATTTACTATGCCAACAAAGCTCTGAATGTGGCTCAAAAGAACTATGCTATGACTGAACAGGAACTCCTTGTTCTGGTTTTCGCATTCGAGAAATTCAGATCCTACTTGCTTGGTACTAAGATCATAGTGCACACTAACCATTCTGTATTGAGGTATATGATGGCTAAAAAGAATGCAAAACCAAGGTTGATTAGATGGGTGCTTTTGAGGCTAAATGGGTGTTGAGGCAAGAGTTCGCTTTTGAGGTAAAGGATAGAAAAGGAATAAAAAATCAAGTTGCCGATCATTTTTCCATATTAGAGGAGGAAGCTATGCTGAAGTTAGGAAATGCGGCTGAGATTAATGATGTGTTCCCGGATGAACGCGTATTGGCTGCCTCTTATGATCTTATCCCTTGGTTTGCAGATTTTGCTAACTACTTGGCGAGCGATTTGGTTCTAACGGATTTGTCATTTCACCAAAGGAAAAAGTTTATGTCTAATGTGAAGAAGTTCTTTTGGGATGAGCCTTACTTGTTTCATGTTTGTGCTGATGAGATTATTCATGGCTGTGTACCTGAGGTTGAGATGATTAGTATACTCGAGGCGTCTTATTCATCTCTTGTTAGTGGGAACCATAGTGGTATTCGGACTGCTTATAAGATCTTACAGTATGGGTATTACTGTCCTACCATCCACCGAGATGCTCATGATTTCACCAAGTCTTGTGATCGTATCCAACGAGAAGGAGGAATTTCAAAAAGCAAGAACTACCTATGAACTCGATATTGGTGATTGAGTTATTCGATGTCTGGGGTCTTGACTTCATGGGTCCATATGAAGTATATTCTTATTGCGATTGACTATGTATCGAAATGGGTGGAAGAATTTCGCTTTCAAACAATAAGGCAAAGAGTGTCACCGCATTCCTGAAAAATAGTATCTTTTTCAAATTTGGTACACCTAGGGCAATTATCAGCGATGGAGGTTCTCACTTTTGTAACAAGTTGTTTAAAGCGTTGCTAGAGAAATATGGTATTTGTCACAATGTATCCACTCCATATCATCCTCAGTTTAGTGGGCAAGTTAAGGTGTCAAATAGAGAGATAAAGCAAATCATTGCAAAAAATGTGAACGCCAACAGAACTGATTGGTCAAGAAGGCTTGATGATGCTCTATGGGCCTATTGCACCACATTCAAGACTCCCATTGATATGCCCCCCTACCAACTTGTATATGGGAAGTCATGCCATTTTCTTGTAGAGCTAGAGTATAAAGCAATGTGGGCACTCAAGAAGTTGAATTTGGACTAGGGCACCACTTCAAGTCAAAGACTGAATGAGATGAATGAGCTCGACGAGTTTCGCCTAAAAGCATATGAGAGTTCAGCCTTGTACAAGGAGAAGATGAAGAAGTACCATGATCAAAAGATTGAAAAACGTGAATTTGCTCCAGGTGATCTGGTATTGTTATTTAACTCAAGGTTGCACTTGTTTCCTGGCAAATGCAATTCCAAGCGGACCGGGCCATTCAGGGTAGCCCAAGTATTCCCACATGGAGCAGTTGAACTCGAAAACCAGGAAGGAACGAGGTTCAAGGTGAACGGACAGAGGATAAAAGTCTATTTGGGGCAAGCTGAGAGTATCAACAAGGTGATAGAGGAATGGAGTCTTGGTGAAGTCTTACTAACCAAGGCGTCTGCATCGTGTCGTGACGTTAAATCAAGCGCTGCTTGGGAGGCAACCCAAGATGTATAATCTAGCAAACTATAGGAATTTACTTTTCCATATTGGGAGTTTTTCTTAAATTTATAGTTTTTTGAATAGTTGTTTATTAATTTTTAGTTTTAGTATTGGCTAGATATAGATAGAATAGGTTCCATGTCAAAAAGTTTCAAGAAAATGTAAAAGGTAAGTCCTAAGGTTTGCTATGTGCGCAGGGACAAAAAGTAAAGTCTGTAAAAAATAAGCTAATGCAGTGATCTATGGGTCCCATCGACGGTTCATTGGTCCACCCACGAACCTTGGATGGCATCCGTAGATCCCAAGTATGTTTTCTAATTTTTACTAAGTGTTAGAGTGAACCACGATACCCATCAACGGACCGTATGTCGACCCACGGACCGTCGACGGGGTTTCATGGGTCCAAGTTAGGGTTTCTAATGACCCGACCAGTACCATATTATAATAAAACCCCTTCATTTTTATTTCATTTCCCACTTCCCTCTTTTCCCCCAACCATTACAAACATATTAATTACCCCAATTTCACCCACTAAACTTCCCCATCACATCCATATGACCCTCCCCTTCCATTTCTAATTCATTCCTACTCCCATATCTGAAATTTTCTCATAAATCCTCCATTTTCCCTAAATTTTCCTCCATTTCCATCAAGCATCCACGGTCCGGGTTCAGTGTCAAGGTTGTTAGAGTTCAAAGTAGAAACCATTGTCTTACGCACTCACCGACTTGGTTTACTTGTAAGGTAATTGAATTCACTGAAACTTTGAAATTTTCATTGTTTAAATTGTGAAGTCACTAAGTCGAACTTGACCTTGGGTAGTAAATTGCTTGGTGTATTTGTTGAAATCTAGTATGGATCTTACCCTTGGAATGATGGTGTGTGAGTGTGTTGTAATTTTAACTTGAATAATTGAGGTTGTTGGGTCTAGTTGGAAGTTTTGACTTAGGGTTTCATTGTATCTATTTTAATAATCGAATTCTGCATAATTGAAACCCTAAGAATGATGAACTACTACATCATTTGTTGAAATACATGTTTAAACTCGAAGTGGTTAGTGATTGTGTGTTTTAAAGTGTTGTTTGAAATTTTGGAATTGAATGCCTGGCACAGTTCTGGTTCACGGCCACAACCGATGGACCATAGGTCCACCTACTGACCGTAGGTCGTGGTCCATCGACTGCATGCACAAAAAATATTGGCTAAGTGGTGAACCACGGTGTGGACTACGATCTATCATTCAATCGACGGACCGTTCTCAACATCCGTGGTTCCAACATCAGAGACCCAATTTGGGCCCCCTGACCTACGGAGGTGACCAACAACTCGTTATTCTATCGAAGGACCATCGGTACCCACCGTGGGTTACCAAAACAGCTACTGTCAAAAAAATTTCCGAATTTGTGTCTAAGTCTGAATGTAGTTCTAAAAATTTTTCTTGGGTCTTTTTGTGTTCTTTAGGTACTAACCAAGCTTCTGCAGGTACCACGACACCAAAGCAAGCTCTCGTGTACTCACGGGGGGAAAATCTAAATTTTTTGCCCCATCCCGCTGCATGGTCATGAACTCCAGTAAGGACGATTACGTCCCTGAGACCACCAGAGGCTCCCCCACTGCCCCCTGGGCTACGAGGAACAGAGCCTGATAGATACTTACTTCTAGTGACGAGGTCGAGGTCACTGCCCGCAGTCTAAGGAGGGGGCTACGCCAGCAGGAGAGTCGCAGTCCGGCTTCAGTGCCAGCAGCACTTCCACCTCTTCTTCCAATGTCAATAGCACGGGGGATGCTCAGGTCCCTAGAGTTGAACCGATTCTCCATGTCAATGAGCTGAATAGGTGGTATATTCATGGTCAGTATCAGATATATGATGATGGGAAGGTGATCAATACATCGAAAAATGGCCAGAATCAGTACTGAGGTGCGTCGAGTATTGACAGGAAGCCTTCATATCGTGCATGCTATTGAGGAGTTATTCAAGAGGCATAAATGTGAGTGGTTGGCTCGATGTCTGGGAAACTTTAGCGAGGCGATGACTCATGAATTTTATGTCTCCTTTGCCGCCACCGTCAGCAATGTTATTCCTAAAAAGGATAAGCCATTAGCCCAGCAGCCACTTCAGGCCACACTAATGCAGAACTTCTCTGTTGACATCTCCGAGGCTACTAGTCGCCATTTTATTTACGGCCCAGCCCACACTCTGCTGATTAATATAGCTGAGTATGACTATCGGATGGGTATTATTTAGAGTGGGGCATTTAAGAGGGATGCCGAGCAGAGAGAGACATTGTTGAGGTGGATGGCCCGTCACATAGCTGAGGATAGAGAGAAGATCGAGTAGGTGAGGAATAAGAAACTGCCTATCAGAAAGGCAGCCCTGAGCTTCGCTACAAAGTTATTTTGGTTTGTGGTTCGTACTAAACTCTCCCCAACACAGGCGGACAATGTTGTTACTTGGGACCAGGATATGTTGATAGTAGCAATTATGGCGGGCTGGAGCTTGACTTTGCCCGAATTCTGATCGCCAAGATTCATGAGAGGGCCTTCAGGACCACCACTACTATGCCCTTCCCGTGTCTGATTTCCATCCCTGTAGGGAGGCTTTAGTGCCTATTTGGCATGTGACAGGTTGCTCGAGGCAACAAAGATTGTGGACATCGGCCTCATTAAAGATGATGCCAATCTTGCTTCACCACGGAGGGAGCCAAAGGCTGACCTACCGCCCTTGGGTGCTGATCTTATTGAGGATGTGGAGAAGATTCAAGCTGATGACACTACTATACCACCCACTTCTGCAGATGCATAGCCTACCCCCTCTACTGTCACCAGTCAGCCTGTGAGCTCATCCCGAGCCACTCCCACTTTAGACCCTCTGGCCCGAGTCCAGAAGTTGGAGGCCCAGATGGTTACCTTTTTACAACACATGAAACCTTGGATGCAGCGATCCATAGAGGAGTCTGAGGCTCGTATGGAGCAGATGACAGATGGAAAGATTCGGGCAGTCCACAAGCGTCTGGATGCATTTGAGTTAAGATTCTTGGAGAGCCTGCCCCTACCATTGATGTGACTACTTTTCATACGGAGTTGGCTAGGCTCCGGTCTGATGTTGATGCCCTACTAGCCCCTGCTGAGGTGGTACCGAAGATTGCACCCGAGGTTGAGGAGGATGAGGTGGTGATGTTTGCACTGTTTGGCGATACTATGCCACCACCCGACCCTTCTCGTGTTGCTGGGAAGCACCACCGTTCTTCTATGCATACTTTCGATGTTGAGGAGGCCCGCCGAGCTAAGAATAGGGAGAGGCATGAGATTGAGGTAGCTCAAAAGTAGTCCATTGTTGATGAGGAAATGCGGCAATAGAGGGCCCTCGAGATAGGTGTTGGTCCATCAGGTTCAAGGAGCACTACTGAGGGTGTTCCCACAGTTGATGAGGGCGTTGTTGATGGCGTTCCTACAGCTGATCTAGTGGGTTTTGAGAAACTGGACCCACCCACTTCTTGATGGGTTTTCGGTGCTTATGTGCCACAGGTTTGCTTCACCCTATGTCTTTTTTTTCTTATTTGTGTATTGAGGGCAATTTCACTACTTTTTTTGGGGGGTGGGGTAAATGGTTTGTAAGTGAAAGGGTGAAGTCTGAGTAACCCAACTCATAACCCTCTCTTGGGATTTTCTTGCCTATGTTCTTTTTCCCCAAAGGACTGTTTTACTTTTCTGTTAAACCAGCATGTGTAGGATCGTATGTGTAGAAGTAGATAAGAAAATATATGAAAGCATGATGGCATAAGAAGCATGAAGTTGGTCCCCATCCAAAAAAATTGAAAATTTGCTAGATCTATAGTCTGAATGAGTTAAATGTGTTGGATCTTCACATGACGTGATAGGAACTAGTATGCTAGCATGCTTGAGCTAAAGCTTGAACAGGGTGCTTCAGTAATTCGATAGTGAAATAATGTGCCAAGAGTGTGTGAGATGATTGTACTATTAAGATAATCTAGGCTAGGAATTGGGAGATCATCATAGGCACTTGCTCAAATGAGTCCACTTAAGCCTAAAATGATCCAACCAAAAGAAATAAATGTTCCGTTTGATCCAAATGTTTGAGCCTAATGTAGACCATTTCTTTCAATACACCTAACTCACCTTCCCTAAAAAACTGTTTTGACCCTGGCCCCTCCTTGGACATGTGCACCTCAACTTAGGCCAAAAGCCTAAGTTGAGGGTGGCTAATTCAAAAGTTACCTAAATCTCGGCCCTGGTCCGACCACGGATAATGTGCACCTCAACTCATGCAAAATACATAAGTTGAGGGTGGCTATAAAAAAAGGAAACCGAAAGAAAAGGGTATGAAAAGAGTTGTGTGTAGAAGAAAGAAAAATATAGAAAAAAAGATGTGACTGAGTCAAAAGAAACAAAAAGAATGATAATGATGATGAGAAACAAAGAAAGAAGAAGGAAAAGAAAAAAAAGTGAAAAAGAAGAGCGATAAAGTCAAAGTCACATTGGTGCTGAAGAACGTCAAGGAAAAGAGCAAAAAGTAAAAATATGTCTGAATTGGTTGAGAAAAGAGGTAAATAGTCAATGTCGTGTCAAGAAGGGCAGAAAAGTCACTAAAAATGCCCAAATGTATCCTACCTGACCCTAAGCCTACGTTACAAGCTAAGAAAGTCTTATAGTGATCCTAGTGACTAGTTTGGAGAGTCTCTGCAGTGAAAATAAGGGCAAGCCTATGGTATTGACCACTAACTGTATTGAGTTCACTTCTGAGCATGAGTGTTTACTGAATGCTTGAACTTAAAAATCAAATTTGTTGTCTGAATGAGGATTTCTTTGAAGTGAGGGCACTAGTTACATTGTTGGAGAGTTGGTACTTTGGTGATTGTTGAAAGGGTATGTGATGATATTTGTTGGTCTGTCTATGTCATATTTTGATCCACATGAGTTAGCTTATTAAGTTTAAATTGAAAGATTTGCACTGAGTGAAGGACTTGATTGAGAAAGCCATGTGATTGTTTGAAATGTATGTTTGCTTCTACACAAGTGTCGTTTAGAGTTTTAGTGTGTCGCTTGAGGACAATAAACAAGTTTAAGTTGAGGGTGTTGATATACCGTGAGTTATGGTATTTTTGATGCATTTCACTTAGAGTTTGTGTGTGTCTTGAGCCATTTTGTTATTAGATATAATTTTTATTATGTAATCTTTTGCTGTAAATTGGTTCGGTAGCGTTTGACTGAAGATGGACTGAAAAGAGCAACAACTACTGACGAGGCCAACAACGGACCGTAGGTCCAACGACGCCCGTAGGTGGTGCATCATAGGTAGAGATCAGGGAAATATGACCAAGTGTAAAACCACAGAAACCAACGATGTATCGTAGGTCAAGTGACGACCCGTCCTACACATCCATCGATGAGATCAGAGATATGGAGTTCTAGTACCTGAGCCACGGATGCGACCCACGGACCGTAGTTTGAACCGCAGTCCGTAGGTCCCGTCGTCAGTCAAAACCACGTCCCGAACTAGTTTTCCTTATTTTGTTTCCTAGTTGGTTTAGGATTTAAAACTCTATAAATATGGGTTGTATTATCATTTATTGGGAGTGAGACATTATTGTAAACTTTTGTTTTGGTCTTTTGGAACTATTTTGCAAACTTTTAGCAGTTTGATTTCCGAAAGTTGGTTTATGCAATTTGCTCTTTAAATTTCAATTCAAGATTTTGGGTTTCAACTATTCTAATTGTAAGTTTATGATTTATTTTAACCTAATTATAAATTGTGAACTCCCAAGCATGAGAAGCTAAATCCACAACTAGGGTTGTGGAACCATGAGCAATTAACAACATATGAATAATAACTAAGTAATTCTTGAATAGTGTTTATGCATGTATTGTTAATCTTTTCGTTTAGAAGTCTTTCTAGTGGTGTACAATGTTAGAACTCGCCCCGTTCCTACTTTCCTTACCAATGGGGTAATAAATGAGAAAAAGATTAAACAACAGAGATTTAGTTAAGGATTTGTTGCTATCTAATAGTCTGACTTTAATCAATTGAGGAAAGGGTGAATACCCTAAGTTAATAGACACGATGACTAATCTGGGGTAAAGGTAAGGGTTAGTAAAGCACACACTTGTAGATTTACCAAGTCGCGAGTGAAAGTTCCTACTAAGATTACCAATCACGTAGGGATACATAACTTATCGGCCTCGCATGTCAAACATTAGGATAGGATTAATATTATTAGGATTACTGCGTTAAGAGCTCATAGGGAACACATATACCCTTGTTTCCATCTTATATTGATATCTCAAAATGTGAATCTTGCTTACTTGCTACTTATTGATATAAATCAAAAATCTATTACTTTAGTTACAGAAACCCCTTGTTTACTTTTATCGGAAATAATTTTACTAAAAAGAGATAATTGTGAGTTAAGTTTAAGTCTAAACCATTTTCCTCGTAGGATCGACCCCAAACTACAAGTTGGATTCTTTACTTGATAACAATCACTTATGCTTCTTTAAGAGAGGTGTAATTTGAGCATATCAAAAACCCAAACACTCTCTCAAATATTCTCTCTCTAGAAGGTGGAAGAAGAAGGAAGAGATTGAAGCTAGGTCAAGTCCAAGTCTCCAATCTTAAAGCTTTTGGTGGGCTTTGTGACTAAGGTATGATGGCTTTTCATCCATGGGATCCTTTCTCCCATGGATTCCCTTTAGATTCCCCTATTATGAAGTCTAAATCTCCAATTCTAGTTAGGGTTTCTTCCAATGTTGTGGGTTATGATGAGTGTCGATCCAAATAGTTGGATAATGATTGTTTATAATTGAATGGATAGAATTACATGTTTTTAGGATGAAATTACATGTACCCATGCCTATCCTATGATTCTAGGGTGGAATTGATATGAATTGGGTTGATGCCATGAAGGAAAACTTTATGGGTTAGATATATCCTTCTATGATAGATGATTTTTTATTAGAATTGCTTTAGAATGAAGTATAAATGATGATCATGAGATGTAGTGCTTTGAGAGTAAAGCCTAGACTATGAATTGTTGATTGATTGATATTATGGTGTGGAAGAGATACTTTCCACAACTAATTGCTAAGCATGATTGAATGAATGTGAAAGGCTTACTCACATGAATGATTCTAGGTTGAAAGGATTTCTTACCTAAAATGAATCTAGACTAAAATGGTAAATAATTAATGAGGCTAGAGGCAAATACCCTTGACCTCCATATGTGAAGGATATGAGCCGATTCCCTGTTCCTACAATTAAACAAGAGGTGATTCGCCACATTCCTATTATGATGAATGGACATGGAGGCGAGTACCCATGATCCTTATGAAATGATGTGGATGGGAGTGTGTATGTCATATGATGTGATTGTGGAGGTGAGTACCCATGATCTTAAAGTAACTAAGGCAAGAGGCAAATACCCATTAGCCTTTGTATGTTAGGCAAAGAGGTGAATCCATGTGTCTTTAAAAGTAAGTAAGAATAATGTGATTATGTTATGAAGATGATTAGCTTGGAGTATTGCTTGATATTCCTTCCATGATGTATAATAGAGGCGGATGGCCCAAGTCTTGAGTAAGGATAAGTGAGGTTACTTAAGGAAGTATTCCTCTTTCATTATGATGATTTATGTACATTGATTATGCTTATGGTTTGTGTTGACCAACGCTTATATTTATGTTGTTTATACAAGCTATCATATTTAGTACATTCTTGTACTAACGCATACTCTTGCCTACATTTCTTATCAAAATATAGGCTCTGGCGATCTTGATTCACACACTTGTAGCTAGGTTCATAGTTGATCAAGAAGTAAAGATTTGGTGAGTCCTCATAGCATTCGAGGATTGGACTACCCATTTTCCCTTTATGTCTTTGTTTTCATGTTGGACTATTGTATGGGCTGCGTCCCAAGATTTATTCTTGTTAGATGGTTTGAGACAATGATGTTACACTTTCGCTCGTTTAATGAAAGACTTTGATTGTATGGAAAATATTTTAAATTTTGGCACCATTGTCTATTACTTTATGTTATGATATGCTAAGTGGCTTGTATGAGGCCTCTCGGGGTCTTATACGCCTTGTTACATCTAGAGGTACCCTGGGTCATGACAAACTTGGTATCAGATCACAAGGTTTAGAATGGTTCTAAGATGTCTCAAGCCATGTATAGTAGAGTCTTGTTCATAAGTGTGAAGCATGCCACATTTATGAATGAGAGGCTAATAGATGTTTAGGAAATCTCACTTCTTCATTCTCTAAGTCGTGCCATAGATTTTAACTCTATAAGGTCTTTCTCTAAATCCTTACCCGATGGTTTTCAGGATATGACTACTAGAAGGCTAATGCTAGAACGATAGAGGGAGACAATGTTGATCAAGAGGTTCCTCCTCAAGTTCCTCCCCAAGCTCCTTCTCAAGCTCCGATTGACCCATCGATTGATAATGTGACTAATGCGGAGTTTAGGTCGGCTTTCCAAGTGTTGGCTCAAGTTGTGACGGCTCAAGCCAATAGAGAGGTGGTAGCCCATGTGAACCCAAATATGGGTACGGCGGCATCAAGAGTGAGGGACTTTACAAGGATGAACCCTCTAGAATTTTATGTCTTTAAAGTTGAGGAATATCGTCAAGATTTTATCGACGAGGTCTAAAAGATACTTGCTATTATGGGAGTGACTCCGGTAGAGAAGGCAGAATTGTCCACTTATCAACATAAATGGATTGCTCAGATTTGGTTCAATCATTGGAAGGAAGCAAGGTCAGTAGAAGTAGGTCCCATAGAATGGGAGAGGTTCAAAAGTGCTTTTCTTGATAGATTTTTCCCTCTTGAGATGAGAGAGGCCAAGGTGCTTGAGTTCATTAACCATAGGCAAGGAAACATGATTGTGAGGGAGTATGCCTTTAGGTTCACTCAATTGTCCTAATATGCTCCTTCTATTGTGGCAGATCGTAGGGCAAAGATGAGTAAGTTTGTATCGGGTGTGTTTGACATGGTAGTCAAAGAGTGTCGCACCGCTATGCTTTGTCCATGACATGGACATTTCCCGCCTTATGGTGCATGCCAACAAATCGAGGAAGAAAAGCTCAAGGAAAGATCTAGGGAGACAAAGAGGGCAAGGGTGGATGAAGGTAACTTTTCACATTCTAGTTCTGGCGGACAGGGTCATTCAAGGTTTCGACAAAAGTTATCCGGGAAAGGTTCTACAAATGCTCCTCCAAGGCTTAAAAATGAGAGGTGTCTAACCCAAGACCTCAAGGAGATGGTAGTAGGTCTTTGATGCCTACTTGTGCTAAATGTGGGAGAAATCATGAAGGGAAGTGTCTAGCGGGTTCTAATGCTTGCTTTGGGTGTGGTAAAATGGATCATAAAATAAGGAATTGTCCTTTGGTTACTAGAAATGAGGGACACTCGTCGTAGGGCTCAACCTTACCCTTTATCTGGTCCAAGTGGTTCAGGTGGGAATTCTCCTAAGCAAAGAAGCTTCTATGCACTCCAGACTAGAGGTGATCAAGAGAGTTCTACGGATGTGGTGACGGGTATGTTAAAAGTATTTCAACTTGATGTGTATGCTTTACTTGATCTCGGTGCTACTTTTTCTTTTGTGACTCCCTATGTGGCTATGAGATTTAATATGCTTACCGATGTGTTGTTAGAACCTTTATTCTATCTCTACCCCTGTTGGTGATTCTGTAGTGGCTAAAAGGGTCTATAGAAGATGTTGTGTTTCCTTATACCATAGTCACTTTAGTAGAGCTTGACATGATAGATTTTGATGTCATCCTTGGGATAGATTGGCTACGTTCATGTTATGCTTCTATAGATTGTAGAACCCGGGTAGTCAAATTTCAATTCCCAAATAAGCCTATCCTAGAGTGGAATGGGGGAAATTCTATGCCTAAAGGTCAAATTGCTTCTTACCTTAAAGCTAGAAAAATGATCTCGAAGGGTTGTGTCTACCATATACTAAGGGTGAGGGATGTGGAGTCCAAACTCCTATTCTTGAGTTTGTCCTTGTTGTAAAAGATTTTTTGAAAGTATTCCCCGAGGATTTACCCGGTATACCTCCCGAAAGGGAAATAGACTTCAGGATTGACCTTCTCCCCGATACCAAACCTATCTCTATTCCTCCTTATAGAATGGCTCCGACAGAACTTAAGGAGTTTAAAGAAAAGTTAAAGGATTTATTGGATAAGGGTTTCATCTGACCGAGTATCTCTCCATGGGGTGCTCCAGTGTTGTTTGTTAGGAGGAAAGATGGTTCACTCCGTATGTGTATTGATTATCGGCAATTGAACCAAGTAACCATCAAGAACAAGTATCATCTTCCAAGAATAGATGACTTATTTGATCAACTTCAAGGGGCAAGTTATTTCTCTAAAATTGATATACGGTCGGGTTATCACCAATTGAGGGTGAAAGAGGAAGATATTCTGAAAACGGCTTTTAGAACCCGATATGGTCACTATGAGTTTTTGGTTATGTCCTTTGGTTTGACTAATGCTCCGGCGGCATTTATGGATTTGATGAATAGGGTGTTTAGACAATACCTTGATATGTTCATGATTGTGTTCATTAATGATATTTTGATTTATTAGAGGAGCGAGGATGATCACATTAATCATTTGAGGATTTTGTTGCAAATCCTTAAGGAAAGACAACTTTTTGATAAGTTCAGCAAATGTTAGTTTTGGCTACGATCCGTGGCTTTTCTAGGCCACATTGTTTCAAGTAAAGGCATTAAGGTAAATCCTATAAAGACGGATGCGGTCAAGAGTTGGCCTAGACCTCTATCACCGACAAACATTAGAAGCTTATTGGGTTTGGCCAGTTACTATAGAAGGTTTGTTGAGGGGATTTCCTCCATTGCTTCTCCTTTGATGGCTTTGACTCAAAAGAAGGCCAAGTTCATGTGGTCTAAAGCTTGTGACAAAAGTTTTCAAGAATTGAAAGATAAACTTACCTCCGCTTCGGTGTTGACCTTACCAGAAGGGATGGATGGCTTTGTTGTTTCTTGTGATGCCTCTAGAGTTGGGTTAGGATGTGTACTTATGCAAAATGGTAAGGCTATTGCCTATGCTTCGAGGCAACTTAAAATCCATGAGAAGAATTATCTTACCCACAATCTTGAATTAGCGGCAGTTTTATTTGCCTTAAAGATTTGGAGGCATTATTTGTATGGTGTTCACGTGGATCTTTTTACTGACCACATGAGCTTGTAATATGTGTTTACCCAAAAATATCTAAATCTTCACCAAAAAAGATGGTTTGAGTTATTGAAAGATTATGATATGAGTGTTCTCCATCACCCCGGTAAAGAAAATGTGGTGGCGAATGCCCTTAGTCAGTTATCCATGGGTAGTGTTGCACATGTTGATAATGATAGAAAAAAGTTGGTTCGAGATGTTCATAGATTAGCCCAGTTCAACTAATGGATTCCACCAAGGGTGGTGTTATGGTCCATAATGGTTCTGAATCGTCTTTTGTAAATGATGTAAAGGCCAAACAATATCTTGATCCAACCTTAGTTGAATTTAAGAAAACGGTGCTAAATAAGTCCATAGAGGCTTTCTCCCAAAGGGGAGATAGTATCCTAAGATATCAAGGTCGTTTATGTGCTCTGAATGTTGATGACCTAATGGAACATATCTTCTCAGAAGACCATAGTTCTCAATATTCTATTCACTCAGGAGCCACTAAGATGTACCTTGATTTGTGGGAGATCTATTGGTGGAATGGGATGAAGAAGGATACTGCGGGATTTGTGGCTAAATGTCCTAATTGCCAAAGAGTGAAGGTTGAGCATATCAGAAACAGGGAGGTTTATCCCAAGATATTAGCATTCCTACTTGGAAGTGGGAAGATTTGAATATGGACTTCATAGTGGGATTGCCCCGTACTCGAAAACAATATGATTCGATTTGGGTTACAGTAGACCGAATGACGAAGTCGGCCTATTTCATTCCCATCATGGTTTCCTATTCGACGGAAGATTGTGCTAAGTTGTATTTGAGAGAGATGGTAAGGTTGCATGGTATGCCCTTGTCCATTATCTCCAATGGAGGTACTCAGTTTACTTCTCAGTTTTGGAAGTCTTTCCAAAATGGTCTTGGCATAAAAGTTAAGCTTGGCACAGCATTTAACCCCCAAACCGATGGGCAAGCGAAAAGAACAATCCAAATATTGGTAGACATGTTGAGGGCTTGCATGATTGATTTCAAAGGAAATTAGGATGACCATTTGCCCTTGATTGAATTTGCCTATAATAATAGCTACAATTCTAGTATTGATATGGCTCCATTTGAGTCTCTTTATGGTAGGAGGTGTAGATCTCTTATAGGATGGTTTAAAGTGGGTGAGGTTTCTTTGATAGGACCCAAGTTAGTTCATGAGGCTATAGAGAAGATTCGACTCATTAGAAAGAGGTTGAGAATAGCCCATTACTTGAAAATCTCACCCATGAAGGGTATGATGAGGTTTGGTAAGAAAGGGAAACTTAGTCCCCATTTCGTAGGCCCATATCAAATTGTGAGACATATTGGTAAGGTTGCATATGAACTTGAATTTCCAAATGAGTTGGCATCGGTGCATCCAGTTTTCCATGTCTCTATGTTGAAAAACTGTGTTGGAGATCCGACATCCATAATCATCTTAGAAGGGTTGGAAGTGAAAGAGAACTTTTCTTATGAAGTAGTTAGGGTGGAGATCCTAGACCGGCAAGTTAAGAGGTTGAGGAACAAAGAGGTTGCTTCCGTGAAGGTGTTATGGAGAAACCATCTAGTTAAGGCAGCTACTTGGCAGGCCGAGGCCGATATGATGTCCTAGTATCCTCATCTTTTTCCTCCTATTCTAGCTTGAGGTAATGAGTTCCTCTTGGTTTGATTTTGTTTGAAGTCATATGTGTTTTATGTGTTTCCATGATTTCCTTAAATTTGTATGTTCATGAAAAGCTTAAGTTTTGAAAGAAAATGGCTTTTATGATGTATTTTCCTCATGTTGTTGTGCATTGAGTATGAGTTGCCTATAGACTTTATGAGTTGAGTTGTTGAACATGCCTTAACTTGGAGTGGAGATTTCCTCCTTGAATATGTGTTTTGTGTATAAATTGCATATTGACTCCATGAGATTGTGTTGAGCATTGCTTTTAAGTTTGGAGATGGTAGTTCCTCCTTAAATGTAAGAAATCTGAAATTTCATACATATTGGGTTGTTAGATGTAGTTCCTACTTCCATATGGTGCATTGAGTAAGTTTAGCTTGGAGCTGATGTTTCCTCCTCGGTTGTGTGCATTTAGATGAGTTGCATGCATGACGGGCTGCTAGTCTTGAGTCTTTTTTATTAGAAATGTGCCTAGAATCTTATTCGAGGACAAATTATCCCAAGGGGGAGATAATGTAACACCCCGGATTCGAAATGAAGCAAAATAGCAGCTTTAGGAAAAATGCAAGTGCCATCCACGACCAGCCACCCACGGCCCGTGGAATGTCCCACGAACCATAGGAAAGGGTCTGTGGTTGGTCACCCCAATCTTTGACCATCGAACAATGAACCTGTAGGACGGTCCGTCATTCTGACGACGGTCCGTCGATCAGGGATCCATAGGTCCTTGGCTGGCAGTTATGTTTAGGGGCTTATGGGTCTTTTCCAGTTTTAATTATATTGAAGTGGTGCCTTTTTGCCTAAACCTAGACACATATATAAGTATTTTAAACCCATTAATTCACTCAATTAAGTCATTCTCTCAATTTCCAAAAGAAAACCCAAACTTTCTCTCAAATATTCTCTCTCTAGAAGGTGGAAGAAGAAGGGAGAGATGGAAGCTAGGTCAAGTCCAAGTCTCCAGACTTCAATCTTTTGGTGGGATTTGTGACTAAGGTATGATGGCTTTTCATCCATGGGATCCTTTCTCCCATAGAGTCCCTTTAGATTCCCCAATTATGAAGTTTAAATCCCCAATTCTAGTTAGGGTTTCTTCCAATGTCGTGGGTTATGATGAATGTTGATCCAAATAGTTTGATAATGATTGTTTATGATTGAATTGATAGAATTACATGTTTTTAGGATGAAATTACAAGTAACCATGCCTTTACTATGATTCTAGGGTAGAATTGATATGAATTGGGTTGATGCCATGAAGGGAAACTTCGTGGGTTAGATATATCCTTATAGGATAGATGATTTATGATTAGAATTGCTTGAGAATAAAACATAAATGATGATCATGAGATGTAGTGCTTTGAGAGTAAAGCCTAGACTATGAATTGTTGATTGATTGATGTTATGGTGTGGAAGAGATACTTCCCACAATGAATTGCTAAGCATGATTGAATGAATGTGAAAGGTTTACTCACATGAATAATTCTAGGTTGAAAGGATTTCTCACCTAAAATGAATCTAGACTAAAATGCTAAATAATTGATGAGGGTAGAGGTGATTACCCTTGACCTTCATATGTGAAGAATATGAGGCGATTCCTCTATTCCTAGAATTAAACAAGAGGTGATTCCCCACGTTCCTATTATCATTAATGGACATAGAGGTGAGTACCCATGATCCTTATGAAATGATGTGGAGCCGAGTACCCATGTCATATGATCTGATTGTGGAGGCGAGTACCCATGATCTTAAAGTAAGGCAAGAGGCGAATACCCATTAGCCTTTGCATGTTAGGCGATTAACGCTCAACTTACACCACTTCCAGTTCAAGGTAAAGACGATTGTTATCTAGTATAAAACCCAACGAAGATTGGGGTCGAACCCATAGGGAGCGGTACAATGTTTGAATTCTACTATGAAGTACAAATGTGGTATAAGCGATTATAGGAGTAGAAATTATCGAAAACATACAAATAAGTCTAAGGGGTGACAACAAATGTCATATGGGAGGTCTTGATTTGCAATTATTAGCTAAAACAAGTACAAAAATAGGGGAAACAACAATATTAAGAGGAATTCTCGAGATGTGATCGATTATAAGTTAATTACGCTATATAGGTAATTCAAAATTTAACAATAACTTGTTGAATCATTGTGGGTAGGCTAGGTTATAACTGCAATTGTTTTCTATCGAACAACTATTACGGTTTAGGCGAGTTCTCTCGAACCTCAACAAGCTTAACAAGATAAACAACCCACAACCTTAATGTATCCACTCTCTCGAGCTAGTTAGGTATAATTGAATTTAGGATTCACTCTCTCGAGCTGAACCCATATCAACCCAATACCTAAAATCATTAATCAAAAGGTTTAGTTCCAAAATCTCTCTCAAGCAAGCCAAGAACTCTAAACTAGAATTGCATTTGCAACTACAATTTATAGATTAAAACACATCTAATGATTAAACTCATATTAAAATAGCAATTTCATCATTAAAATACAATACACATAAGATAATTAGGCAAATAAATACATGATCACACCCCAAGAATTGGGGTTTTAGCTACACATCATAAAAATAGAGAAACGATTACCAAATAAATTAGTCATGATCTAGGTAAAGGTTTTCAAGTCCTTACAATGGTCCAAATTGAATAAATTCCAAAATCCACTTGCATATCTTCAAGTTTGAGCCTCAAAAGCTTCAAAGTCTACAATGGAACTCAAAAACTAACAGAAAACTCTCTCTCAAACTTGGGAACTGTTTCAAAACTCAACCCTCCTGAAATTTCATTTTAAATTTCAATTTATAGTTGCCCAATTTTTGGCCCAAAAGGACATTGGGCAAAGTAAGTTGGGCATCGTCGAGCAGGTCAACGATCCGCCCTTTGCTCCATTCCATCGCCAATTTGCAGTGGCCACCAGTCCTTCAGGTCCTGTAACTTTGGGGGATCAAAGTTGCCCTCGTTGAGTCATTCGGCGATTCGCCAACTGCCCATTTCTGTCGCCAAGTTGGTTTTTCCCTAGGGCTGGCATGCTAAAACTTTGGGCGAGCTAAAGAGCCACTCGGCAGTTCATCGAGTGGTCTTGGCGATCACTAGGATCGCTTTTCTTCACTTCTTCAGCTTGTTTGCTCCTTTTTGCCCGGTAGTGTCCTTGCCTTGCTCCTTAGCCTACATACTTGTAAATCAATGCTTTAACATCAATTAGAGCATAAATTAGGCATTTCAAGATACTAAAACTAACAAAACAAAGCCCTAAATGAGTCGAAATCTCAAACACATCAACACCCCCAACTTAACATGTTGTTTGTCCTCAAGTAAAACTCAAGATAAATCGCTTCAACAAGGATGTCTACAAATAGTGTTGTTTAAGACTCAACACGAATGCACACAAAAGGGCCAACTACACTTATAATGCTCAATTGTGCACTTAAAGATTCAAATTGTGACTCACCATTATCAAGTGTACTCAAGCTCACAATGCTTGCTTCAAATACAAGTTCAAGCTCAACAAAGGTACTTAAATGCCCTCACAACAAAGATGATTCCATATTCACACAAACTTCCACAAAAATTTAAGGTCCTAGAATCACATACAACTCTCCCACTCAAAAAGACGAACACATTCATGTCTCCACCCATAGTCTTGCCCTTATTTTCCAATCAACATTCGTTTCAACTCACTAAGGATCACAAAGGTCTTTTTTATGGCTTGTAATGGGGCTGAGTGTAAAGGTATGGTCATTTAGGCTTAGTGGATTATTCCTTCATGAAGTGTGGCCTGAAAATCACTTTTTCTCCTTCTCTTTCACATTCAAACATATTAATAGTCCACCCCATTATTCAACTAAACATGAATCACCGAATACCCCATTTTTTCACTATTTTCACACACCTTATTTCACAACTTTTGCTCTTTTCAGTCTTTTTTTGTTTTCTTTCTTCTTTTTCTTTTTTTTACATGCAGGGGTTCCATATTTTTTCAAAGGGGGAATTTTTCACACTTCTTGACTTCCTTTTTTTTCACCACACCCCCAACTTAGTATTTTGGCCTAAGTTGGCTATTCAAACGAACCAATACTTCATGAAGGTTATGGGTGATGGATAAAGAGGTCAAAGTTGTTCAAGTTTCTTCCAAGAAAATGATAGGCTCATAAGGTGCCAAGCAAGGTTCACATATCTCACAAGGTTGGCCACAAAGAGGTATATTGTCAAATTGGCTCACTCTCCAAAAATTTCACCTAAGATCATTTCAATTGCTTGCTTCACTCAATCAATCAGACCAACGGGGCAAATTTTAGGTGTCATTAAGCACAATGTTCAAGACAACCTCACCACACAAGGCATTGGTACAATTATCAAACAAGACTCCACACTTTTTAGCTACCGGGCAATGTTCATCACAAGAGACTTAATCAACAATCGGCTAGTCACAACGAGATGCTAAAAGTTCACATATTGCCTATGTAACTTAATTTGCCTCATCGTAGCCACACATTGATTTCGTTCAATTAAGAGCACTATTCAAGTCATCGTTATTGACCACAATCGAAACTTAAATTTGCACAAGAACAACCACAATCATACACAAAAGAGATGGCAAAAATAACTTGGTTAAAAACCATTTCAAATTAAAATAATGGGCCACAATTTATCAACAAACACAATCCAACAACCAAGATATATATAAACAAATAAGCTCCAATGTTCACAGAACACTATCAAAATCAAGTCAATATTCACAAAATAGCTGACAAGAGATAGGTATATAAATACCTCACCCCACCAACAAAATACGCAGTTGTCCTCAAATGCAACTAAAAATAAAAATAGTCGAAAAAGTAACAGAGAAGGAGGTAAGAAGATCATCCTGCCAGGATGCCTGGGGTGAAGTCTTCATATCAATCACTCCCTCTATTGGGGCATCAGTGCCTGGTGTCTCAGCTATCATGACTCCCTCTATCTGGGCATTAGTGCTCAGGATCTCAACATCCTTGGCTCCACTAGATCCCACCATGGAAACATCCCTCAAAAAGGCATGTATAGTTGTATGCACCGTGGCTCCCTCTAGGTCTGCCAAATCATCATAGACAGTCGCATCAGTCAGACCTAGCTGCTCCTCATCTGTCTCAGCCTCGGACTCAGCAGCAGCATCATTAGCTCTAAACTCATCTCCGGTGATAGCTAGAGGCACTTCAAAACAAGCTCAAATATCTGCACTCGGCGTGTCAAGAATCTCCACGGTCCCAAATAGTGAAGTAAAATCAGTGGACTTCAGCTGGTCCATATCCTTTCTCAACCAGTAATATCGGCTTTTAAGGGCTTCACAGCATCAGTGGTCCCTGGCCCTTCTCACACACCTCCACTCTCACAGTCAGGGCATCAAAGCAAACTTATAGTCCCTCATCTTAGCCCTAAGTGGGGCCAAGGCAGCAGTTATTGCCCTCTCTGTCATCCCAAGCATAGCGACCTCTACCCAGGAGGCATGCAAATCAACAGATTGGACTAAATGGCCCATCTTGTAGAGCATGGTCTGGGTGATAAGGGTTCGGGAGGCAGAAGTAGCAGTAGCAGAAGATCTACGGGGAGGGGGTGTAGCAGATGTAGTCGGAAGCTCATAAGAGGAAGGTCCAGATGTACCTGAGGGCCCACTGGCCTGATTATGCATGACTGCCTCTGTATGTAACATATCGATTTTGACCTCCGAGGATGTATCCACCGATGCTGCCCTTCTCCTGTTAGCCTTATCCCGCTGGTACTCGGCCTCAATACATCGGATGTCAGTAGAGGATGTGGGAGTTACCTCCACATCCATCTTCTTATCTTTGGGAACACAAGCCCGTCTGCACAACTCGGTGATCAAAACTAGGAATAGAAGCGAAGTTTATCTCTGCTTGGCCCTCGTGGTCATCTCCTGCTCAATCAGTAGCCCTAGATTCAGCTTCTGGCGAGAAATGATAGACCCTAAACATGCTGCCTTCAGGTGTCTGAGGATGGATTCATTTTGGGATGGCATAATAGTGTTGCTAATGAACCCGAACCAATATCTGGCAGCCACATTTATGTCCTTCTTCTCTATTTATGCACCTTCCTCTATCCACCTTGGGGTGGCATCAGAGATAAGGGGTGTTATCCAACCCTTCAAGTCCTCCAAGGTATTCTTCTGGACCAAATCGATGTATTAGTGCATGAAATCATAAGTGCACCCCAGAACAGCATTGATGTCGTCACAGCGGCATTTCACCTTCTTCCACGAACTATCACAAAATAAATCGGCCTAAACATGCTGGCCTTCTTCTTCCCCTTAGGGACCAGCTCACCATAGGCTGAATAAAACTCCCAGACCCAATTGGGAATGTAGGGGCCCCGATGTTTGGTGAAAATTTCAAACTTATGGAACATAATAGTGTTCCATACCTCCAAATATTTGTCCACCACTCTGTCTTTGGACAATCTCTTCTCCTCTAGAATGGTCCTTGAACCCTCAGCCTTCAGCCGGTTGAGTGACCAAGGAAGAGGACCCTGAAAAGGTGATGTTGGGACCATTGTCTATGCTGGAGGAGGCAATAGAGCTGAAGCTGGAGGGGTAGAATTCGGAGGCACCGGGATCCTAGATGGATCATTCATCACCTTGGAGCGAAGCTCTACTCTCCAGGCCTGCAATAGCTGGTAATCCTCAGGCTTAAAGATGGATGCCTGAGAGTCATGTGAGTCCCCCTCACTGCCTGTGGGGTGGGTGTATGTCTTAGACCCCCTCACTGTCTTAGCTAGCCCCCTCTGGTGTCTCATCCACCGGCGTCTTGCCCTTGCCTTTGCCTTTCTTTGGAGGTAGTTTTGTCGCTTTTACTCGGGATGCAGCTGCATCCTCATTTATAACCACTCCACGTGCCCAGTTTCGGGGCGACATGTCTCTACCGGTGACTTTGGGTCTAGCCATTCCTGTAAAACAACATAGAAACACTAAGAAAAACTCAAGAAAAAATCAGAAAAAAACTGCAGGAAGACACACCGAACCACTTTGGCGAGCCAGGTCGGGTTCACCGAAAGTTCCAGAACAAAAATTTCAAAAATTCAAAGTTGGTCAGCGATGTCTAGGGCCATTTGGCAGATTGCCGACACCAATCGGCGAACTAAAAGTAGCTCGCTGAAAGTTACGGTGTATTTTAAGGAATTAGGAACGTAGAAGGGTGATCAAGAAGCACTTTTGGTGAGTGGTCGAGTGAACTCGGTGAGCTCATGCATATCGCCGAAAGTTACAAAATCAAACTCAACATTTTAGGGAAATTATGGGTGATCTAGGGGGACTTAGTCGAACCAATCGGCGAGCTCGACCCAGCTCACCAAATGGCCCTTCGTGCCAATTTATCACCCCACTCTTCGAAATTAAACTCGCAGCCCACGAAATCAAAATTAAATACTTACACTATGAAATTAAAGCAAGACACATACTACCCATGCCCTCGGGGTACTCAGACTTCCCTTGATTTGGCCAAAATTAGTCAATTGATATCTTTTGCCCTTAAGAGTGATATCAACCGCTCCATCATTGGGAAAAATACAACATTTAGCACAATCCGGGGTTACTTAGACTTCACCCCACTATACCCAACATATATTCAACACAACCCAACAATTTCGACTCGAATTCAACAAGCAAAGACACGAGAATCATGATTAAAGGCCAATTAATAAAGATTTCAGTTAAAATTAGGCAAACAAGTAATCACACAATGATTACCCAATGATATTCAATAACAAAATACCAATTTCATTCGAGTTCAACCATATATAGAGTTCGGGATTCAGAAAACCAACCTTTATGCTGAAAAAGGATTTGAAAAGTTAGGTGGCAAAGAAATCCAACTTCCGTCCCCGAGTAAAGATTCCAATAAAACGAGAGCAAAATGCAAAAATACTAAGAACTAAAATTGGATGAGAGAATGTGGGATTTAAAAAATGGGAAAATGAAAGGATTTTGAAATTTTAAACTATTTGGCCTTTAAAACCTTTCAGTTCATGCGCCAGTCGGCGGAATAAATCGTGCTCACCGAACCACTCAGCGATGCGCCGAGTGGTGTTTTGGCTCACCAAGTTTTACAAAACTGCCAGTAATTTGGGGTTTCAAATAGTGAACAAAGTTAGGATCGCCGACTGAGCTTTTAGTTCACCAAGTTTTATAGAATTCCCCATCAAGCTGGGTGGGTCCAACGGCGGTCCAAGTCGGGCTCACCGACTTCTTCGGTGAATCACTTTCTGGACTTTTGGCTAACCTAATTACCACTCTCTAACACTTTCACTTTTCAACCTGCAAAATCAACACTCGTTATTCAAAAGCAACATTTAAAACATCAAAAACTTGGGTTGTCTCCAAAGAAGTGAACAAGCGTCTTATTTAACGTTGTGGCACGACGAAAATACCAATTCAAACTTCATTTTTGGGGTTGGACGTTGTGTCACTAGGCAACCCTCTTTTTTGCCTTGGATTCAATTGAATCGAGATTTGACCCATTTGTGTCTTCAGCTGTTTAATAGAGATTGAGTGAGAAGTCACTGCCTGATTGAGAGTTGAGACATCCTCCTTCATCTCTTTCAACACTTTGTCCGACCCTTCTATCTTATTAAGAATGCGTGCAAGCATGTCTTCCGTACGAAAGTTCTCTGGTTTAGCTCTTTGTTGTTTAGGATTTTGGCATTCATGAGGTAGGATGTATCTTTTTTTTTCACCATCCCTTTCCTTCCAAGTAGCATTATGATCACGCCATTCCCTATCACGATCTCTCCATCCATCATCTCTATTCCAACCCGGATTTCCACCCGACCTTGGGTAATTTGAGTGAAATTCTTCTCCTTAATTTGCAAGGAAGTTCACTTTCTCATTGTACATCGCTTCAAATTATGCTTCTTCGGGGTTTACTCCACCAACACCCACAACATTTACACTCTTCAACCAACTACCCATCACATTTTTCAAAAATAAATCTAGTTGGGTCATCATTTTGGCCATATTTTGGTCTCTCTCTTAATCCTTCTCAATCTGCTCTTTCGACATCCTAAAAGTGAGAGGAAACACTTAGTCCTCACGAGTGTACCATGCTCTATTTATCTTGGTCATGCCATCAAAGAGTTGAGATACTTCATAGGGTTGTTGCATTATACCTCTGGGAACAAGTTGATCAGCAACTCCTTTGTTCATCGAGTCAAGACTCCTATAGAAGTATTGTAACAATATATGGTTTGGCAGTCCATGAGTCGGACATTGAAGTACCAACTTCTAAAATCGCAGCCACATCTCGTGGATTGGCTCACTCTCCAAGTGCTTGAAACTTTGGATACTATCCCTTAGCGTCATCATCTTTGATGGGGGAAAGAATCTCACATGGAACGATGTGGTAAGTTCATCCCAAGAGGTGATGTAGTCCCTCGGTAACTCAGTTAACCATTTGGTAGCTTTACCCATCAAAGAGAATGGAAACAACCTTTCTTGTGATATGTTCTTGAATGAGAATAGACCACAAACATCCACGAAGTTCCGAATATGTTCATGGGGGTCTTCGTGGGCCAACTCTCCATATAATCTTTTCATTTGGAGGAGATATAGCATCGTGGTAGGAACATGGAAGACAGCATTCCCCTTAATAGGAGGTAGACGTATTGCACCAACACCACCCAATTGAATTGGGTCATTCACATCATTAAGATTCCTAATATCATCTTGGTGGCCAACTTGGCTACCATTACTCCCATTCACGCTCATCTCTTCCTCTGTTGAAAACGAGCATCACAAACACAAACCAAAGTAAGTCGATTCAACTACAATACAAAAAGATTACCATTCAACTTCAGTAATAGAATTCTAAACAACATCACTCCCTGGCAGTGGTGCCATTTTGATTAACACTCAACTTACATCACTTCCAATTCTAGGTGTAAAGACGATCTTATCTAGTAAAAAGCCCAACAAATAGTTGGGGTCTAACCCACAGGGAGCAGTACAATGTTCAAATTTAATTATGAAGTACAAATGTCGTCTAAGTGGTTATAGGAATAGAAATTATAGAAAACATACAAACAAGTCTAAGGGGATGACAACGAATGTTAGACGGGGGGGTTTTGATTTGCAATTAACAGCTAAAACAAGTACAAAAGTAGGGGAAACAATAATAATAAGAGGAATTCTCGGGATGTTATTGATTATAAGCTAATTACGCTATATGGGTAATTGAGATTTAACAATAACTAAGAATTGGGATTTTAGCTACACATCATAAAAATAGAGAAACGATTACCAAATACATAAGCCATGATCTGGGTAAAGGTTTTCAAGTCTTTACAATGGTCCAAAATGAATAAATTCCAAAACCCACTTTCAAATCTTCAAGTTTGAGCCTCAAAAGCTTCAGAGTCTACAATGGAACTCAAAAACTAAAAGAAAACTCTCACTCTCAAGCTTGGGAACTGTTTCAGAACTCAATTCTCCTGAAATTTCATTTTAAATTTCAATTTATAGTTGCCCAATTTTTTTCCCAAAAGTCCATTGGGTGAAGTAAGTCGGGCCTCGCCGAACAGGTCAGCGATCCGCCCTTTGCTCCTCCTTCGCCAATTTGCAATGGCCATCAGTCCTCCAGGTCCTGTAACTTTGCGCAATCAAAATTGCACTCATGGAGTCATTCAACGATTCACCAACTGCCCATTCCTATTGCCAAGTTGGTTCTTCCCCAGGGCTGGCATGCTGGAACTTTGGGCGAGCTAAAGAGATCACTAGGATCGCTTTTCTTCACTTCTTCAACTTGTTTGCTCTTTTTTTTCCCGGTAGTGTCCTTGCCTTGATCCTTAGCCTACATACCTGTAAATCAATGTTTTATCATCAGTTTAGAGCATAAATTAGGCATTTGAGGACACTAAAACTATCAAAACAAAGTCTTTAATGAGTCGAAATCTCAGACTCATCATTAGGCAAATAGGTGAATCCCCATGTATTTAAAAGTAAGTATGAATAATGTGATTATGTTATGAAGATGATTAGCATAGAGTGTTACTAGATATGCCTTCCATGATGTATGCATGACTAGAGGCGGATGGCCCAAGTCTTGACTAAGGATAAGTGAGGTTACTTAAGGAAGTACTCCTCTTTCATTATGATGATTTATGTGCATCGATTATGCTTATGGTTTGTGTTGAATAACCCTTATGCTTATGTTGTTTATGCAAGTTATCATATTTAGTACATTTTTGTACTAACGCATACTCTTGCCTACATTTCTTATCAAAATGTGGGGTCCGGTGATCTTGATTCACACACTTGTGGCTAGGTTCATAGTTGATCAAGAAGTGAAGATTTGGTGAGTCCTCATAGCATTTGAGGATTGGACCACCCCTTTTTCCTTTATGTCTTTCTTTTCATGTTGGACTATTGTATGGGTTGTGTCCCAAGATTTATTCTTATGTTAGATGGTTTGAGACAATGATGTTAGACTTCCACTCGTTTATGAAAGACTTTGATTGTATGGAAAATGTTTTAAATTTTCGCACCATTTTCTATTACTTTATGTGATGATATGCTAAGTGGCTTGTATAAGGCCTCTCGGGGTCTTATACGCCTTGTTATATCTAGGGGGTACCCTGGGTTGTGACACTCAAGCTAGAGTAGGAGGAGAAGAAAAGAGATGAGGATATAGGGACTTCCTGTCGGCCTCAGCCTCCCAAGTAGCACCCTCAACTAAATGATTCCTCCATAACACTTTTACGGAAGCAACTTCTTTATTCCTCAATTTCTTAACTTGCCGGTCTAAGATCTCAATCGGAACCTCTTCATAGGAAAGATTCTCTTTCAATCCCAAACCTTCTATGGGGACAATGTATGTTGGATCTCCAACAAACTTCTTTAACATAGAGACATGGAAAACCAGATGCACCAATGCCAACTCATTTGGCAAATCAAGTTCATAAGCAACATTACCAACAAGTCTCAAAATTTGATATGGGCCTACAAAACGGGGACTAAGTTTCCCTTTCTTACCAAACCTCATTACACCCTTCATGGGTGAGATTTTTAAGTAAACCCAATCATGCACATCAAATTCAAGGTCTCTCCTTCTAACATCGACATAAGACTTTTGTCTACTATGGGTCGTTCTCAACCTCTCTTAATTAGTCGAACCTTCTCTATAGCCTCATGAACTAGCTCAGGTCCTATCAAGGCAACTTCACCCACTTCAAACCAACCTATAGGAGACCTACACCTCCTATCATAAAGAGCCTCAAATGGAGCCATACCAATACTTGAGTAATAGCTATTATTATAGGCAAATTCAATCAAAGGCAAATGGTCATCCCAATTTCCCTTGAAGTTAATCACACAAGCCCTTAACATATCCTTCAAAGTTTGGATGGTACATTCTGCTTGCCCATCGGTTTGTGGATAAAAAGTCATGCTAAGCTTAACTTTAGTGCCAAGACCCTTTTGGAAAGATTTCCAAAATTGAGAAGTAAATTGGGTACGTCGATCGGAGATAATGGACAAGGGCACTCCATGCAACCTCACCATTTCCCTCAAATACAACTTAGCATAATCTTCCACCGAATAAGAAACTTGACGGGAATGAAATGGGCTGACTTCGTCATTCGGTCTACTATAAGCCAAATCAAACTATATTATTGCCGAGTACATGGCAACCCCACTATGAAGTCCATATTTAAATCTTCCCACTTCCAAGTAGGAATGCTAATGTCTTGGGACAAACCTCCCAGTTTTTTATGCTCAACATTCACTTGTTGGTAATTAGGACACTCGGCCACGAATCCCGCAGTATCCTTCTTCATCCCATTCTACCAATAGATCTCCTGCAAGTCATGATACATTTTGGTGGCTCCTAGGTGAATGGAATACCGAGAACTATGGGCATCCGTTAAGATTTGTTCCCTCAAGTCATCAATATTCGGAACACATAAACGACCTTGATATCTAAGCACACCATCTCCCCCTTGGGAGAAAGCCTCAACGGATTTCTTAAGCACCGCTTCTTTCAATTCTACCAAAATTGGATCAAGACCTTGCTTGGCTTTCACAACCGCCAATTCGGAACCATTATGAACCATAACACCACCCATGGTGGAATCCACTAATTGAATACCTAATTGGGCCAATCTATTAGCATCTCGAGCCAACTCTTTTCTATAATTATCAACATGTGCAACACTACCCATGGATAACTGACTAAGAGCATCCGCCACCACATTTGCTTCATGGGGGGTGATAGAGAACACTCATATCATAATCTTTCAATAACTCGAGCCACCTTCTTTGGCGAAGATTTAAATCTTTTTAGGTAAACAGATATTGCAAACTCTTGTGGTCGGTGAAAACATCCACATGAACACCATACAAATAGTGGCTCCAAATCTTTAAGGCAAATACAACCGCCGCTAATTCGAGGTCATGGGTAGGATACTTCTTCTCATGGATCTTAAGTTGCCTTGAAGCATAGACAATAACCTTAACATTTTGCATAAGCACACATCCCAGCTCAATTCTAGAGGCATCACAATAAATAACAAAACCATCCGTGTCAACACTGGAGTGGAGGTAAGTTTATCTTTCAATTCTTGAAAACTTTTCTCACAAGCTTCAGACTATATGAACTTGGCCTTCTTTTAAGTCAAAGCCATCAAAGGAGAAGCAATGGAGGAAAACCCCTCAACAAACCTTCTATAGTGGCCTGTATAAGGCCTCTCGGGGTCTTATACGTCATGTTACATATAGGGGTACCCTCGGTCGTGACATAAATATGAAGTTCAGGAAAGAAATTTCAAATCAACATAAAACTCGAATCAAATAAAATTTCGTATTTCAAATACAAACAACTAGATTTCGTTTGCAAAAATGGAACCAAAATATCCCTATAACCCACCGCATTCACAACATCATAAAAAAAAAAGAATCATATTTTAAAGAAATCTAAAATGTAAATAAACAATCCAGTAAACCATATGGATACGACACGACACTAAAAGACAGGCAAAAAAAAGGAAACTGATGTAAAACTTAAAAAAAAGTCACCTATAAAGATAGATGAAATTTTGAAATAAAGGAGTAGCAAAAGAAAATTGTGAAGAGACCTGTAGTTGGCCAACACTATTATCTATTCATAATACGACATTAACATTTATTTCAGCCATAAAAAGAGATGTGGAGGAAATTTGAACAAAAACAGAAAGAAAAAAAACATATCTAAAATTAATTGTAACACCCAATTGACAAGATGCAAAAAAACTAAAACAATATAATTATCCTTCCTCTTCTTTAAAATATACAAACAATAATCTGTGCAGATAATACTTGAGGGTGGGAATGGCTAGTAAATGTTAAGACAAATGATAATTTCATTTTAAAGATTATTTTGACTATTATCGTTTTTTATTTTTGTTAGTTATTACCTTTTTCAAATAGTAATTATAATACCCTTTCTATAATATTAATTATTAATACCTTTCTCGAATAATAATTATAATATTATTTTCTATATAAGTGATTTTCTATTAAAATGTATTTGTAAAATTATCAAAAAATTTACTTTTACTTATTTTCTTAGTAATAAATTATAGACTTAAGTCATCGAGGGCCTCTTAAAGTAATCCATATAATTAATTTAGACAACTTATCTTATACTTGTTCCAATTGAACACCTTATGTGTTCAAAAGTGATTCCTACTAGACACAAAATGCTGACATGACAAAAAAAAGTGTATTTCACTCTGCTTAAGCTCGTAAAGCCATTAGAATAATATTGTTTTTCTTTTTCTTTCTAACTTAAACATATATATTAATAAATAATAATATTATTTTTTTCAAAAAAAGTCTTCTCAATTCTCCCCCATCTTCCTTATTGTAACTGTTCCATTCATTTCTTTTGTACAAACCCAACCCCTCCACCTCTCTCTCTTACTCTCTCAAATTCTTCTCCTACTTTTTCCTTCTTCTTTTTATAAGTAGGTCTAATTAAAGTTACAAATATTCCGATGAAGCTTTATTGTTTTCAAAGTTAATAATACTTCATCGAATCAATTGATTATTTTTTTTACAAAAAAATATTATCTTTTCTGCAAAAAAATATTATATTTTCTTGTAATTGTGATAAATGATTAGTAGTGGAAAGAAGATGAAGATTACGACCAGAAGATTTTCATGCTGTAAGAATGAAAGTGAATGAGGGGTTAGCTTAGCTGAACAACAATGTTGTATCATGGTAAAAGAGATAAGATTTGATGAAGAAGAAAAAAGGGGTGGAGACGATGGTTTACTGGCAAGGCACAACGACCCAGTTGAAAGGGAACGGAGAAGAAGAAGCATGGAGACGATGATTTACCAGTGGACGTAAATCAGTGGACAGGGAAATCAAGTCTGACGGAGTAGAAGAAGGAGGGTGGGGTGGGTTAATTAAAAATAAATTTTGTTTTCTTTTAATTGTTTTTGGATTATTTAAATAGATTTTTTTAAAGAATCAATCCAATCTCCACTTGTCAGTGTTTCTTTGGTCCATTTTCTATGTATAATGCATTGAGATGCACGCATGTTTGTCTTTTTATTCAATATCATTTTGTATCAAATAGGTACAAATTTGTTAAAATATAAGTGTTCAATAAGTACAAATTTAAATTGAGGTGTTTAAATGAAATATAAGAACAACTTTAAGAGGCTGCATACGGTTTAAGCCTAAATTATAAATTATAGAATTGAATGTAAATGACATGTGATATCTTGTAGGGCTGTGTATCAGTTAGTTCGGTTTGGTTTTGAAGTTTATCGGTTTGACTTACTGGTTATCGGTTTGTAGAGATGCTAAACCGTTATAAAACCATTAAGATACTGACTTATCTGTTATTGATGGTTATCAGTTTGTTTATCGGTTTAATCGTTGAGATTTGACACAAAACCATTGAAAATCACTTAAAAGCAAGGTGAATGGCCAAATGAACGAATGCGCGTGAGTTCACAAGTTACATGTTTACCAGCAAACACTTTTACATTGTAGAATAACCAAGAATTTGGGACAACCAGAAATAAAAGTAGGAAATAAACTCTAAGTCAAAGACTTTATATACAAAATGGTATAAATATACTTATTTAATTTATGATCGGGTTATCGGTTAAACCGTTAAGAAAAAGCACAAATCGTTAAGAAAGCGATAACAGATAACAAAAAAAATCAAATCGTTATCAAAACCGCTAAATCAATAACCTATTACGGATAAATCAATAAATTATTTTCGGTTCGATTATCGATTTTGGTTTGATTTTTAACCGCACTAATGTTTTTGCTTCATGCCCACCTTTTAAAACAAAGCTAAAGGTAGGATAAATTGAAATGTTGTGGTTTACTCGTCAATTCAAGTAGACGGAAGCTGCTCTCAGTCATCACATACTAAATTGTTTTCCCCCCTCGAAGCATCGGTGACATTGTAAAACATTCCCTCCAACTTGAACTTTCCGGAAATTTCGATATTTGTCTTCCTTCCCCACTCTGCAACTTCTGCTCCAGCCTCTTCAATGGTCCTCTATGATATCTTTTTTACTTTCGTTCTTAATTTTGCGAAGCCATCTCTATTGGGTTGACGTGTTTTGTTTATTCACAATTTCAGGAAGAACAAGCTTCAAGTAGTAGTAGTACTGGGGCATCGTCATCTCAACTACAACCTTCATTAGATGATTGTTTGAAGCTACTTAGAGGAGAAAGGGATGAACAGAGGTTAGCGGGTCTACTTCTTGTTACCAAATTTTGCAGTAAAGATGACCATACAGCCATTCGCAAGGTTTACGATGCCCTAGGACCTCAATTCCTACACCGACTTCTTCGAACTGGTAAACGCTCTTTTTCTTCACCCAATTTTAGATTGCTAGTTAAGTGTTCACAATTTCATTTTCACTGTTCTCACTCTCATTGCTTTGCATTCGGTTTTTTCCTACACACCGTAAAACTGTAGTCAAGTGTCTTTCTTATTCCCTTTTCGGCCAAAGCTTGTACTTTAAGAATGCAAGGTTACTTCCACTCCATCCTCAAATTTGTATTTAGGGTTCCTCGTCTTGATTTGCCTTAAAATATAAATTACTTACCAGTGTGCGATGAAACGACCCCAATTAGAGTGTTCAAGTTGCTGTTTGGGATTGAGTTGTAATTTATTGATTGGTTGGAATTTTTTAATCTGAAATTGCTTCCTTACAGGAATAGGGAAAGGAAGTGATGTCAGGAGCGATAATCGTGATGCCTACTTGCAATTGTCAATCACAGTTCTTGCAGCATTTTGTAGAGTTCCCCAGATTGCAGCTTCTGAAGAAATGATTAATAAGATTCCTCTCATTCTAGAGACAATATCCAGAGAGTATGTTTTCTACTGAATCTTTCATTGGCAATTTCAGTTCTGTAGTTTTTGATGCTGTTATTAATTGGTGAGAGATTCTTTTAGTAGTTTTCTATTGTGTCGGAGAGCTCAGGTGATCCAGTGAGATGTTTCTGTGCGGTGCATTTGCTGTATTACAAGTACATTTGACTTCTCCATTCTCCTTCAAAATGTGTAACACTTAGCATCTTGTTTACTCTTCCAGAGCAGGATCACCTATCATTGAAGACTGCTATGAATATTTGTTTTTGGTCTCAACGGCGAGTGAAGAAGGGGTTCAAACCTTGTACAAATCTGGTGGCTTGAATGTGCTAGCTTCGCAAATGATGATTCTACCCAATGGTATTTAGTTTGATCATCGGAAACATGTTACTTTTCTATGGATCACAGAGGCACCTTTTTGCTTCAAGCTTTCCATTGTCTCTACATAGATTCAACCTGATTTTGTTTCTGAATTTGATCCTTCTTTATTTTTGAATTGTGTTCAGGTTCTCATATGATTGAACTTTCTCTGAGACTTGTGCAAATCATTGTCATTAAGCTACCCTCAGAAAATGTTTATTCTGAGCATCCAACTGACCTGTCAATGGTGGTGAGTCTACCAGAACTGAGACCCTCTGATAAAGTCTTTTGGTGCAGTTGTTGGATGCTCAATTTACAGCATACTGTGTATTTTCATGTATCTCTGTCTACACAAATTTTTGTGCACTGAATTTGTATGTTATATATGTTTGTGGTAGGTGTGTGCAGTGGCAGAGCAGTTTGCTGTACTACAGAATGCACTGAAATTTGAAGCGCTTCACCTCCTATCAACTATCCTGTCCAACAGAAATTCTGTATGTTAGTTACTTTATATTAAGCACATGTATATGTACTTCTGGTGTAATCTGGTCAAGTATCCTTACTGGCACTCTAGCAACTATATTAAATTTTTTCAAAATCTTCTGTTTTATGATTTTCTTGTTTTGGATAAGCCAATAGACTGTTTCATTTGTTGTTATCAGTACCATATTTACTAGTAGTCCCTTCCTGATCTGGCAACTTCTCTAGCTTTGTTCTTTATAATGTCTAGAGATATTCATAATATTTGTATTTATCATTCATATTAAAAAGCATTTGAAATGAATGTCTTAGAAATGCTTGTATATCCTTAGGAATAGAATTGTAAAAGAATACAGTCGAAAAAGCCAATCAAAATGTATGGTTGTATATGTAAAGTGAAAATTGGTAGATAAATCGATTGATGTAGCACATTCCTACTTATTGGGATATGCTCTTAGTGATCTTTTACAATATATAGTTGACCTTTAGAAGAAGGTTTGATACATTTTATCTTGCTTTCAGTCATAAGTTCCGTGTTTTCCTTGAACCCCATGTATGCTCCTTTGTCATGTCTCTATTGTTTGGAATCTGACTGACCTTTACAAACATTTTACAGGCACCTGTATATGATGCTCTTAAGCAATGGAAAATGATGTTTGGTCAACAAATTTGCGGATTGGTATTGTGGCTATCTTGCAAAATCGAGTTGGTATGTTAACATTAACACATAAATATATTTCTTTGTCCTTTTTTCATAAATTCGTCAACTTTAAATATAGTGCAATTTTTTTTCATTTTTCCCTGTGAAAATGATTTTTGTTACTTTAAGAGAATATGTGAGTGAACATAGAGGCCTAGCATATCTATAAGATGAGTGTCGAAGAAATGCTGATGTTGAGATAAATTGTACTCATAGAGATTATTGAAGATCATAATTATCATATCAGACACAGGGTGCAAGTAGTCACTAGTCACATAGAGGATAGATGAGAGTAGGTTGCATGAGATGATTTGACCATGTCTTACATAGTTCATTTTCCATAGGTGTAAAACTGTGATAATTGAAGTTGCTAAGACGGGATGAGATAGATTCAAATCATGTGGATTAAAATTTTGTCAAAAGACCTACAATCTATTGGAATCAATATGGATTTAGGTAATAATAGAACACATGGAAGCAAATGATCATTTCTAAAGTCGCCTGAGCTACTTTTAAATGGCTTTCTTGCTTGGTTTTTGGATCGAAACTAGCCATGCGTTGGTTAAAGTGTATAGATCCTCTCTGTATTAATTATGACTAAATTAAATCCACCAAAAAAGGGATTTGACTGTAGTCTGTTCAATAGAAGCCTAAGTTGCTCGGACCCTTCACTTTTGGTGCCGCACTTGTGTCGACACAACATGTGTGTGGGTGTGGGTGTGCGTGTGTGGGATTTGTGTCTGATTTGGTCAACCAATTTTGGGTACTTTGACCAAAATCAATGGGAAAGTCTAGACAGTTTTAATGATTTTTGTAATCAAATACAAAAAGTAAGGTGAAATTGAAGAAAATGAAATACCTTTTATATAGAAGTTTCTATGTCACTTCTTTTCCTTTAATCTCCTTACAAGATTCTCCTCAAGTTCTCCACATAATATCTCATAATTTAAGTTTTGTAACTCTATTTTTAGATATTTTAATTATTTTTAGGCGAATCCCCGCACCCGTATCCATACATGGATCCATATCCCCAATCTTAAAAATTAGATCATGAAGGATCCGACCTCTGGATTGGACACCCGTACCCGAGTCCGAGTAACTTAGGTAGAAGCAAGGATGACTCGGTAGAATTTATGATCTAAAACAACTATTGTGAATAACGCTTTAAATTTGATTAATAATTTTCTTATAAATTTTTAAGGCAATGGGATCAACAGCCAGAAGATTAGAATCCAATGCCTTAGTTTTCTTTACTTTTGGTGTAAACAGGATGTGGTAGGGGATACGGTAGACATAGTTGACTTCATAGGTAACTTGTAAAGTTTTTTGTTGAGTAGTCCTCACTGAGGAAAGTGCACACACCATGTGTGCATTGTAAAATGTTCCTCATTATCTTTTTTTGACGAGTTTTTTGTGAATACAAAATTACGTTTACTCAATATTTTTTTCTTAGATAATTTGAAGTTTATTCGTATAGATTCTTAAAATGCCAAATGAAGTAGTTTATGATATATTTATAATCAATTTTTTTCATTGACATGATAGCCAATTTGTGTAATTTTCTTGAGATGTTGATAAGTAAGATTTTATTAATTTTAGTTTTAAAAGTTTTCAATTGAGTCAACTATTACAGAAATTGTTGAAATAATATATAAGCAAAGTAGATATTATCGAAACTAAGCGTTGTATTATTTATTTAACAGTTGTGTCAGTAACAGAGATTTATGTTTTGAACCAACTGTTGTATTAGTTATGCAGAATTGTATTTTGGGATTAACTGGACTAATAAACCATATGTTTAGGGTCAAATGAGCTTTATTATTAGGCCTTAATATCATAAGGTTAAGTTACATTTTCATTTGTTATGTTGTCCCTTCCATTTGGCGTTGCTCTATATTTTTAGAAAAAAAGTTGTAGCGGGGGAATATATCACTGATATTCTTGTTCATTAACTGTTGTGTCAAACACTCCAGTCGCATTCTCAATGGTATATGAGCTTAATCGCGTCAGTAATGACTATCCCATGGTTCCTAAGTTGGGCATTTTACAATTTCAGTTAAATTGTGAATGGTTTTGGTCAAATATGAAGTTGCTTTGAGGTCCTTCTGTGTTTGTGCTTTTTTTTTTTTTTTTTAATTCTCCTTTCTCCTCGTTTCTATGAAGCACCTTCACATAAACTTCATGCTCTTGTTCTGGCTGAGTGCGTCATATCAATTGTTGGTGAACGGTGGCTTATTGGGGAGATGAACTTAACTGGATCTCAGGTTTCCCTGCCTGCTGACAGGTAAAGCAGAATTTCATGGTGTTGAATATGTCTTTCTCTTGCTTTAAGTTGCCTCCTCCCTGGCTTTTCTTTGAGTTGGGACGTGGAAAGCACTAAGTGTCTGCATTTATTAGGTGTATTCTGCTTATTCTGGAGTCGTCAAGGGTTGAAATTGCTGTTCTTCTAAATGACCTGGCATACTTAAAATATGAAGCCTCCAACGCATCCTCAAATAGAGAGAACATTCTTGTGAAGCAGAGGAATCTTGGTGTAGCCTTCTCTTTGGTTGAAAAAATAATTAAACTAATTTCTAGTTTTGGTGGAGAAGGTATGTGACAATATTTGTGGTACAAAAGTATTTCTTATATTTTTTGATACTTTTCAGAAAAATATTACTGAAAAGATTAACATGGAACATGATTTATGCTGTAATAGTTAAAATTTTAAAAACTAAGGTCATCTCCACTTGCACTACCCTTTATCGGTAATATTTGTCAAATAGGAAGCCTGATCTGGGACAGAGGGTGTGCTTCATTTGCATGTTATGCTTTGCTGTTATTTCTTGATCAGTAAAGAGAGATGTTAGGAGGTGACTTATGAGCTGATTAGTTAATGAAAATCATTTGCAGAGTGTGAGAGCACTTTCACAAAAATCATTTCTGGGCTCAATGAGACAATTGGTGTTGTTTTGGACTATCTACGAGATGCTAAGGTACTATTGTCCATCAGTACATAGGAGAACAATTATAGTAAGTCTGCTCATACAATAATGATTCAACACAGGAGCATGGACAGATCAAATGGGATGATCTTCTAGAAGCAGTGCGAGTGATTGGAAGGTATGAATCCACCTTTCCTTCTGTGTGCATATTGCAAAAGAAGTAGAAAAGTCGGTCTTCATAAAAATAGTCCCTGAGATAAATGTTTGTTTTGGCACTGTAATTAATATCAACCATACCTATCCTTATAGGTGATATTCTTAGAGAAATTAAGCCTTCCAATGAACAGATTTAGCAAAATCCGTGCTAGATAGCTTTCTAGTTTTTCATTCTTAAAATTGGGATCAATTGCTGCTTCTGCTTGTGTTTGATGGCCTACTTGTTCTTGTTCTTTTCAATGCTTTTCTGCTATTTACTTGCATTTACTTGTTTCTCTTTTCTTTGGATGTATTGGGTCATAATCATATCTGCTGACAAGCTTTTTTCCCTATTTCATTGTTCATTCAAATAGGAAATTCTTATACTTCTAATTCAACTTCTTGTTGTAAATGGATGCAATTGCATATCTGTACGTTGCAGATGACTTGAACTCTACAAGTCCTTGTTTCATCTGCTAGCTGGAGAGTTGTAGATATTTCCTGCCATCTTGAAATTTGTGAGGAAGTTGAAGTTTAACTGGTTCCAATAAAGGCCTGGTGCCATATTAATGTAATGAAGATTGAATTTGTCACTATCCAAAAATTGGGGAAGTGATGACACCTATGAGAACCCCCACCAATGGGTAAGCCAACCTAGTCACAATCCCAAAATGAAGAATCAAACACGCGAAAGTAATATTTAAAACCAATACCTAGCGTTTTCAAAAACCTTTTTGGGGCAAGTCTCAGAGCGGGTCGTACCAAAAACGCTCTTGAGGCACAAATTAAAGACGTAGATCCATAGGGCGTAAGTCCTAGAATTTGAGGCTTAAGCTCTGTGTGTAAAAACATAAGTCTGTGTGTAAAAACATAAGTCCTAGGCGTAAAAATGTACGGCCCGGCGTTATTGTTTTTTTAAAACCTTTTAAATCATATTTTTTTAATCATTGGTGTAATGATATTTCTCAAATACTAATTATAAAACTTTTTTTTCTATGTTATTGATTAATAATACCTTTCTCAAATACTAATCATAATATTTTTTCTATATTATTAGTTATTTATTAAATTTTATTTGTAAAATCATTGAGACTACACCCCGTAGATCCATGGGACTTACGCCCCGTGTCTCGGGGCTTACGCCTCGCCCGTACTGCATAAAATGCCTCGTCTCATGCTCCTGCCTTTTAAACACTGGTCATAACATGATCTTTTTCATAAAAACTCATAACAAGGTGGAAAATCCATCCAAACTCTTCCCAAAACTTGGTGTCACTAGTACAAACCTTTAAGAATGCGAATACAACTCTATAAAGCTCTATAACATCGGTAAAGAAACAACATAAAATGAAAAGATAAGAGGAGACATAGGAAGACTGCGGATCAACCAGACAACTACCTTGGGATCTTAGTAATATTCCCCGGACAACTACCAAATCACAGGCCTAAAGTACTCGGCTCTACACAACAAGGTGCAAAAAGAAAACAAGCATGAGTATGAGCTTACGTGTACTCAACAACATCGCCGAGTGATCCAAATTTGAAGTGATGTCGAGGGTTGGTCCAAACTGCTATGCTCTGATACTTATTACAATTACTACTCAGTTCAACTACAATAGACACGGACTAGCAACTAATGCCAACGAAAACATAAACAAGTCAAGTCCATATATCTCAAAACCACAACCAAAACAAGATAAGCATAGCAAAGTCACCTTGACAATAATTCAATCATTTTCCACACCATAACAATACAAATTAGATAGAAATGATGCGATGAAATACGTATTCTCTCAACTGATGAGAAACATGACCGACTACCTAAGTTGCTCGAACTCAGACGTGGGTGTTCGATATGGGTGCGGATCCTCTATGATCTAAATTTTAAGATTTGGGGATACAAATCCATGTATGGATACGAGTGCGGAGATTCGACTAAAAATAATTCAAATATCTAAAATAGAGTTATAAAACCTAAATTATGAGATATTATGTGGAAAATTGAGTAGAAATATTGATCAAGAGGAGACACCTAAAAGGAGATAAAAAGAAAGGAGTGACAATAGAAATTTATATATACAAGGTATTTCATTTTCTTCAATTTCACATTAGTTTTATTTTGAATTTGATTATAGAAATCATTTAATTTTTTTACACTCTACAGTTTCTCAGCAAATTTGGTCAAAGTACCTAAAACTAGTTGACTAGATCGGATACAGATCCCACACCCATGTTGTGTCGACATGGGTGCGACACCGAAAGTGAAGAGGCCGAGCAACTTAGCTTGCTACCATAATGTAGTTTGTTGGGATCCATGGGGGCTCACGAAGTTCATATGCCTTCTCCAAATCCTGCCCACAAGCCATCAGAGGCTATCATATCATTGCTCAATTTGTATCTTGGCCATAGGCCATTGGAGGGTATTCCAAGGAAGGCACTATAGCTCATACTTGTATCACATTACATCTGGGGAATCCGTAATGGAGCATGCTGTTAAGGAATTTGAAGAGGTAAGATAGTAAAGGCCTTGTGATTCATGTTTTGTTCCAATCATCTGACCCATACTGTGGTCCTGCATGAGGAAAAAATAATCAAAAAAGGTTATGCTACAATGTAGGGCATTCGTCAAACGACTAACAGATGCTAGATTAAAAGGAGAACCAGGGAAGTAAAGAATAGAGTCTAGGGTGACAGAAGATAGGGGTTTGACTTTTCCAACCCCTTTTGGTTTTGTTTGGATCCCACTGGCTAAAGTAATAGCAGGAAGAGATTGTGAATAAACAATATCGGACAAAAGTGATTTATTACTAAAGATATGATCAGAAGCCCCCAAGTCCATGACCTATGATCCAAGAGTACTAGACTGTGACACACAAGCAAAAGAATTACCCGCAACAGAAACATCAGGTTGTGCAACCGAAACTACTTGTGGAGACGTTTGCTTATTTGCACAAAACTGAAGGAACTCATCATATTTTGTCTGAGCAATATGAGCATTGTTGGATGGTTGATTAGGTTGAGCACCATATTGGTGGAAATGTTTGTTTACTTGCGCGATTTCGAAGGAGCTCATTATATTCCTTCAGAACAATAGGATCATAACTAGGTAGTGGACCATGCAAAATATAACATATGTCACGAGTGTGTCCAAGTTTATGACAATGACTACACTTGGATCGAGGTTTCCCAAAACGCCCTCCCCCTCACCGATTTTCCATACATTGATATGTACGCTTTTCTATGGTTTGAGATGCGAGAATAGAGGATTTAACAGTGGGTGATGAAACTACTTTGTGACTGGGAGGTGCAGCAAGACGAAGTAGACGAGAAAATAATTCACCGATTGTGGGAACTGTAGGGCTAGCTAAAATTTGATCACGCACTAAATCATGGTTAAAAGGAAGTCCAGCAAGAGCAAGAACTTAAAACAATGTATGTGTTCTTGTTGCTTTTCCACATTCGTAGTGACTGGCATCAACGTGTCAAATTCCTCCATAACTGCCTGTTCCTATCCCAAGTAAGTAAACATATCAGATTCTTGTTTGTTTTAGTTGGTCAGCTGAGAAATCACATCATAGAATCGAGATATGTCATTAGTGTATCAGTGTATGAAGCACAAGCCTTTTCCCAAACTGTATAACACGTTTGGAATGGGCGAAACAGGGGCATCAAAACTTGGAATCAATAGAACGCCATAGGACACTACATAATTGAGTATCCACTTTGGCTTTTGCATCTTCCTTACTAGTCTTTGCCTTTACATCTACCACACAAGTCTTGTTCGTTAAGTGATCTTGGACACCTTGACCCTTGCACCTGACTCAGCAGGAAGCCCAAGCTAAATAGTTTGAACTTCCCAATAAAAGTTCTGATAGGGCTAGAACTTCCAATCCCAATATTTTTTGAACCAAAAACATCACACCCAAAAGACATTATGCTAAATTTGTCTTGAAAACAACAAAAAACACTTGATTATAGAGATCTAATTGTCGAAAAATTCAAATCTCAAAGAAAATTCGTTGAAAACAGCATGGAATTAGCCAGAACCCTAATTCTGGCGATCAGATCTGGTCAAAAACAGTATGGGTCTGGTCGGAATGGTTGGACGACCCCAACAGGCAAAACAATTCTCAAAAAATTTGATTGGAACGGCCCTCACACGCCGGCGCGTGAGCCAGATCTCTCCGGAAACTACCACCTTCGATCGGCATGTGAGAGCGTGTGAGGTGACATTTTCCGGTGATTGTGGCTGAGGTTTAGTTGCGAGAACTTTTCGATCCTTGTGGTGGTGTTGGTTTTCACACTACACCCACAAAATGAAAAAAATAAAAAATCAGACCCAACAACCACCGGAAATTGACATACAATGACTTGTTTGTTCTCACCAATGCTCTGATACCATGAGAGAAATATATGAGAAAAGTATTATTGAATTGTGTATCAAAATTGTTACATTGAGACCCTATTTTTGACACTACATTGGAATCCTTTTCCAACTAGGATTCCTATTCCTATTCTTATTCCTATTCCTATTCCTATTCCTATTCCTATTTTAAGTAGGAATGTATATACAATCAATACACTAACACTTTAAAAAAGAGTCAAAAGAAAGTCTCAACTTGCCTTGATCAAATTCGACAAGTCAAATTATAGTTTTACCCTTCCTCAAAGCCTTTGAAGGAGCACAATATGGTCAAATATGTAATCTACATAAGACAACAAATCGTAGACGCCCATATTGCTATAGCGTACAAGGGGGAAATTGAACTTGTCCTTGAAAATCATGTTATCCATACAATAATGAACCTAGAATTGAAATTTCATCGAAAATGGAGCTCAAGTTGACCTTCAAATCATCAAAATACAATTTCATAACTTTAGCCCAAAAATTCTCTATATCCCCAATTTAAAGTATTGATTCAAAGGTGAAATCATCTATATAGTATCGTGGAATGCGTAAATAAAGGTTTAGAAACATTCTCAACAAAGAAAATCTTGAAAATCCCCTTTTGAATCACCCAAAAATGTGATTCCAAGCTCTCAAAATCGAGTTATGAAGATAGTGTTTGAAAATGGACATTTAATTACCCTTTTGCGATCGCAGTGGGTTTCTCAAGAAAGCGAGGCTGACCCCTCCTGACCATCACAGTTGCGACGCCAACTTCGCGAATGCGAAGAACAACTCAGACCCAACTTAACACTTCATAATTTCGGTCCCCTTCGGGATGACCAATATAGCTCCTTCGCAAAAGCAAAGAAGAAAACACCTGCACCAACAAAATTGAAAAACCAGCAATTGCATCAAGATTCAAATTTCCAAACGGACACTCTAGATTCGTTTGGAACCACGTGAAGACAAACCTAATATGCTGCTAGATTGGAAACGATGTTCTGGACTTGATCGAACCATTAAAACACTAATTCAAGGTCATTTTGACTAAATGTTGATCGAGGCCAACTCTTAACTTCTAAATTTTCAAACTTCCTTCCAATGATATGAACTCACCTGAATGCCTCAGGACCGAACCAAAGGTCCAACTAGCTCAAAAAAAAAAACTAGCTCAAAAATCACCCTTCAAAACTAACGGAACAGTTAGAATTTCGTTCAGAGCTCATCTTCCTCAAATGTTGACTTTGGTCAGCCATTTCAACTTTCCAAAATAAAAACCCATCCAAATCACGACCAAACACCTCGGGAACCAAGACACCCACCATCGCAGGCAACAAATACCATAATGAAGCTATGGGGAGGGGTAAAACAGGCAAAGCACGTTAAAATCTTCATCAATGAAACTAACAAAATAATGAAATGGCAAAGGGTCAAATACACCCTTGTACTATCATATTCATAACTAGTTTTAATACACTCCTCATTATACTTCGGTCTAAATATACCCCTTTCATTATACTTTATGTCCAAATAGACCCCTCCCACTATATGTTGGCACAAATTTACCCTAAATTTTGATGGAGGGATACAAATCAAATCAGAATCAATTACCAACAATTTTAAATAATTGATTCCTTTAGAAACACACCCGATCCGACCCTACCCAATTTCTTTTCTTTCCTTTCATCTTCTCTTTTGTAGCCGGAAAAATGGTATGTCCGACAATAATCACCAGAAAATCAGCCAAGCAAGCTTGTTTTGCTGAAGTCACTTTTGCCTGTGACATTTTTCAAATACTACTTTCATTTGAAAATTGTTAACTGATTTTTTCTTTAAGAATGCCTATTTTTCATTATTCATTTCTGATTGTGATTCTTTGGTAGGCATTACAGTGCCACATACTGGGTTGGTTAAATGACAGCAAGTAGAGGGATTCTTTGTTCTTTGAAATAGTAAACTAGCTTGTAACATCAACTCGAAACTGTCCTATGCATAGCTGTCAAGTTGCTGAAACTTGATCTAGCATCAACTCCAAAAATGAATAATTGGGAATTGTAGCCAAAAAAATAAGCGAACATCTCCAATTTTCCCACTACTGCACAATGAACTAGTAGCAAATAAAAATCTAAAAAATATGAGATTCTAATATACATGTAAGACACCAAGCCAAACAGATGATTAAACCCACAGTTATTAGCTATGGCATTGTTTCAGTCCGTCACAGCAAGTGTTTCACAACTGGGATTTCTGAAATCGAAACAATATCCAGAGTCCAGGTTTTTCACTCCATTGGCAACAAGATCTCATTTAAACTACAATTTTTGGTGTATCACGGCTGGCATTTGAGAAAGAGAAGATGGAGGATTGCTGGACATACCATTTTTCCGGCCACAAAATAGGAGAAGAAGATGAAAAAATGGTCGGGTTAAAGGGGTGAATTTCTAAAGAAATCGGGTATTTAAAATTGGGGGTAGGTCATTTGATTCTAGGCTTTACATGTTCTATGTCAAAATGAAGGCTAAATTTGTGCCAATATATAATGGGAGGGGTATATTTGGACCGAAAGTATAACATAAGGGGTATATATAAACCAAAAGTATAGCTAGGGGTATATTTAAACTATTTTTTGGTAGTACAGGGGTATGTTTGACCCTTTTCCTATAATGAAATCCTAAGGTTGAATTGACTCTACAAGGACCTCATATATCACAATGAGTTAATGAAAAAATACACTTTGCACGACTCGCAACACTACGTGGAAAGGTAGTGCGAGTGTGTTTCCCAAGTTGACACGACTCACAATTTAATCTGGATAAGACTAGACAAACTAGACACCATCTTCTGTAGCATGAATAAATTCGGATTTCCCAAACGCTTGTGAATTAAGTCAGGAGGAGAGGGAGGATCTGTAACTGGACATGCTGTGAAGGAATTAGGAGAGGTAAGGTAGTAGAGGCCTTGTATATCCCGCGCCAATCTTCTGTCCCGTACTGCGGTTCATATTCCTATTCTAATAGATTTGATTCCATGAGGGAAATTTTTTATCAAGTAGTGAATGTCTTTTGTTCTTTCAGCTATCTCGCAGAAGCACCAGATGCATGTAAAGATAAGGTCATAGAACTCCTAGCTTATATGCTTTCAATTGAAGGGGAAGATGAATTGAGGTTTGGCGTTTCTGTTACTGTTTTTCCAAGCGCAAATATTTCTCTCAATCTCTTGAAAATGCAGCTGACATGGAACTTCTGACATGGTTTCAAATGGCAGTCCTTTTTATTCCATCTGTTTTTTGCTACCAATGCTGTGTCAAATAACTCTCAAGACTGGAGGATGTAAAATTTTAGCTTCCTCAGGTGCATTTAGAGAAGTGAGTCTCACTTTTGTTCTAATTTCTGAAATCAATACAAGCATATTCACAGTCTCTATGAACCAATATTTTGTATGATAGCTGGCAAGCCATTCATATGTCCCCTTTTCGTCTCTTGATTTTCCGAGGGAATGTATTTAATTTGCAGGTTGTTGGTTACCTCATTGCTTTGATTGACCAAAACAATTTTACATCTGAGGACAATGGTTCTATATTCTTGGCTTGCGATACAATTTTGAATCTTCTTCTAAAGGTAGTTTTCATGCTGTGCTGCAGTACCTTAATTGATGAGTTAGTTATATTTGTATGATGTTACCGACAATCATGCCTTCTCATGAACAGCAGGAACAAATTAAATTTCCCTCAGATGATCCCAGTTTTATCAGACTTTTAGTAGCATTGTCACATTGGGCGGGTAATATCTCTAACTCAGATTTTTGCACTTGCCGAGCCTGATCTCATTATTTCAACTGTTGAAATTTCTTGGTTTCTATTCTTTCATATTTCCTATCTGTAGCATCATCCAAAAAGATGAGCAATTGATACCCATCAGCTTTTAGCGAAGAGGTGTTAACTTTTAAATGGCCCTGTCCCTAGCTGAGTACATTCTGCGCAAATTATAGATTAGATGCTCAAAGTCTCTCAAAATTGGTAATGTTAAGATGCTGCTTGAAGTCAGTTAATGACTTACTGCTGCTTAATATGATTTGAAACCAATGTACTTTCGTATTGAATTTGTTAAAAGCGGGAAAAGGGTCTCTTTGACATAACACAAAGTTGCAAGTATGTTATGTTTGCATTATATGCACAAATAGGCACATAGTTCCAAATATGTTTTGAGTGCCAACATAAATAGCATTTTAATTTGTTTAGATTCAAGAAATTTGCTAATGGGATCAAATCTGCCCTTCATCTCTTCTCACAAATCAAATATGCATATATGAAACCACAAAACTGCAAGGTGGAAGCTCCATTTTTATGGGTGTTTTAAGTCTCGTCTATGAGTTTCATCAAGTCTACACTCGGACAAACTTTGAAGTAGGTAGCATTTGTAGACATCGAAATTTTGTGGGACTCTACAAGAGGTGTTCAATTCTAGTTGGGACTTTACAAGATGTATTCGATTCCAGTTATAATACTTGGACGCTACTCTATCCTTAACCCTATCTTATGCCTATATGATGGGTATTATATTCCCTTTAAGAGATTCTAGAATATCTCGTCAACTCTTGGGATATTCATAAAGAGATGAAGATATGCCAAAGTCTTTTTGATAATCAAATCATTTAAGAAGATCCACAAATCCTTTCATGGAGATCAAGTCCAAATCATCCTAGTTTGAGAAATACGCCTCTAATGACCTTCAAATCATGGAGAAATCTTAAGAGAGAAGAATCAGGGAGGAACAAATTTGTACCCTTTTAGTATTTATTAATAAAACTATGTTCATATTTTATTTGTGATTACAATTTATTTTTTATCACTTTTAAATTTGTTGCAAACAACACCTCCTCCTCAGAAGATTCTCAGTGTGTGTGATGATCCTGTTCCCATGGATACCTCCTCTCTCTCCCTACATTCTCCTCCTAATACTGTCAGGGTTTTTTCTTAGATTCTTTAAAGTCCTTTCTTATTTTAACATCCGGTTTTCTGTTGTCCCTTTTGCATTTATTTATTGAATTTGCGTTGATTACACATTATTGCTCTTTCTCTCTATTTTTTTGTCAATATTTCCATTTTCCAATAAGCTCATAATTGTTCCATAACTTGCTCCCTACGGATGAGAAGTATAGATAGAAAGGCAGAAAAGGAGGTCCCCCTGTTAATGAAGCTTTCCAGTTTTGAAACCAAGGGTAACCAACCCTCATTAAAAGCATTCTCTGGCACTATAATAACTGCTCTGGAGGCCCCTGTAACATAATAACTGAAATAAAACAACCAAATTTGTTGAATTTCATGGAGTAGAACAAAGACGTAGCCTTGTCTCTGCTTCTCCATGGCTTGTAAACCCAGCCCTTGAAGTTAGATTCCTTTCTAAGTCTCCGTGACAACCAGAATAGAGGCTCATTGCTTAGCGTCATTCTTCTGATGTAAAGCCTAGAGCTCTCAATCCATTCATACCATATCTCTCTTAAAGACAATGACTCAGTTATGTCAAAGGACTTCCCCCCAGATTTAAAATAAATACGATTATCCATGATTGATAGAAGGCTTAAAAAAGAAAAAGAAAAGAGGATTGAGAAACTCCAGCAGTCGAATACCACGGAGAATAGTTAGAGGTCCAAAAGGGGAACCTAGCTGACCACCTCGAAATTAGTGTGAGAGCCTCAATTTATTTTACAATAACATGCACCACTAACTCTAAATTCCATTAGACCTCAACCAGCTTGTCCAGTTGGGAAATTTTGAGTTCCTTCTTTTCTTTTATAAAGGAACAACCCACTCTAAGGGCACATTTCAAGGACACCAATCTAAACAAGTTAATCTCCCAGATTTTGGCAACAGAATAAATGAGAACTGCTAAAACTAAAAGTACCTTTTCTTTTTCTTTTTCTTTTTTCATAATTTTAAATACATAATAGTTCACTTCTTTTTAATCAGGAAGTCACTTAGCACTTCTGTACAGATTTTTCCCAAATGAAACTAAACCAAACAATTGATATTAAAATTAACATAGCAAGCTTAATAACCATTTTAATTTGATTCAACAGTTGGTTTAGGTCTTTGGGACATAAGTCATGACCAAGTAATAAAAAGCCTTACTCAGGTGTAGAAAGATAATGCTCTATAGTTTACTAGAAAGCTGGATTTACAATTAATTGGTGTATGTTTTGCTTGTCCAAATCAACAGTTTGGTCAGGTTTTGGCACACAAGTCATTGTTGATTCCGACATCAGTGGGTATTAGGGTCCTTGGTCTTCTTATATGGTCTTGGGCAATCCTTCCCTCATGAGCTAGTTTTTGGGTTGAGTTAGGTCCAATATTCATTTCTTTATCATGGTATTAGAGCTAGGCCCAACCCGATTATTTATTTTATTCGAGGTTGAGCCCCCATTTTATATTGTCTGCGCTCTGGATGTCCAGTCCTAGGCTTGCGGGGCGGGGGGAGGGGTTATTGAGTCCCACATTGGCGGGCATTAGGGTCTTTGGTCTCCTTCTTCTGGGTGAATTTCTGACTTTATTTGCCAATAATTCCAGAGCGTGTTATTGTCAATTTGAAATATATTTATGTTAAAATAAAGAAGACCCGTACTTGAGTAATAGACTGTTCCTCCATGCCATCACTAAATTTTCAGTTATTTGTGACCACCAAGAATATAGCACATTTATGTATCTATAAATTAGTGATCCTAACAAATTGCACTAGAGGTGGTAGATGCCCGGCTTCTGTCTCTTGAGACATACTGTCTCAACCATCTTTAAGCTTAAGTTGGTTTTTAGTTGCTTTCCAAAGGTTGCTTAAATTTATATATTTGCATTCCAGAGGGTATGGATGATGCATCTATTATCATGATGGCATCAAGCATCTGTTCGCTTATACTCGAGTTGACATCAGAGGAATCTCTTCTAAATCATCCAGACTTCACTAGTGGCGATATTGGTAATCTGTCAAAGCTCATTAGACAAAGCTTTGTGATGTGTGGTCAGGTAATCACTGGCTTATGCTTCAACTGTTCTGTTGTTGCCTAAATTGACTGATAGCTTTTTCATAGTTTGGGATTACTCATAAGCAATCTCATCATCGATCTTCCCCACCCTCCCTTCTCCCCATTTAAAATGGACATGAGAAAATAAACATGCCAAAGAAATGATCTTTAGCTGTGGTTTTTGATACTCCAGTTGGCAAATTATTGTTCTGGCTGCACGCAGGACTTGATATCTGATGATGCTAAAGCTGAAGTAGATCTTTTTCAGATAATTACCTCAGGTTAAGTAGTTCTCTTGCGTCATTTGCTTTACTTCATGAAGGTCTAAATGTTAATAAATCAAATCTCGGTCATCAAGTCGGATTGTATTTTGGGTCTAAATCCTGTCTATTCAAGGATTCTACAAAGATGTTAGTTCACCACCACTCCATTCGCTTTATCACTAATGATGTTGTTACGGCGGCTCACCATTATCAACTATCACCATCCACAACCCAGGGGCAGATTTTCACGGAGGGACACGGGTTCATGTGAACCCAATGTAGAACCCAGGCACAAGAGTGCACCTTGGCCCATTGTTGACATTGTGCACCATTGCATACCAGGTCTTGGGATCGAATCCTTCTGGCCATATTATTTTTTAAGTCTTTATTTTCTGATTTTCTTTTTCTTTCCTTTTCTTTATTTTCTTTTTTGGTACCTTTGCTGTTGTAACCGTTTTCTTTTTCTCTGTTTTTCCCTCCTTTTTTTGGTTACCTAGCTAGTTCTTCTTTTGTGCATCTACTTTCTGTTATGTTTCTCTTTTTTTTCCAGTCCTTTTTCTCTTTTTGTCATTTCTTTCTTTTCTTTTTGGTTCATTCTTTAAGTTTCAATTTTTTTCTCTTCCTTTTTGGTTCCTGATTTACTGATCGTTTTTGGTTATTTCTTTCTTTTCATTTTTACTTCATTCTTTCCATTTCAGAAGTCCTGAAAAATCAAAAAGAAAAAAAAATCCTCGGACTTCTCTCTCCGTATCTGTTTTAAGCAACAATTTCGACTAATGAGCACACTTCTCTAGTTTCTTTTATCTTTTCCTTCAGTATTTTTTCTTAATTTGTGAAGTAAATATTTTTGGATAATAATGCTATTAATGATCACTTTTAAATATGAGAATTTGTTAAGATCAATTATAAATTGCATGACACCTTTTTTCGTGATGACAATTTTATGGAATCGGACCAAATGATGGTGGAAAGTGCAGTCATCCTCTAAAAATCCTGGATACGTCTTTGTCCACCACCACTATGTAACCGATCACCCATAGTCAGTTGTCACAACTAGCTACTATTTACAATTATCACCACTACCACCATTACCAGTTTCGTAAATTGCTATCATTAACTATCAATATATATCGTCCATCACCTTCGCCATTCACCACCACCATTAGCTATAACTATTATCTACCACAACCACCGTCATTAACTACTACTGCTAGCCACCATCACCGCTTGCTACAAGCCATGCCCACCATCATCCTCAATTGACACCACAACCATCACATGAGCCATCTTCATCATCAACCTCCATATAAGTTCTAATTTTTTTGTTGATATGGTTAATATTAAGTTAATTTAGTATTTTATTAAATTTTATATTCATTAATTTTAAAATGGCGACAAGTTTACATACTTGAATGTTGAAAAGATATTCAGATCTTGTTACATCTCAAAAATAAGAGGTGTATTCAAATCCAAACATCTAAATCTTAATGCACATTTTATTATTTAGATGTCTGAATTTTAGGAAAAAAATAAGGCCTAATATTTCAATGTTTCACTCTTTTTCCGTAGCTTTGAAAAGGTTGAGAATTATTCTATTTATGTTGTCTAAATTTGGTGTAGCATATTCATCATGGGCTGATCGGTTTCCTAGCATTAAGCAAGCTGTGGAGAGCTCAGGGCCTTTTAGTTTCGACATGTTTCATAGGACTCTTGGAAATTGTGGCGCTGATGAATTGAGTTGTAGTACTCCTTGGATGAAAGGGTATTGTCTTTCTGCAATCACTCATGGCATTTCGTTCCTGCATTTTGGGCTTCCCGTGGCTCAAGGAATCTGGAGAAGTAACAGTTATATTTATCGCCAACTTTGCAGTAAAGACATGAGTATTGGCATCTTGAGAGGGAATACAGTTAAAACATTTCGGATGGACTCAAGCTTTTCCTAACATCTATATAACAAGCTACTAGTCTTTTCTGTTGCTTGCAGGATATAGTTCATCACATAGTATTGGAAGCAAGTTGCGTAAATTAGTTTGTTACTACTATTTCCTTGTGTAAGTCTTTTAATTACATCTCTCCATCAGATGGGCTTGGGTGAGACCACTTCATACCATGTGCCAAAGGGATATTTAATGTACCTTCCAAATTAGTTCATTTTCAATCATTATTAGGAAAACAAGTATAATGTGCTGGTTCGACCCATGTGACCATAATATATCTGCTACTACCTCCCTTCCGTTTCAATTCATTTTTCTTATTTATTTCTTCTACTCCATTTTAAAAAATGGCATTTTCTTTGATAATTTTTTAATTTTTAAATGGAGGGAGTAGTACAGTATTTGCTTTTGGGTCCCTGGCCAAGAAAATATAGTCTTGAAATACTCAAATTTGTTTTATCCTTTTCAACTTTAACTGTTTGTTTGGTGGGTTGTTACTTATTGTATTGTGTGTTAAGCAGTGAACACTTAATTTTTTTTGTAAAAGTATTCGGCTTTATTAGTTTGCACTTAATGGAGGTTTGAATTTCAACGTTAGGCTATTAAATGCGTTTGTTTTTTCTACTTAAAAATCTCTCAAGGAGTAAATTAAATTTGTGATAGTGTCTTATTCTCATCAGATTCTTTAAACAAAATTTTTATTTTCGGAAAAAAATATGTTCCTTAATTTCTCTTCAGAAAAAAATCAAGTTTCTCAACTTTATTAGTTATACAAATTATTTTCTAAACTTTTAATATTTGTTGTTCCTGCTTGTTTATCAAGAATTGATAAATTTTATTGTAAAAACTTTATTTGATTAAAGTCCAAAGTAACTGTATAAATATGTATCTGAAATTGGATGATGATGTTTTTATTTTATAGAAGAGTACACGGGCAAACAATCATAGAGATTTTCAGCTATTTATTTGAGACTAATTTGTGTTGAATTCTTTTTTCAAAAAAAAAAAAACATTTTTCTAATAATTATTTTATTATTATAATTTATATATGTAGATCATGTTGTCCCATTTATTTTTATCAAACTTAAAATTTTATATTTGTAATTCAAATATCTTAGTGTTTATCAAAAAATGACCTTTTTTTTCTAATATTTGGTTAACGTAATATTTAACTATTATTTTATTTGAATTATATATATATATATATATATATATATATATATAAATATATATATATATATATACATACCATGAAAAGTGCAATATTTGTTCATAACTTTTTTTTCAAGTGGTATTAATTAAATTATATTAAATTATCTCATTAAGTGTAAAATAAATATCTATAAATATTATAATTATTGATAAATTTTAAATATTGATTAAATAATTTTTAAATTTTATTCTAAAATAAATTATAATATATATTTATGTAGGAGGAAATCATCTCATTTTTTATCATGCAAATCTAACGTGAAGAGGACCATTGAGATATCCATAGTTAAAGTATTTTCTCCATTGACCGTTAATTTTTTACTCAAAAATAGTTAAAAAATATACACAATATTATCAACATTCAAAATAATAAAGTTATAATTAAAAGATATGAAGTTAAAGCTAAAACTCATAGCTACAACTGGTCCTATGATTTTGGAAAAATTAAACGCTAGTTAAATTACAACAAAATAAAAGAAACAAGTTTTTTTAAAAAACAAAATATTTTAAAAATGTCCTCCTTGAAACGCACACGTCGATGGAGATGTTATAATTATAAATTTAAAACATGTCATATTAATTGGTTGACGAATTGGGACTTTTTATTTATTTTAACCTTGCTAGAATTAATTGAAATTATTAGCTAACTTTATAGTTTAATCAAATTGTTAAATACATGTAGATAGAAAGAAAACAATGACCAACTCTTTAAAGGCCTAACTGTGTGACACGTGGAGCAAAAAGGGTAGACTCAGATAAGTTGCAGAGAAACTAAATATTGGTATGATAATTTTGTCTCATTACAAGATAGTACATGGTCCGAACCACAGAGTACAATAGACTTGAAACAAGATATTTTGAAAAATACTGAAATTACTCCTTTGCCTAAGCAGGCATGTTGACGGAGAGGAGCTTTGATTAAGTGCAAATTCCCTCTTATTATATAAGAAAGAGAATACATATAATAACATAATATATATATATATATATATATATATATATATATATTACTTCATGTGATGAATTTTTATTCTTAAAATGTATTCAGAATAAATTCATTAAAAATTATACTAAATATATTTTTCTACATAAGGCACCAAACAATTACTAAACTAGTCATTATTAATTTGATTTCACAAATCGATCTTAATCAATTTTATTTATGAGAGTGAAGATGTAAAACAAAAAAAATATAGCACAAAATTATTAGTAACATCCTTTTTTAAGCATTTTAACTAAAAATCACACAAGGGGTCCCTCAAAGTGTGTGACCTTGATATTTTGTCATCCCTAAAAAAAGTTTTTAAAGAGTAGTCTTTTCTTTTTCTGTATAAAACAAATACATTTTATCTTTCTAGACCTCAAATATTTTATTTCTATGTTCAATTGCCTCTCAATGTTTACTTTTTATTTTTCATTTTACTCTTTCTTTATTTTCTTTTATTTATATTTTTTTTTGTTTTCTTTTCTGTTAACTTCTATTCTTTTCTCTCTTCTTTTTCATTCTTCTTTTTTTTTTCTTTCATTTATTTTTTTTCTTTTTCTTTTTCTTTTTAAAGATATTTTCTTTTTTTCCTTTCTTTTTTAACTTTTATTACTTTTTGCTAATGAACTGAAAATTCAATAATTCGTAAAGAGAATCTTTTTTTTTTAACATGTAAATAAACTTAAGGGTTTTATTTTCAAGTTAATTAACAATGTATGTTAACATCTAATTAATAAAGTGCCTATGGAGAAGAATATCGTAATTTCAGAATAGTGTTTTCTATGAAGCACATGTTATTTTAATCCCTGAGCTATGTGTTGCCTCTAAGGTAAGAGTTAGAGAGTATCTCAATAATACCCGACTTTTCAAAATTTCCAAATTAATCCGTACTTTCATTGCAAGACAAAGAGTGAATAATAAATTAAGAATGATGTGATATGACTTGTTTGATTTTTCAATGATCGTATTTTAAGTTTTGAAGTCAAGTAAGTCGAAAAATAAAAGGGACAAGTGGGAGGCGGCGAACCACATGGTGCAAGAAGGCTGCAACAGAACAATTGACCCACTCTATGCGAGAATGCAACATCATGCCTGGAGGGTATGAGTGGTTTATCCTTTCCTTTTCCTCATTGAACTAGTAGAGCATTAGAGATGCTCTCTCTTCTGTTTGGGGGTAGTTCGATTTGAAGTTAATTGTGTTGTTTGAATATTGTTAATTTCTATTTTGCATTTTTATTTGTGTGATTTGATTATGTGACAATTGATTTCATCCTTTTTGTTTGTATGAATGTTGAACTATACATTGCTAGATATACTTTTGTGGATAATCACTTGTCTTAATCAGGCTGGTCTATATTTTCAATTGTTTTACTACCCGTATTTGCTTGATCAAGATTCACACTTAGTGCCTTTCATTAAGGCCTTATTCTCTCAATAAATTTATGGCGCATGTATAAAAAATTCACCTTGTGAATACTACTAGTAGTTGAATAAACTTTAAGGGTTTTCCTTTATACACATTTCTTTACCAAAGAGCAAAATGTCTTTTATTTTATTTTATTTTGTTCTTAACTCAATTAATGTCAAACCGTATTGGTGTAACCTATGATAGATTGTGTGCTACATACTTATGATAAATAAACAAGTATTAGTTTAAATCAAGTCTATTATGAACCACAAAAAAAATTGTGGCAAAGGAAACTTGTATTCAAAATGATTCCAAATGGAAAAAAGTGAATTGAAAAGAAATATCTTGTCATGATTAAATGCATTACATTCATGATTTGGCTTTATGATTGACAAATAGGATCTCCCGTTGTGGTTGTCAAAAGTCATTCGTTCTTAGTGGTTTTTAGACTAGCTTGAGAATTTGTTGGACTCTAATGCCTTGTGTAGAAAGAATTGATTCATTATTGTATGTGCATGTTACATAGAACTTGCCTTGAAATATATTTCAAGGTGAAATTTTAGATTTAACTTGGCTCGAAAGATGAACTTAAGCCCTTTTGGCTAAGTCACTCCGTCCCAAATTTTGCCTCCAAATAACATAATTCTACTCAGGCTCATTAAGCCTAAACCATATTTCTTTCTCACCATGTTGCATACCTTGAACATTTGTATCCCTCTATCTTAACACCCTTAGTTAGCAAATGCAGTGTGCCATAATCTAAAATCCTAAGTTTGGGGGAGAAAGGAGAAAGAAAATGAGATTAAAATTTAGGCAAAATCCTAATTTTGGGGGTTCATGCAAAAAAGAAAAACAATGAGGTTTGAGCTAAAAGCATAAGAGCACTATGAGCTTAAAATTGTAAAGTGGTGAAAAGGACATGAATGAAGAAAAATAAAATTTTGGTTGCTAGCTCTTTATATCTACATTCTTCAAGGTGAAAAAGAAAAAAGAGGCTGAAACAAGTGAATGTGAAACAAGGGAAAGAAATTAATGGAAAAATGTGATACAAGGGAGAAATAAGGTGAAAATTGAAGCAAAACTGTGAGCGGAAGGCTCAATCGAAAGGAATGAATTAGGGAGGCATTTACCAAATGACATCCTACCTTTTCCCCAAACCTAAACAAAACCCGCAAGTCCTTGGGGATTTTGAGTCTTGTCAATCTAGTGGCAATCTACATACAGGGCAAGCCTATGTATTAATATGTATCTGCTTGAATTCATTTGTTAATGTGGGTATTTTTGCATGATCTCTAATCCATAAAAATTGATATTCCTAAATATGTGTGGGGTTATATCTTATGTGAGTGACATTGCATCCTTAAATACGAATTGTGATGTCTTAATTTCAATTGAATTGCTGAATGCATATATCATGAAATTTTTAGGTAAAAGAAAGAAGATTGATCCATTGACTTGAGTTGCTTTAAAATTGTTCTTGAAAGAATGATTGTCCTAGAATTGTGCTAAAAAGTTTTACTAAAACATTTGTCAACGATTGATGGTGGAACCATAGTGAGTGATGCTTTTTACGAGTTTTTGTTTTTATCTTTTATTTTGTATTCTTATTGGTTAGAAGTTATGAATGTGATTATACAAATCCTATCTTGAGTGTAAGCGAGCTTTGATCATATGCTTAGTGAATGTTTTGCTTGAGGACAAACAATAGTTCAAGTTTGGCGGTTTGATGGTAGGTATTTTACCAACTCATTAGACCTAAATTCATAAAGTAGTGTCTTGTTTTAATGCTAATTGAAGGGGTTTTAGGCCCTAGTTCTCTTCTATGTAGGCATTTCTTGGAAAAATAAAAGTTGATGGATTTGAAGCCAAAAGGCACTAAAGCACCGGTGATGGAACTAGCGTCCCACGAGAATTCAGCGAAGTCTCAGCGGTTAACGTTGACTTAAAGGAGATTCTTGCTTTAGTACGGCAAAGTTGGCGCGATGTAATGGCGATCCAACGTTTGTCAATCTAGTGTGGAAGCTTGTAACACCCGAATTAGAAGCGAGGCAAAATTACGACTTTAGGAAAAGCTGCGAGTGTAACCCGGTCAACCACGCCTATGGTTGGACCCGTGCCCGTAGGTGGGTGTAAATTGGATAGGGCACCCTAAGAATTGTATGGGGCGGTGACCCACGCCATGGCCACGACTGCGATGGAGTCGACGATCAGTGAATTGGGGTCCGAATAAAATCGTAGGTCGACCCCAATTTTTAGGTCTCGATCCCAGAACCACGGTTGACCCGGAGTCCGTCACAGGTCTATCGGTCATGGTCTCGTGGTCGGGCGGCGATTATTTTAAGGACTTAAGGGTCTTTTCCGGTTTTAATTAAATTGAAGTGGTGTCGTTTTTCCTACATCTAGACCACTATATAAGTATTTTTAACCCCAAGATCCCATTTAATTCATTTCTTCCTAAATCCCAAAGAAAACCAACCACATCTCAAATATTCTCTCTCAAGAACTTGAAGAAGAAGAAGAAGATCTCACTAGGGTTTTGAAGCTAAGGATCCAAATTCTCTATTGAAGATAGTCGAATTTGACTTGAGGTATGATATCATTCGTCCATGGGTTCCTTCCACCGGCATGAAGTCCCCTGAAATTCCTCTATTTTCAAATTGTAGGATTCCCCAATTAGTTAGGGGTTTTCTTCAAACATCATGGGTTCTTTTGATTGTTGATTTTAATTTTTAATTATGTTTAAATATGCATGAATTGATGATTTACAATGCCTTTATGATGTTTCCTATGAACCCATTGCACGCCCCATGTTTTCCAAATTGTGATCTCATAAAGTTGGGTTGTTGATTATGGAAGAGGAATTTTATGATCTAAAGCATAAAGTAATAGATATTACTTGAATATTATGATAAAATCCTATCTAATGTTAGAATTATAGATTTGGTGATTGAATGTAGCTTTGAACCTTGAAAGGGCAAAGTGTGAGTTCATGTATGATCTTATCAAAACCTATGTAAATGCTTTAAAGGGTGCTTTGAGAAGTAAAGTGCTTCCAATGTTGTTTGTGTATTTGTGTTGTTGTATTTATTTGAAGGATATTCTCATAAAATACTTACAACTATGATGATCTGAAAAAGTTTTCTCTCATCGTGTGAAGGATTCTTAGGATTTGAAAGGTTGTTTCTCAAATGAATTGAATAAATGAATATGATCTATCCTAATATGAACTAGGTTGGAGTTGGCAAAATGACATTCCTTTCATGAATAATGAGAATAAGTAAGAAAATACTATGTAGCCTGTGGGAATTAAACTTAGCACAGTGGATATTGACGCTTGAGGATCTGAGGGGAAAGCTCTCCGGTAGTGAGGCCGGGTTTCTAGAAGAAATCTCATAAGATTAAAGCTCACCCACGTTAGTAGAAACCGGGTTTCTAGTAGCAATCTCCTTATCCCATAACTATGTTGCCCCCATAGTTTTATTAGCTAGTGGATCCCTTAAGCTAGATATTCATGGTTCTACCTTAAGCCCGAAGTAGAACAGCGGCCTTTTAGGTGTGGGAGACATCGGGTGATCATGTTTTGCAGCTCACATGGTCACCTCTTATGTTGGTTTTAAGGCTAATTCTCCACAACAAGTTGACTAATGAACTAAGGTTTATTTAAAGAAGTTTTCTCATATATGGTCAAAGACTTAAATATGGTTTAACGTGCATGGGTGACTATAGCGTTATTCCCCTATGTTTTCCAACTACTTCTATTATGATGTTTAAACTTGGTAAATTTCTTATCGTGAAATAAAATGTGCTTTTAGCATGTTTAAATATTTTTATGCATAGTTATCATACTTGGTGCATTTTGTACTAAAGCATATTATTGCCCACGCATTTTTCCCAAATTTAGGTCCAGCGGGAAGGGTTTCCATTCTAGTGGCTAGAGCTTGGACTTTGATCTCTTTTGAGCTTGGTGAGTCCTTATGGATTCCGAGGACAAATTTTCCTTATTATGCTTTCCCTTTCGTATTTCCTTTTTTGAACATGATGTATGTGTTAGACCAGAAACTTTCATTCGATTGTAATAGATGGCTATGTTGAGACAAAGTTAGACCTCAGCTTTTCTATAAAGATGTTTTGGATTTAAATGTTGTTTTACTCTTTATTGTTCTAATGCTTTATGTTATGAGGACTAAGTGGCTTGTATGAGTCCTTGAGGTTCTATATGCATGTTACATCAAAGGGTACCCACGGGTCGTGACAAACCTTGTAGAGCCTGAGTTTAGAATGATTCTAGGATGATGTCTACGTAAGCCCGTCTAGTAAGAGTCTTGTTCATGAGTGTGACGTGCAACATTTATGAATGAAAAGCTACAAGATGATTAGGAAACTTCCTTGCTCATTATTCTTAAGTCGTATCCTTAGAGTTTAACTCTATAAAAGCTCTCTTTTAATCCTTACCTTATGTTTTTGGGATGATATGTCTTCTCGAAGGGCTAATACTAAAAGGAATGTGTGAGGGAGAATATGGAACAGGGCTCCATCGAAGCTCTCAGCTCAGATAGATCAACCGGTTAGGAATCACGATAAATCACGGAGATTAGAGTTGGCTTTTCAAATGTTAGCTCGAGCTTTGGCGGCTGAAGCCCGATAGAGGAGTTGTAGCTCACTGCAGATCCTAATGTGGTCGGCTTCAAAAGTGAGGATTTTGCAGGATAGACCCTCCCAAATTTTATGGCTCCCAGTGGAAGAGGATCTCGAGTTTATGTGGATCTATAAGATACTTACTATTATGGGGTGACC